>CM033721.1:72874984-73393174 GCA_019671005.1 Hibiscus mutabilis | reverse complement strand
AAATTTAAATTTTAAATTTTAAATTTTAAATTTTAAATTTTAAATTTTAAATTTTAAATTTTAAATTTTAAATTTTAAATTTTAAATTTTAAATTTTAAATAAAAACCTAAAATTATAAACCCTAAACCCTAAACCTGAACCCTAAACCCTAAACCCTAAACCCTAAACCCTAAACCTTAAACCCTAAACCCTAAACCCTAAACCCTAAACCCTAAACCCTAAACCCTAAACCCTAAACCCTAAACCCTCAACCCTAAACCCTAAACCCTAAACCCTAAACCCTAAACCCTAAACCCTAAACCCTAAACCCTAAAACCCTAAAGATTTTAAAAACTAAAAATTTTAAAACTAAACCTTCGAAACTCCCCAAAGCGCTAACTAAGGATCATACCCTAAACCCTAAGAATTCGAAAACACCTTCGCTGAAATCAAAAAATTTCTCACTAACTTCAAAAAATTTCTATATTTTCAAAATTCCCTCCAAAAATTTAAAAATTTCAAAAAAACCTCCAAAACCCTAAAACTTTTCAAAATAACCCTAAACCACAAAAACTTCAAAATTTTCACTTAAACTCCACCGCTGATATAGCATTTTTCGCGAAAATGGACTCCCTAGCGGGAGTCCCGAGGACGAAGAACACCTTCCTATGGGCCCAAAACGCGCCGCGAAAACAGCCCTTTTTTTAGCCCCATCTCGGGATCCGTGCCTAAACCCTATAACTTTTTCGTAGTATTAATTTTTAATGAAGTGTCATCAATAATTAATTGGTCTAATGAGATGGAGTATTGGGTCCCTTGAACAACATCTAAGATTCAAATACTTAAGTTATGAATATAGTAAATTGGGCTGAGAGAATTATCTTCAAGCTTAAAAAAATAGTTATTAATAAAAATGTTCCTTTAGACTAACAAACCAGAGATTATAATAATAAATGATGAAATGGAATGTAACATATCTGAATAGTTATAGGCTGACACTAAAATATCAAAAACCTATTTTTTAGATAAAATATTTATATTATATCCAAGAAGCAGCAAGCTACACTAAAACATAACACTATAAGAAGAGTCTCAATCTATACATTTAGAGAATTCCCCATACATCACAAAGCTGCAAATTGACCGTATCAATCCTATCAATACATTTGTTCCCTATTTTTATACTGACAATATCCTTTATACACCCCCATTATATTATATCATCTGCTGTACGAGCACCCTTTTTGAAATGCCGAGCATTTCTCTAAAGCCAGATATCGTAGATAATACCCAAATCTATAAGTTTGTTAAATATTCAAATTCTTTCAATAGATATGAAATTAATTACAGATGATTTTTTGGGGTAGGCTTGAAGGGGAATTGACGGGTCTTGAGAGTTTGTGCACATCATTGTCGGTGTCCTACAAAAGGGTAGGGTCTCAGTTTTTTTGGGTATGGACAAGGGTAGCTATCCTAGAGTGGTCCAAAGGCCAGAGACAGTATACGTACGAGTAATAGTGGGCAACGCATTAAGCATAATTAGAATCGTTAGGCAGAGATGCACTTGATTTTTTATCTTAAAAGGATTGATCCTGTTTGGTTGTAAGCCAATCAACTTTCTCATCTACTGGATAACAGCTCCAATCTCCATAGCCACAGAAATCAGAGATTCATGGGTTCACGACTTATCATCATCATCATATAAATTTTCATTTCTTTTCATCCTTCCTAGCTAAGCAAAATGTGATAATGAATTTGCAAAGACTTGAATCCAATAACAGAGAAACATTTATATTTGAGCGTAGTTTAAGATTTTGGGAGATAATCCACTAGCAGCTTATATGAAAATACAACAAACCTATGTCTCTCTTAATCATGCCATGCCACACTACAGCTACATGCTACATGAAAATTTAACTGGTGTTCCTCTTCCCCATCTCCATCTCCATCTCCATCTCCATCTCCATCTCCAAAGGATATCAGTAAAAACATCAACTTCTTTCTACATGTCCTTGTAACTTCCCCTCACCAGCACCAAAATTAGTCGGAGAATCAAAGATGCATGAAGACACGTTATTACAGGGGAATGCCGCCACTCGAATATTCAACCTCCTGCATATTTCATCGATTTAAAGCTAGAGTTAGTAACAGGCTCCATATCACAACATACACAAAAGCAGCATTAACCACTCTGATCATTTGATGACGATGATACCCACATATGTTTAAAATGTACGAACAACTTTGTTAGGTAGAGTTTGGATTTGGATTTTGAAGATAGTTATATAGTAGTGATTCTGAAATTATTCGTTTATTTTTGGCTTTGGTAAATCCAACATCTTTTACTTTTCAACTATTCACCGTATTAAATTTTAACTATGTATACATTCTGTTCTTGTTAATTTACACAACAAATGAAGTCCAAATCTAAATTTCAAAATCCTAGTTCCCAAACAGAGCATTAAGTTATTTCACATGGATTTTAAATAGCCAATAGTGGGTAACTCTCTCCCCACGACAGAATAATCCCAGGAAATACCAAATTATAATTGCTTTCGATGGTTAGAGATGTTTAATATGACACTTTCAATCGTCCACAGCCACTAGCACTTAGCAGTTAGCATAGTCTTATCGGCTAATCCAGCATCATTACCTGTTATTTTTTATTTGATGAAAATGTCACTACTCCTACCCCTTCCCCTCGGTTAAAATTTTAATTGAGAATTGTGCTGAATTCTTGGGGGCAAGAACTGAACATAAACTTTGCAAGAAGGAAAAAGGAAGACGGGATAAACCTGAGCTGGGGGCAAGGATGACACCCAGTCTGATGCATGTGTCGGAAGAAGCCCCAATGTGTTAAGCTGCCAAAACCAAGGACATCAAATAGGAAGATGCAAAATATTCGATAAATCAGGTTATTCCCCCTTTCTTATTGTGTAACAATCTTCAGGGGGGGGGGGGTCCCAATTAGTCAGTGAAAAAAGGTAAATGCATCTTACCTTCCATACACCAAGTGCTAAACCACCCAGATTAAGGGCAATGAAAAGCAACTTAGGTCCAAGAAGATCCACTTTATTGTCTTTGTAAGGCTCAAAAACTGAAAAATCAAAATGAAATATGGATGAATCAACCTAGAAATGGAAATTGACAACCATAACTTCGGAAGAAAAGAAAATCTACACTTTGGTGGGCTGCAGGTTGCTTGTGTATCTTATACACTTTACATGAGGGAAATCAGCTAATTACATCAACCCAGTAATGAGAGGTATAGCAGAAAATTGGATAGGTTTCTTCTGAATACATAAGTGGCTTTCATTAGTAACCTCGTGGTTATTTATAAGGGCTAAACATTTCATTCTTGGTTAAGATAACTTACCCATCATAATCTCTCCTCGTATGTTTCACTACTTCCGTGAGTGCATGGCAATAGAACAAGTACAGAGAGCAAAGAACAAAAGACATCCCTACGGCCTTCGCTAACAATACAGTATAAGAGAAAATGAGGCATATCTTAGCTTACCCTTCCCAACCCCTTGAAGAGCACTAATAGGCTGCCAAAGTGCTGAAAAAGTGATACCAATGCTGAACAGATGAACTGTACTTCCAGCCATCCACATCATGAATCCCATCATTAGCAAATTCTTGAAAGGTGCTTGTGCGACTTCCCATGCTTTCTGTTCAAAAGTAATAGAAGTACAATCTTAAAAGCATCTTTTGATCAGTTATAATTTTGCCATAATTTATCTCAGCTTTTTATCTTGAGAACCTAACTGCGAAAACGGAATTCTTACCTAAATGAACACCTAAACCTGCTAAAAACTTCAATGTTGCAACTTACAACCAAAATCTATGTCAATATGACACATCAATCAGTACTCAGACGCTGAAACTCAATCCTTTGATGAATAGATATGTATACAGATACACCACACCTATTTACTGATGATTTGCAATTGTAATTTTGCAGTTAAAATGGATTAGAAAGTATTCCCAAGCTTCAGATCCAAAAGAAAATCAATTTAAATCGCTAATTAAGCATCTTCTTACTGTTCTCTGCTAGTTAAGTAGACGTACCTGAGCTTTCCAATTGGATTCAGCATCCTTCTTTTGGCGACTCACAGTAGAATCGTCCTGCCAAAATACAAAGGTGATGCTGGAGCTGTAACATAATAAGAAAATCGTCCTTGCCCTTCTCCATCATTGTTTTGTTTCTATCTCCTCCTTTCTCTAATATATTTATGGTCAGATTATTTCGGATGGGATTGTTATTTTAATTTGAGTCAATTTCGATTATAAACTATTTTTAAATTTATCAAGTTTACTTATTTCAAAAAGAAAGTCCTATCTAGCTGTTTAACCAATTAGCTTTTACGAGCAAATCAAATTGGAAAAAAACAGCAACTCTAACTCAAATTTTCTTGAAATTTAATCATAGAAGTTAACTTCAAACCAATTTAATCACATAATTTGTAAATTATCCAGAAGAGAAGATGGAAAACAACTTTTTTCCAGTCGAACTTTTGCAACTTAAAGCTCTTCTCATTTTGCCTTCGGTTGGAGAATCGTAATGCTTACAAACAAACAATAGACATTTTCTCAGCAAAGTATGGCAACAGTGACGGCTTATGATCAATCTTGTACATTCCAAAAATGGAAGCTTTTCCAAGGCATTAATTATTAAGGAGTACAAGAATATAGGGGTACAAAATTTCGGTGTCGAACAAGCTCATGAAGGTCATGCACAATCTTGAAAACAGCGTCGGGCCTTGCCAACTTTAGAGCATTTTGTGACATGCTCTTCAGTTCATCTGCTTTTGGTCCAAACCATTGGGCAACTATGTTGGCTATCTCTTTGGGTGACTTGGAAAATTTCCCACACCCATTCTCCACCACATATGGAACATTCCCAACTTCCTGCACAATCAAACCAATGTCTAAAGCTGTAAAGAAAACTCCATTGACAAGATTATTCTCAAACAGTGGCATTGACTTCCTAAACATTATGGGGTAAAAGTTTACAAAAAAACCCACGATCTCTCGGTTTTGGGATGTTCCCAGAGGGAGGTGCACGCCCTCAAGAACCAGTTTACCCATGTTCGTTTCTCGCATGTGAACCAAACGGGTAATCAGCTTGCTTGTTGCCTAGCCAGCCTAGGAATTAATTGTAATGATTCATTCCGTTGTAATCATGATTATCCCACTGCTATTCATAATAGCTTTGCCTTTGTACTTGGTGACATTATTAACTAGATGCAATAATATTAAATTATCCTTTATTAAGGAAAATTAGACTACATGGCTTTGGAGATATGATGCTGGTTCTTCCAGTCGTAAATACAAATGCATTATGATGATCTATACCATCTAACACATTAATAAGGCAGGCATGAGAGGGCCCTTCCTCGGTGTGTGTGTGTGTGTGTAAGAATAGGCAGGGAACAAATATCAGTCAACCATATTCTTTTTTTACCTTAATTAGCTTAGAAATCTTCTTTCCTCGTTTACCTTCTAGATTTCAAGATGTTTAGCCTACTATTTGGAATTATTTAATTTAGAAAACTTAAGCAAGATTCTAAGAGCACAAGTACAATATTTAGATACATGAAATTTTGTCGAGATGATAAAATATAACCTAAGAAGACAATACATGAAAAAGATTCAAAGAACCTTTCTATATTCCACTTGAAAAAGACAACACATAAAATTGAAAAACAGAAGGAAGTTACCTGGCCAGCAATGTAACCATTCAAAATTATAGGAAGACCTCGAATCATTGCCTCAGCAATAGTCCCCGGGCCAGCCTATTTAAGCAAAAGTCATTCAATATTAAGAAAATACATCACATGCATCACATATAATCTTAGCCATTAGAAAGTTACCTTTGTAATAATGCAGTCACAAGCACCCATGCATTCCTCAATTTTGGAGACAAATCCCTTGACCTATAAGAATGTGCAATTTCAAAAGCTATCATATAAGGTTCAGCATGCTTAATGCAGTAGTAACATGCTTAAAAGGCCAATAACATATTAAACTAATTAATGGAGAATATTAGACAAGTCTTTCTCGTGTTTCTAGAAAAAGGCATCTCGATAGGAATTATATAAGTAAAAGACATAAAAATTCAAAGTAATCTTACAAATTAAAACACACAAAGGCCGTCAATACCTGGACAGGAATTTTCCACTCGATTGAAAGCAATTTGCTGGCAAGCTTTTTGTTACGACCACAAATCACAAGAACTTGGCCTATCGGCTCGCCAAGATTCTCATCATATAATGCATTTCCAAGTGCACGAGCAGTTGCCTCAATGGGCCCCATTCCTTCTCCACCCCCCATCAGCAAAACAGAAGGAAGACCCTCATCCATTCCCAATTCTCTCCTCAGCTCAATCTACAATTATCGAAAACTAAATTGAATCATTTGATACTAGGAGCCAATGAAAGATGGGTAGGCAAAGATCTCAACATAGATAATAAGCTTGTCAAGTATTGCAGTAGCATATGAAACAAAAAAATGATCTAACAGGAACCTGAAAAGAGAAAAGCTCGGGACAATAATTTTCATAGAAAAATAAGTTTTGGCACAGAGAACATAAAAGTTCATTAGGTTGAAAGGTGGACAAAACAAACCTTCGGCCGAACAGGCTTCACAAAAGAAGGTCGCACTGGAAGGCCATAAACCTTAATTTGGGATTGTTGGAGTCCAGCTTTCAATGCCCTTTTTGCTACTTCTGTTGTTGGGCAATAGCATCTTCTTACAAGCTTGTGAAACCTAAAAAAAGATTACACATGACCGAAATTACATCAAGAATAAGTGAGTTCCGAAGCATTAAACTAAGAATGAAAAACTAACCATGTAGGATGGCAAGTGCTTAAGTCAGTGACCACTGTGGTAAAAACTATCTTCTGCAGTAGACCCTTTGCCCTCAGAATACGAAGTGGAACATGTTGCATCAGCGGATGTACGCTAATAATAATATCTGGCTGGTATTTCATCAACCCTTTGGCAACCTCTCTATAATAAGAGCATAACATAACAGAACCGGGTAAATATATGCATAAAACAGATAATTCTTATCGGGCCCTTGTATCTTGTGCATAAACACAAGCATACATACTCTATAAAAAAACAGATTTTACAGCACAATCCTTTACATTAGATGAACAAGGTGGAAACATTCATCAGTAGAAACTTGTTGAATGGTTTTTCAGGTACAAACTACAGTATAGTTAAAAATATAGGAAACAATGTAAAAGCATATCATTCTCACCTAGCTATGAACGTTGAAGTTGCAGCAAAATTGGATTGATGAACCACTCGAGGAGCAGTTCCATAATAAGTCATTCTCCACAATGATCCATGTTTAACTAAGAAGTTATAGCTCTTTGGTAATTGATTAAATGGCCAGGGTGTATGATCCGACCACAAATCAGTAACAAACACCTGCAATATAAATAGATGCACTCGATAAATTGTTGTCTGTTAATTCTTTAACCAGTTGGACAAGAAATTGCAGGTAATTAAAACGATAGCAATACAGCAAAGTATTGATAAAAGAATTAAACTTGATCAGTTTCTACTTTGCCACCAAACAGAAAGGAAACTGACCTGATAATCGTCTCCAAATTCTTCATTAAAAGCAGCCTTAATAGCTTCAGCGGAGGCTCTATGACCTCCACCAGTATCACTCATCAAAATCAAAACTTTTTTGGGGGTCTTAGCTTCGACTCCATTTGAAGGCAAACCTTCGACCTCCAAAACACCACCGCCACCATCTTCTCTCACTCCATTGCTATCCTCGGAACCAACCCGAAGCGAAGCGAACCCAATTGGGATTCTTTCGCAGTGAAACTTAATCGCTCTATTAAACTCATTCACAATTCTCGCAATGCTCGAGGAAACGCTGTTACGAGCAACCAAACTGAGTGAAGCAGCCGCCGTAATTCGTCGCCTTTTATGAGCAATCGAGCCTCTGAACCCTGAGAAATACATGTAATTTGGCTTAAATGAAGAGAACCCATCTGGATTTGAGCTGTGTAAGCTCTTGTTGAACGCTAAGTGACCCATTTGCGGGACGAGATCAAAGGCATGGGTGGATTCTTGAGCAACCTTAGAAGGGTTTTGCATTTTGGAAGGTTTTATTTCTACAGAGTCGATGACATGATAGTTTTTGTCTCAGATAAGAACCAAAAATCGTTTATTTATATGGAAATAAACATACGAGCGAGAAAGGTAAAAAAAAAATGGTTGGTTAAAATGAGGAAAATCTTGTAGCCACAGACACACAGATGGGAAAATGCCTTTAAAAGTATCCGGACCCACGTTTCTTATGTCGGGTTTTGGGTCAAAAATTTTGAATTAGTCGAGTTTTTGAGTTCTTATACAAGTTTGATTGTAATTATTTATCAATGTTATAATGCATTTTTTGATTAAATAGAGGTATTACATTCTCCTATCAAGATTTGAACCCATACAAGATGGGGGTAAGATGAGCATCCTTAAGCAGTAGGCCAATTAGTGAATCTCGTGTTACAGTGCAATTTGATTCCAATTTAAACGACTTTTTCTAATCATATAAGATATGCATACATATTTCTTCATATGTGGTATATATTTCTTCATATTTTTATATTAGTATATATATATATATATATACCAGAAAAAATTGAGCGATTCGACTTGAACTTAAAAATAAATCCACTAATTACTAAAAATATTAAGTTATTTGAATTTCCATTTTACAACTTAAACTTTATTTAAATTTTTTTCGAGTCGAGTTGAGTTTATACAATTTCGAGTCTAATTTTTTGCCTCGAGTTAAACTAAAAAAATTAATTTTTTCGAGTCAAATTTTACTCATCCTTAAATATCGTTTCGCGTTTGGTCCTCGCCAAAGCTGTTCATGACAAAGAGCCACATCATGCAATATGTCCACGTCAGAATAATAAACAACCGACCATTGGAGCTCTTGGGAACCCTGTGGTGCCAATGACTCGGACCTTGGCTCGCGGCCCATGACATATAGTAGATGTGACCGTCGATGCATGTGTAGCACAAAACAGCATTAGCCATCGTTCCCTTGCGGTCGACATGCAAAGCTTGTGTACTTTGATGTTCGCCATTGGAGCTCTAGTTGGATTCTCCATTGGTGGTGTTTTCATTCACCTAATTGGCCCTAAGGTTAGCTGTCATTCTACTCCATAGTTGGTTTCCGTGAATTTTCTTTAAATTATGTTAATGACTTCTTCCTTCTTCCTCGGCATGGAGTATTTGGGTTGTTGACGATCCCATATGCCCTCATGTTTTCGGTTGGGATTGTTCTCTCTAAGCCCCATGTTCCCAACTCTACCTACAAAGAGGTAGTCCTTAGCTCCTTCCATTGAATCTCGTTGGACCTATAATTCATATTATAAACTATTTTCTTGACTCGGGTAAGCCAGAAGTTCACTGATGCTGGTAAGGCTATGTGGACAACATTGAAATGCCCCGAGGTTTGGAGGCCATGTGTATACATGTATTTATCCTTTGCACCGAGCTTGAATATAAGCGAGGGATTGTTCTATTGGTACACTGACTCGAAAGACGATCCCTCATTCTCTCAAGTATATGATTCTGCACTCATTGCCAAAGACACCCAAGTTTCATATATTGATGCTTTTGTACTACGTTTCATATAATATGGGAGAGTATTGGTTACATCTTCTCAATTGGTGCCATTGGTGCCATCTTGGGGGCAATACTCTACCAAAACAAGCTGAAAGATGAGCCTTTTAGAGATTTGTTTTTCTGGATTCAACTGTTCTATGGTTTAGCAGGGATGCTAGATTTGATGTTGGTGCTGCTAATAAACATGAAATTCAAAATACCGAATTATCTATTTGTTGTGATCGGTGAAGCTGCAACTCAATTGATTTGGAGACTCAAATGGATGCCCCTACTAGTACTGACTGCAAAGCTTTGTCCTCCAGGAATTGAAGGCACCTTCTTTGCCTTGCTAATGTCCATTGACAATGTTGGACTCCTGTCATCTTCATGGGGAGGTGGCTTGCTGCTTCAATTGCTGAATGTTACCCGAACGAAGTTCGAGAATCTATGGCTGGCGATATTGATTCGGAACGTACTGAGACTTTCTCCACTTGGGATTCTGTTTTTGGTACCCAGAGGTGATCCCAGTTCTTCCATTCTTCCTACTGAAATGTTGAGTAGCAAAGACGAGACTGAGACCGGGATCGAAGCTGAGGAATCGAAGAACATCGAGTTGGTCTCTCTTGTTAACAGCGTTGAAGGTAGATAATGGTTTACTATAATCATTCACATCAATCAAAGCCACTGAATACTCTTTTACAGTCCCTCAAAAGAAGGGAATCAACTGAGTAGAAATTTTTGGCCCGAAAAGAAAACACACTTGAATTGAAATCAATGAAAGCTAGGCAGTGGGATATGTCGTGAAGGCCTTCATTATACGCCATTCTTAAACTAAACCAAGGTTTTGTAGAATACTTGAATGATGGAGAATTATTTCATTCACTTTTGGTGAGGGTTTTCCATTTTTTGAGCATAGGGTTTTGTGCATGTACAACTTAAAAACACCCGATACATATCACATACAAGTTATATATTTTATAGATATAAATATATTTACAATTTGATACACGTATTTTAAATTATAATATTTAAATATTTACCTTCCCTGTTTCTGATGTATTGCAAGAAGCAAGGATGGACCAAGAAAAAGTTTGCACTCGTGTGTCTGTCCGTGGCGAGATGCAAATCCAAGAAACACGATCGTAGTAACTTGAGAGAACAGGGCCAGAAATGATACTTTAGGCAATTAATTTGATTATTTAAAAGGCTTATAATTGAAAAATTGCAATACCTCTGCTCTTCATTCATTGCACTTTCAGATGGAACTGTAATGTTTACCGCAGTTCCAAACTCCAATTCATCAGCCTTACTAGGACCATCACCAGCATTCTCACTTCCAGAAGACGAATAGCTCAACCCCAGACCCTTGGAGCTTCGCTTTTCTTCATCATCACTGTCATTATCCTCCCCAGCCCATTTTGAGGCTGGCAAAACAGGATCAATTTTCTCTCTTTGTGAACACTTTTAGTTCGGACTGTGGGATTGGAAGGGTTTCGGTCAGAAATCCAGACACTTTGCGTTGTGAAGGGTCTCATCCTCTGCTTAACGAGTCCGCCCAGACAATCCCACTGCTTCTGCTTCAACATTTGCACCTCTCTGGCCACTAGAATACTGACTATAACTCGATCTCTGCTTCAACTCATCATCTAGTTCATAACCCCTCTGCTTCTCGGCATCTTCCAGATTTAATAGTCGTGCAACCATTATTTCTCTACCACCAACAAGAGAAAACCTTTATGTCTTCAGCGTCTTTCCAACTCAGCAAGTGGGAGATCCATTAACTCCTTCATAGCAGCACCTTTGCCCATAGCCAACGCAGTATCTTGATTAACTTTAATCCCATCAACTGCATCTTCCGTGCTAATCTTCTTTTCAATTTCTGGTGCATCACCACAGATAGAGTGGAATGGTGCCACACTAGAGTTTCCTGATCGAAGGAAAGTAGCTCGCAACCCGTTCACATATGCATCTGAAAAAAAAAACCAATCTGACCATACTTGCAACGCCTTCAGAATCCGTTCCTGCAGAAATAAGAAAAGGTCACCTTAAAACCCTAGAACAAAGATAATTAACACGCACACAGCCACAAGCCTGTTCATTTAGCAGCATCCGGAAGAACTAACAACATAGTAAGCAAATTGAAAACTGGATAAAAGGTTAAAATTATACCTACCTTTAGGGCTCATTAAAGCTCTCCATTATATCAGGTAAGTCGCTTCAAATTTGGTACGGTAAGCAGATGCATTTTTAACAGGAGCACTGCTATTATGAAGAATGTCAGAGACAAGCATAAGCCTTGCAACTTTTGTTGGGATAGGTGTTTTTTTTAGTGTCGAAGACTGTCAAAACTTCAACTACCTACATAACAAGAAAGGGGAAAAAGTGCATCAAATTAATGTTTTCACACTATTTTTCAAGGTTTATAGAGCAAAAGAATAAATAATATTGTGCAGATAGTCACACATCACTACTAAACTTAGGATGTTTTACCTGTCCCTTTAGAAATCATTTTGTTTAGCAATTCTACACTCTAATTTCAAGACAACAACAAACCAGCAAGGAACCACAACAGTTTGAGAGTAGAAGACAACTTTAAGAGCATGAAAGTCAATAAGGTGTTTCATTATTTACCTACTTCCCTTCTTTGGAACAGACACCTCATCTTTGGACTTTTCGTCTGCCATCCGCGAATGAATAAAAAAGGCCCATATTTTTATTAACATGTACAACACAAATTATTCTACTAATCCATAGCGCAAAACAAAAACATTGACTCTTAGAAAACTAGGACAATATATTAAAATTGCTGCTCAAAATTCAAAAGTCAAGTCTCTGAATCAAACCTTTGGTATCAGATTTCAACCTCTCATTGGGATTTTGATTATTCCACCTCGAACAAATGCCTTTGACCCAGGGGTATTATCACCTTGAAATGATACCACAAACTCCTTGTACAACCGAGCTGTTTCATCCTCTGCCCTCTGATAACAAAAAACCAAAACAAAAACTAAAGTTGATAATTCAGCTCAAATGAGTAATAAAACTATATCCAGAAGCTACAAATCCTAGCATGAATCCAAATTAATTAAAAGCTTAGAGCTTTGTAGCAAAGCAATCCCATTGTACCTTCTTCTTGGCTTCTTCCTTTTCTCTGTGCTTCTGGAAAGGCGTTTTCTTACGCGTGATTGAAAATGGACTCATCTTCAAACAATTGAATCAGGCATTCAAAACTCTGGTCATTAAACATCATTGATACAAAATTCAAAAGTCAAGTCTCTTAATCAAACTAACCTCTCATTGGGATTTTGATTATTCCACCTCGAACAAATGCCTTTGACCCAGGGGTATTATCACCTTGAAATGATACCACAAACTCCTTGTACAACCGAGCTGTTTCATCCTCTGCCCTCTGATAACAAAAAACCAAAACAAAAACTAAAGTTGATAATTCAGCTCAAATGAGTAATAAAACTATATCCAGAAGCTACAAATCCTAGCATGAATCCAAATTAATTAAAAGCTTAGAGCTTTGTAGCAAAGCAATCCCATTATACCTTCTTCTTGGCTTCTTCCTCTTCTCTGTGCTTCTGGAAAGGCATTTTCTTACGTGTGATTGAAAATGGACTCATCTTCAAACAATTGAATCAGGCATTCAAAACTCTGGTCATTAAACATCATTGATACAAAATTCAAAAGTCAAGTCTCTGAATCAAACTAACCTTTGGTATCAGATTTCAACCTCTCATTGGGATTTTGATTATTCCACCTCGAACAAATGCCTTTGACCCAGGGGTATTATCACCTTGAAATGATACCACAAACTCCTTGTACAACCGAGTTGTTTCATCCTCTGCCCTCTGATAACAAAAAACCAAAACAAAAACTAAAGTTGATAATTCAGCTCAAATGAGTAATAAAACTATATCCAGAAGCTACAAATCCTAGCATGAATCCAAATTAATTAAAAGCTTAGAGCTTTGTAGCAAAGCAATCCCATTGTACCTTCTTCTTGGCTTATTCCTGTTCTATGTGCTTTTGGAAAGGCGTTTTCTTACGCTTGATTGAAAATGGACTCATCTTCAAACAATTGAATCAGGCATTCAAAACTCTGGTCATTAAACATCATTGATACAAAACTTAAAACCCTAAATTGACCCAATCCTTAACATGTAGTAAACCCTAACAAATTATACCTTCCAGAGTGGAGGAAAGAGAAGAAGGCGTGAAACCATACCTGACCAGATCCAAGGTTTTGTGGGATTGCGAGAATAGATTGTTAGGTTTGGGGCTGAGAGAAACGCAGCCAAAATAACAGGGAGCAGATAGAATGGAACTGTTTAGTATAGTGATTTATTTACTTCAATTAAAGGGAAAAATAAAGAAATATATAATTCAGCGCCCGAGTAAAAAAAAAACTTAAAGTGCTAAAGCTTCCAACTTTTTAACCTTTGGAAATCTAAAACAATCCCTAAATAAGTAATTACTCCATCAAATTTCCCTCTCATGCTAAACACTGGATTCTATTTTTGTTTAGGGTGCAAATGGAAAAGAAGAAAAAACTCCAAACTTTATTGTATTTTTTATTGAAAAATTACGAGATAATTGCATCATACGATACCAATACACCATCCTCTTATGTATTAATTCTTAAGTCATAAATTGATATAATAATAAAAATATGCTAATTATATGTTTTTCTTTAAATACTATGTTAACCAACTTCACTAAAAAGACAATGTTTGGTGATATTAGGACCAAAATGATATAGGCCACTCCTAAGGTTAGCTTAGCCAGTAGTCGTGTAGAGCCAGCCTTGGAGAATCTTTAGCAGCAACCAGGTTGGTAGTAACAGTTTTTTGTTCTTTTCCCGGTTGGTAGTTACATTACATATGTGTTGTCGAAAGCTTATAATATAAAAATGAAATATTTAAAAGACATATCATACATTTTCCTCTGATATGACTATGAAACTTGGCTGGAAAGTCATGTAGAGAGAAGAAAATAAAACTCTATAATAAAACCACAATTTTCTCTCACGCTGCTTTAATCGTGACGAATCAAATTATCATCTGAACCCTTTTTTCATTGTTTTCCATTTTGGGTTTCTGTTAAGAGTTACTTTACCTTTTATTTGGTCTTCTAAAACCATGTGCTATTTAGTTTATTGCTGGGATTTTATTTGTTTAATTATATTATAATCTTAGTCATTCAATCTAGAATTTAGTTCTTGTTTCTGCTGTAATATTTTATGTCTTCTTCTTTCAACCTACCTTTTTTTTTTTTGTTCTCTTCTTGTTCTAGTTTCACTTTTGAGTTAGCATAGGAGATTCTGTGTTTCTCTGATTAGAAACTATCTTATGTGATTACTATTGCTTGTACTTGATAAAGTCTTAATTATTAGACCTGTTTTCCAAGTATATTTCAGCAATAAAACTGTTGATTCTAAAACTTTTTAGCTGCAAAACTTGGCGAGTCGTATGTTGTTTTGACTTTTGAGTACTTTTGAGATTTTATAAGCTGAGTTAACATGATTCATTCAATTGCAGACATAGATGGGTGTATATCTCAGCACTCCCAAAACTGAAAAACTCACAGAAGATGGTGAGAATGATAGGGTTAGATATGGTCTAGCATCCATGCAAGGATGGCGTGCAACTATGGAAGATGCTGTGAGTAACAAACGACACCTTTAATTTTCAAATGTTTGAAGCATTTGGACCCTATTTATTCTACTAGATTGGAACTGAATTGGGGTGATGCTGGGGTGGTATTTTAAGTTTCAAATCAATGAGTTCTTAAGAGAAAGTTTAAAGTTTATATTCTTGTCAAAATGTAATATGGGTGTGACTCTTATAGCCTTATACATATTGTAGCTCATATCTTCTTTTTATTTCTTGCAAATTTCCAGATCTTGTTATATCATGTATACATTCTAGTTACTTTTATTTATTTTTTGTTTTGTTAGCATGCTGCATATCCTGATCTCGATGCTTCTACTTCGTTCTTTGGTGTATATGACGGTCATGGAGGTAAGACTTGTATGGTCAGTTCCATTTACAGGTTTCGTTTGTTGTACACTATCTGAACTTAATGAGTTTGTTGCTTCCCATTCATGTACTTGCTCTTTTTCCCTTTTAGAACTTGAACCAACTGAAGGATCTTGAAATGTTTTACCTTTCAAATGATTCTGTTAAGACATTTAGGTTTGGTGTCGGTGAATGCTTTGTAAACTTTAACTTCTCCTCTTTAAAGGATTCTCATAAATCATAATTGCTCTTTTAATTGTACTTAAGTTTGATCCTAAAACAATTGTCTTACTACTGGACCACTGTTCAAGTTTCTTTTTAACTTATCCTAGCTCATGACTTGTAGGTAAGGTAGTTGCCAAGTTCTGTGCCAAATATCTTCATCGGCAGGTTCTCAAGAATGAAGCATTTGCAGCTGGGGACATAGGAACATCAGTTCAGAGAGCATTTTTAAGGTTATTTAATTTGATTAATCAAGTTCACGTTTATTCTTCACACTTCACTATGTTTTCCTTGTTATGAGAAGTACCAATGCAATTCCTAGCCAGAATGATTTGGGGACTTGGTGTTTAGTACATGCTAGTAATAATGTATATTTATCATCCTTTTGATACTTAAAGTGTGCGAGTAACTTTTCCTTTTCCATCCACCTGTTTAGGGCTGCTAATATGTGGCTATGAATTTCACAAGGTTGAGTTCTCCTATAAACATTATATGCATGCGTTCTCCATGTTGAAATACTCTCTATGCTTATTATTACAGTTTTAGTAGCTTGAAAAGTAAATTGACATAACTGGTGTCACTGATTTGAGGATACCATTTCTTTTCTGATATAATCTTAATACATTGTCTTTTAAACTTTGTATTCAAATTTTATTTCTCATCAAGATTATGGATTTTGTGGTTTTGACTTTTATAATTTCTACCTTGTTAGATTTAAGACTTTGTAATGTTCCGTCTTGTAGAGCCTTCCATCGAAGCTCAACTGCTTTTCCTGAGCTTTCCTAAAAGTTTGAAAGGGGAAACTTATTAGAAATGATAGGGCTTCTTTCCCATCTTGCTCCCCCTTCCTTTTCGTAGTTAAAAATGCCTCTTCCCATTGTTCATTTTGTGTGTTTCCAACTTGAGTTATGTTTTGGTACAGAATGGATGAGATGATGCGCGGACAAAGAGGATGGAGAGAATTAGCTATTTTGGGTGATAAATTCAACAAGTTTACTGGCATGATAGGACTGATATGGTCTCCTAGGAGTGGTAACAGTAATGACCAAGTTGATAATTGGGCTTTTGAGGAGGTACTTACGAAAATATACCCGTGTTATTGTCCTTAATTAGACCCTGAACAGGAATTTGGTGTTGGCTACAAACTATGATGGAAACCAAGACTGAGGAAGAAGAATAGAACATGATGAGTATGTTAACTCTTAGCTTATGCAGTGCATCAATTCAGCCTAGATGGCTGCGAATATATACCTCTGTTGTGAAACTTAACATCTTAGGCTGCACTTACCTTTTGGTTGAGGCAGGGATCTAAATGTGCAATATGGTTGTCTGTGATTTGCACAAATTTAGCATTCATCTATTACTTTCCTGCTTTAATGTTTTCTTATTGCAACAATTTGTATATATAATTTACAAGTGTTTCTTTAAATTGTAATCAGGGCCCTCACTCTGACTTTTCTGGACCAACATCTGGGAGCACAGCCTGTGTTGCGGTACTAAGAAACAACAAACTCGTTGTTGCAAATGCTGGTGATTCTCGTTGTGTATTATCTAGAAACGGTCAGGTAATGTTCTATTAACCAGATGTGAATGAACTGGCCGCTGTACTTTGAACTATGGGGAATTCTTTCTTTCTGAATAAGTAACCCCTTTTTTTGTTGCTTCATTATTTTGTAGGCATACAATCTATCTAGAGATCACAAACCTGATCTTGAGGTAGAGAAAGAAAGGATTTTAAAAGCTGGTGGTTTTATACATGCAGGACGTATCAATGGCTGTTTGAATCTTGCAAGAGCTATAGGTAATTTACCTCCCTGCTTGATGTCTAGAAACAAAAGAGTTCTAATTCTACTCACCATTACGGTCGTTTGAATTTCCTAAAGATAGACATATTTCGACTTGGCAGAAACTGCTGTTCTTTTCCTAAACCAATTGTAACATTTTTATACATCCGTAGTCTCCAATCAAGTGTATGCATCCATGCATATCGAGTATTTTTATTCATCAATGGAGAGAAATAGCAAGAGAGAGAGATGCAGTTTTAATCCGTTGATTCCTTTTCCTGCAGGTGACATTGAGTTCAAGCAGAATAAGTTTTTACCTGCTGAAAAGCAAATTGTAACTGCAAATCCTGATGTAAACACCGTAAGTATACTCTCTCTCAGCAAGGTGGCCGCATCACTATACTATTAACCATTCCATCTTGGCTTTGATATACGATAATCAATCCTAAAAATCTTTGGAGCTTGTTGTATCTAACTTTCTACAATGTACAATTTTCAATTAGGTTGAGCTATGTGATGATGATGACTTCCTTGTGCTGGCATGTGATGGAATTTGGTATTATATCTAATGCCTTTTCCTGTTAGATAATATCAGAATTATCGCATTTTCAAAATTTTCTTTTGTTGATAAGTTATAAATACTCTTGTTGGATGACTCCAACTCGATATCGATCTTGAGTTTAGCATCTAATGACATCTCAATTTCAATTTTGTATTTCAGGGATTGCATGTCAAGTCAGAAGCTAGTAGATTTTATCCACGAACAGCTACATTCCGTATGTACTTGAGCCTTTCTAACTTGGATCAGTCTGTATGATGCTTGTTTAGGCAAGCTTTCTATAGGTCAATTGAATTCGTCATTCTATCCTGTTTCTCTACGCTCATTATGAACTCTTGCATACAATGTAGGAAAGCAAGGTTTCTACTGTTTGTGAGAGAGTTATCGACAAGTGTTTAGCACCATCGACGGTCACCGGTGAGGGTTGCGACAATATGACCATGGTCCTGGTGCAGTTCAAGAAACCAATCAAGTCTGCTTCATCTTCGGAGGAGCAATCCTCCCATTCCAAATCAATCGATACTGAATCAAAGCTAGAAGGAAGTCAGGAATAGTAGCTGGACTTGTTGGGATCAATGAACCTGTTTGTTTTCTCGTATATTCTGATATGCATATGTAGATTGGCTTAGAGCAGGAATTGAATCGATGACACATTAAGAAAGAATGTATGTCCTTTTTGTTTCTTGTTTCGAATCATTAAATGGGGATATTTGTATTTCTGAAAGTAACACAATGTGACAGTTTCAGTAATAAGATGTAAAGTTTGTAACATATACATATCACCATAAACTAGAGTTTTTGACACTCGGATTCTGGGGCATTCAAGGTTTTGCCAGTTACTCAACACTACAACAGACCACATAAAAATATTGTCAAAACAAAAAACAGAAAGGTCTTACCGATATGATAAAGGAGCAATCACTATATTCATATATGCTAAAACTGAGCAAACTTGCCCTGATTTACAATTAATTCAAAAGAAAAGAAGTATAAGGCAGTGATTGTAATAATCTGTAGCACAATGCAAATCAAATGTTTATTCAGGGAGACGTTTAACTCTTGCTCCCAGCTCCCACCTTTGTTTAATTGCTTTATTATTTATGAAGGCTGATAATAATAATAGCACAACAAATGTTCAAAACTTCAAGTTGATTACCACATTCAGATCGATATCTGGAAGAGAAGACGGTCCTCTTTCACCGGCTTCATTGATAACTAAACTCTTAGGCTTAGATAATTTGCTTTGCAGATTGGGATTTAGTGATTGAACAGAATCTTGCTGTTGTTCATACTCTTGAGACTTGATCATCGATAAACAGCTGTACCTCCGTTGCAAGAATCTAGAATTCCAAAGATAATTTTAGTTGTTCATATTCTATTCTTCGTCAAAATACCAACATCTAAAACATGCAAAAAAAAAAGCCATACAAATTAAGGAAATAGATCTCATTCTCGAAATATCTAAAACCAAAAGAAACTTGATCAAATTAAGCTTCTGGTTCATCACAGGCAGTTTTTTCTTCTTTGAAACAAATTCCTAGTAGTGATTGACAAGAAAGAATTAACTGCTAACTCAAGTACACAGAACAAGGTAGATTCATTATAACTGGACATTCAAATTTGAAAAATCTATACATTCTGTGGGAATAAATTCCTATCAACTCTTAGACTAAGAAAAGTAGTGAAATTTTAAGCAGAAACAAACTCAACATCAATATCCTGCAGGCTACACAGCATCAAATAGAAGAATATAAAACAATTGAATTGACAATAAAAGTGTTCAATGATCAAAACAATGCATAAACAGAGTAATTTAGGCAAAGGACTAACCTTTTGCAAATCCAAGAATTCCTGGAGTAGGGTTTGATGCTTCAATCTAGCCCTAGTTTCTTCATCAACTAGAGAAACCCTCTTCATCTTAATTATTAAAAAAAATTGAAACCCAATAAACAAAAAGGAAACCCTAAAAAGAATAACCTTGTGCCCTAAAATTTATAACCCGGGAAGCAGTATCCCATTTCGATAAGGAGAAAGAAAGAGAAAAAAAAGGGGAAAATTCCAAGAACCCAAAAGAGTCCTTTCTGGGCAAATGGAAAACCAAAAGTTGGAGATAAAGCAAGACCCCCGGAGAATTCAGAATTGAATAAGATAAGGAAAGGGGAAATGGAAATAAAAAGGAAAAATAAGGAGGACAAGGGGAGAAAATTGGATCTTTTCTCTGGAACTGGTGAGAACCCGAAAAAGCCCATGAAGAACATGGAAAGGCTTTGAGTTGAACGAGTGATGGAAGAAGGGATACAGAGAAGGGCAAATGAGGGAATTGAAAAGTCCATATTTTTGGGGGGAAATACTCTGAGCGAGCTCTGTGGTTGGAGGACAATTGAAGACATATCTATTCACCTATCCATCTCTCCTCCTATCTGTCTTAGCTTTCCATGTTTTTCTTTTTTAGAAAAAATTTTTTTAATAATTTGGAAATTTGGGGTTTGTGTGTTTCACTTGTGCAGTGGGTAAAGCTGGCTGGGCCATTTTCAATTTCAAGACAGAGAAAGGATGGGTATTTGGGACATGGGAGGCAAAAGAGGCAGAAACATCAAACATAAATGGCTAATGTTATGTTTCATTTCATGGGACTGGGGTTGGGGTTGCTTACAAACAAAGAACCTTTGCATGCTTGGTTGGACTAATGGATACAACTACAAACAACAACATATAATATAAATATCATTTCTTTCCTTTTTTATAATTGTCCTATGAATTTGACTTTGTAAAACATGTGTTCAAGACATAAATGGCTAATGTTATGTTTCATTTCATGGGACTGGGGTTGGGGTTGCTTACAAACAAAGAACCTTTGCATGCTTGGTTGGACTAATGGATACAACTACAAACAACAACATATAATATAAATATCATTTCTTTCCTTTTTTATAATTGTCCTATGAATTTGACTTTGTAAAACATGTGTTCAAGACATTGACACCTTGACTTGACATGATCCAATCTAATTAGGATCACAAAATTCAATTTGATAGATTTCAAATTAGTTCATTCTAAATTAAAAAATATTTTTTCCTAATAAATTACTCATATCCAAATCCTTGGAAGTAAAATCTACTTAAGTTTAAATCTATATCTATTAAATAAGCCCCTTCACATCTTACAACAAAACCAAAACCAAACCCTAAAATGTCACCAAGAATACAGTCTCCAAACCTGAACCATTGTTGGTTGGAGCAATGGCAGGTCCCTCGATCTCCTTTGCCGGAAAAGATGCTGGAGAGATTCCAGTGTACCTAAGCTGTGGAGTCAACACAACAATAACAACAACCAATTTCTGACCTTGCTCACAGTGGCCATTAGCCCCACTGATGAAGTAAAATGGCCCTGACTTTTCAAGCTTCACCTTGGTGTTTCCATCCTTGTACCCTGCAATGGGATTTGAGGTATTGCAGCTTGCATAAGCTTCCTTAGTCACTTGCAGCACCGAGTCTTTGCCACCATCATATTTTAAATAAAATTTAAAAAAGAAACAGTGCCACAAGGATGGGATCTTGCAACCATGATTTCTGTGAGGCTGCTACAGGAAAGACTCAAGAGAGGTGAGCTGGTACTTGTGTAATGAAGGCTTAGATTGGGGTTTTACTGTGAGCCAGAGCCAGTGGAAACTAGCCGTTACAAGGATGGTCTTCATGTTGGCCACGTGGCCTCCACTGACCTATAATGTTGAATGTTGGTTGAAGGCAAGAATAGCATAAAGCATATACATCCCGTTTTACCATTTAGGCTTGTGTTGGTAGCTGACCTCAAATCCCAGAATTCTAGAGGAGCCATCCCTATGAATTATGATACTTGACAATAAATGCCAAATGTTGGACTGGTCTGCATGCCATGTAATCCGAGAATGTCAGTATACACAGTAGCTAATGCATCCACAGTAACAGACAAAGGAACCTATATTGTATCGGTCTTTAAGCTATCTATCTTATTAAAGTTTAAGTAACACCCCAAAATTATTAAAGTTGCATACCTATCTTATTAAAGTTGAAGACCAATACCTATATTTTACAATAATTTGCTTTGCTTTTAAGATATCTCAAAAAGCAGCATCGTAACACCTCATTCTCGGTCTGGTAGAGAACCGAATCAGAGTATGCTATTGACATTCGAAACGATGATCAATACGGCTATATTATTCAGTAATTAGTAATTCAATGAAACAATGATAATGCAATGGAGTCAATAGTTCGATATTACACCACCATTCCCATTTATGGACTAATTTAAACTTTTACAAGTTTTAAGGACCAATATGTGAAATTAATGATTTAAAGGTCCTTATCAGAGTTTAAACTTACTAATGTGAAACTCAACCTAAAAAAAATAGGTCTATAAATTTCTGTTCCAATCGGAGGTCATTCATTTAGTCAATTAAGCCATTTAACAATCAGTGACCATTGTGTAATTTATCAAACTTGTCCAATTAACTTTTAACAGATTTACCTGTATTGGTATCGGTACTCAAGAGGTCGTACAAATACGCCTATGTCATGACCGTTACAACGGTTAAGGGTTGGTGAAGCCGTACCGATACTAGGTTCATCTGTATCGGTACCCGAAGATCATTTTATCAATTAAGGATTCTAGTGGCAAAAATTCGTATTGATACAGACAGGAAGATGGGTATCGATACGCCCTAAAGTCGTACCGAAACGTTTTGCAAACTAAATTATAGTGTCGAATTTTCGTATCGATACTCCCATAGCAGTATCGGTACGCCTATACAGATATGACCAATATTGCATACTTGTATTGATACGATGTCACCCGTATCAATATGTCCTACACTGTAATGTCATTTTTAGTCTAGTTTTTATACCTGTTGACCAGTCAAACAATGTCCAAAATCAATGAAATTTTACAAACAAGTTTATTTAGTCATAATCTACTAGCATGCCAAATTTCATAACTAGATGAATCCATTAGCTAGGATTTTAACTCCTTACGCCAATTATGCATATTTTACCAATATTAAGCATTTTCATAGGGGTTAATACAAGCCCTTAACCATAAACAAGCCATACCTAGCATATTTACATCAAAATGGGCATATTATGCATGTTTAGACCCTATGCCACCATTCTAGGAGTTCATAAACGAAAGGAACATTACATAGCCTTGTAGTGTAACTTGCAAAACTTGATTCTCTTTCGATCATCCAAGCTTATAACCCTTGACCTGAAATGCATGGAAATGAGATGCATTAGGTTTATTTAGCCTAGCGAGGTAGTCAATAATAATGCTATGAGCAATACTATAATTGCCAATGGTAATAACTCAATGAGTAACGCATCTCAAGTCATGTTTAAAAATGATTTTAACAACTTAAACCCTTGGATCGATATAAGATAATGGATACGTGAATTTCCAACCAACATTGCTAAACCAATAAGTGGTCAAAACCCGCCAACATCGCCAAAGGACCAATATCACACACATCCCGCCAACATTTCCAAATAGAGCCTTAGCTTTTGGACCATAGTCCACTCCGTACCAAATGAGCTCATGAATTCTAAATGCCACTTGTATCCAATTTTCATTCGAATCCAAGGTCCAATTATTTAAGCTAACATATTAACAATAACAATATCGATGACAATGGCAGTATCAATGGTTTAATAATTCAATAACAATGTTCAATGATCAAAATGACCTTATTCAATGATTCAATGATATCAATGACAATACTATGATTTAATAACCAATATTTCAATGCAACAAATTGACCGATGCTTACCAATATTACCTTCTACGAGGTTTCGATGCAATGGTACCTTGTGAATGTATTAGCAATGCAATATACAATAAATGATGGAACTGGATGGCGCCTAGTCATTCCCGAGACTCTAACTACACTCATCGATACTCCCGAAGCCTTCAAGGGTCCCGGATGGTGATTTCCTTGTTCTTTGACTTGTTGGATTCCGATGGAATAGGCGATTCCACACCTTGATTATCTTGAGCTATATAGAATCGAAATTACAGTCATTTCAATAACGATAATCAAAGTTATAACAACTATTAGCTATGAAAATAATAGGGGTTAAGCTTGATATCTTTAGAGAATTTCTAGAGTTCTTGATTCTTGAACATAAAATTATTCATAGATTAAGCTATAGAATCGACAAATTAATAGTGTTATTGCTTACCCAATTGAGAACTATAGTCTAGAACTAAGAATTTTAAGAAAAAAACTTGGATTACTTTCCAATGGAGGTGTGTGCTTGATAGGAGAAAGAGAGGTGCTTGCTTTGAACTTTGTAACCAGTAAGCTTTCTTTCTTTTCATTCTTTCATTTTAATTCATGGGTTTTCCTTCCTATGAAAAGATTGAAGTTCTTGGATCTTGCTTGAGAGAAAATCGAATGAGAGTAAAAGGGAAAAGTTTTGGGGGAATCGATTTTAATAGAATGGAAGAGAAAATGGTTGAGTGTTTAAGAGGGAGTAATTAGGGTAGCCGAAAAGTAGAGGATAATGATGAGGTTTATGGAGTTTTAATTGGAAAATGGTTTAAATTTTAAATGAAAGGTTTACAAAGAATTTCAAACTTGCGGATGCTTCATTCCAATTATGCCAAGAGGATCACCTCTTTGGCATGACTTTGCTTACCTTCCAAGTAATGCTTTAAACGCTGACCGTTCACCTTAAAAAAATTATCGGTCTATAATTTTTTGATATCTACAACCCTATGAGTATATGGATTCACAACTTCATAAAGATCCATCCATCTTGACTTAAGTTTACCTGGAAAAAGTTTGAGCTGAGAGTTAAACAATAAAACAAGCTGACCTATTTCGAACTGTCTTGGCAGAATCTGACTATCATGCCAACATTTTGCCTTCTTTTTGTATATCTTAGCGCTCTCATATGCTTGTGTTCTAAATTTTTCCAATTCATTAAGGTCAAGCAACCTCTTTCCTCCAGCAATTCTCCATGCCATGTCAAGCTTCCGGATGGCCCAATAGGCTTTATGTTCAAGTTTTACTAGCAGATGGCATGGTTTGCTAAAGACAAGTTTGAATGGGGAAGTACCCAAAGGAGTCTTAAATTCCGTCCTATATGCCCAAAAGGACTCATCTAGTCTCAAGGACCGGTCTTTCCTTGTTGGATTCACATTTTTTTCCAAAATGTTCTTAATCTCCTTATTGGATATCTCGGCCTACCTATTTGTTTGTGGATGGTATGTTGTGGCGATTCGCTTTGAATCCCATACCTGCACAATGCTTTAGAAATTAATTTACATTTAAAATGAGTACCCTTGTCATGAATAATCATTCGAGGAGCACCAAATCTAGTGAAATTTTTTTTGTGCAAGAACTTGGCAACAACCTTGGCATCATTTGTTGGCAAGGCAACAGCCTCTACCCACTTTGACACATAGTCAACAGCCAAGAGAATATATATATTACCGAACGATAGGGAAAAATGACCCATAAAGTCGATCCCCCACACATCAAATAAATCTACTGCATAATGTTCTGGAGCAGTAGTTGGTGTCTGCCAGAAATGCTTCATGTCCATTGGCATCGATCGCATGCCTTGGCATACTCATGGGCATCCTTGTACAACGTGGGCTAAAAGAATCCTGACTGCAACACTTTGGCAACAGTCTTCATCCTAGCAAAGTGTCCTCTATATGGTGCGACATGGCATAGATGTAATATATGTTGTTGCTCGTCCTCTGGCATACACCGGCAAATCACTTGGTCGGTACACTGTTTGTACAACATTGGCTCATCCCAATAGTATTGCCTCACCTCTTATAAAAAAATTTCTTGGCATTATATGCCAGGTCTGATGGCAAAATATTGCTTACTAGGTAGTTGACTATGTCAGCGTACCATGGTATAGCATCGGCTGCAAACAAATACTCATCAAGGAATTCGTCTCTAATTATAGTGGAATTACCATCCTCAATGTGATACTTCAACCGAGAGAAATGGTCAACTACTAAGTTTCCGCTGCCTTTCTTATCTCTAATCTCTGGGTTGAATTCTAGAAGTAAGAGCATCCATCCGATTAGTCTAGGTTTGACATCCTTCTTTGCTAAGAGATATTTCAACGTCGAATGATCTGTATAAACCACAACCTTATTACCAATTAGACAAGATCTAAATTTATCAAAAGCAAATACAACCGCGAAGAATTCTTTCTCGGTTGTAGAGTAATTTAGTTGTGCTTCATTCAAGGTTCTGCTGGCATAGTAAACGACATGGAACATCTTGCCACGTCGTTGCCCTAGAACTACTCCAACGGCATAATTGTTGGCATCGCACATAAGCTCAAATGGCTCATTCCAATTCGGTGCCACGACTATGGGGGCATTAATCAATATGTCTTTAAGCTCCTAAAATGCTCTCAAACAAGAATCATCAAATGTAAAAGTGGCATTATGTTCCAACAATGAGCATAAAGGTTTAGCAATTTTCAAAAAATCTTTAATAAATCGCCGATAAAAATCGGCATGGCCTAAAAAAAACTCCTTATACCTTTAACACTTGTTGGAGGTGGTAATTGCTTAATTACCTCTACTTTGGCTTGATCAACTTCTAGTCCTCTCTTGGTTACCTTATGACCGAGAACAATGCCCTCATTCACCATGAAGTGGCATTTCTCCCAATTCAACACTAAGTTTGTCTCTATGTATCTCTTGAAAACTTGCTCCAGGCTATGGATGCATTCCTTAAATGTTACACAACACTGAGAAATCATCCATGAATACTTCCATGTTATGCTCAATCATATCAGAGAAAATGGTCATCATACAACGTTGAAATGTTGTTGGCGCATTACACAGTCTGAATGGCATCCTTCTAAAGGCAAATGTCCCATATGGACACGTGAACATGGTCTTCTCTTGGTCGTCAGAGGTGATGGCAATCTGATTATATCCCGAATAACCATCTAAAAAATAGTAAAAAGCTTTACCTGCCAGCCTGTCCAACATCTGGTCAATGAAAGGCAATGGGAAGTGGTCCTTCCTTATAGCCTTGTTCAACCTTCTGTAATCCATGCACACCCTCCATCTAGTGATGGTTCTAGAGGGAATCAATTCAGCCTTACTATTTTGGATCACAGTCATGCCACCATTCTTTGGCACACACTGCACCGGGCTAACCCAAAAGCTGTTGGAAATGGGATAAATGATCCCGACATCCAACCATTTTATGATATCTTTCTTTACAACCTCTTCCATGCTTGGGTTTAGTCGCATTTGGCCTTCAATGGTCCTACCATTGTATTCCTCTAGGATGATCTTGTGCATGCAAATGGTTGGGCTAATACCTTGGATGTTCACCAAGGTCCAACCCAACGCTTGCTTATAATCTTTTAATATTGCCAGCAGACTTACCTCCTGATCATGAGTGAGATCAGTGGCAATAATCACTGGAAGAGTTGAGTTCTTACCTAACTAAGCATACTTTAAGTGCTCTGGCAGGGGTTGAGGCTTCAACTCTAGTGGCTCCTCAATAGATGGCTTTGGTTTCTTTATCTCTCTACCGGCCAAATGGAGTGGCTCGAAGTAACTCACATCTTTAGCCTCTAAGGCTGATTATACAGGTTTCTCAAACAGTTCAGCTATGTCATCAAGCATGCCGTCATCACTTGCTATATCCTGGCACAACTGTGCCATGTCCAAAGTAAATATGGACCACATCATTTCATCTGCTTGACATTCATCAGGTTTATCTGTATATTTCAAAGCTTGAAACACGTTAAAAGTAACATTTTGATCATTCATTCTCATGGTTAGTTCCCTTTTATGAACATCAATAAGAGCCTTCCAGTAGCAAGAAACGACCTACCCAAAATAATTGACACATTAATATCAGCTTCATAATCCAAAATGATAAAATCAGCTGGGAAAATAAATTTGTCTACCTTTACCAACACATCTTTAATCTTACCCTTAGAATGTGTATAGGATCGGTTAGCCAATTAAAGTGTCACTGTGGTAGGTCTTGCATCTATGCCAAGCTTCTTGAAAACTGATAGTGGCATCAAATTGATGTTGGCTCCCAAGTCACACAACGCCTTCCCCATGAACTTGTCACCAATTGTGCAAGGAATAGTAAAATTTCCTGGATCTTTCAACTTTGGTGGCAATCAGTTTAGGATCATGGCACTGCATCCCTTAGTGAGAGCAAGAGTTTCAAATTCTCCTAACTTCCTCTTTTTGGACAAGACGTCCTTCATGAATTTTACATAGTTAGGCATTGTTCAAGGGCTTCCACCAATGGAATGTTAATTTGCAATTATTTAAGCATTTCCAAAAAGTGTTTAAATTACTGGTCCTACTTATGCTTTTGAAGTCTTGCTGTAAATGGTAGCGGTGGGTATACATATGTTGGCGCTGCCGACTTTGCCGAGGCAGTGTTGGCATCTATTTTGGCATCAGTCTGCTTATCATCATTGCTGGCATTATTGTTGGCACTGGGACTGGCATTTTGTTTGGCACTCTTACTGGCCTGATCGCTGGCATCATCTATTTTCTCCTTCTCTACTTCTCTGGGTATGTCTGCTGGCACAAGCTTTGCATCCTGGCTGACGACTGGTTGCTTGGCAGCAGTTTCTATTTCGCACTACTTATCACTCCGAAGAGTTATTGCCTTGCATATTCATTTTCTTTATGATGAGCATGTTCAGTGTCACGTGGCAAAGTACCTTGGGGTCGATTGCTAAATGCAATAGCAATCTGCCTAATTTGTATTTCCAAGTTTCTTACTAATGCCGCCAAACTTTGGACTGTTACTTCATTTCGCTCCATAAATTGTGTAAGATCTCCTCCTTGGTTGCTTCCTTGTCCTTGCTGGAAATTGTTCTGAGCTTTTTGTGGCATGGTATTTTAATAAAATGCTGGCATGACATTGTTGTTCTGTCGTTGGATGTTTTAGCGCGGGGCATTGTAGTGATTACCTCCTTGATTTCCCCAAGCTAAGTTAGGGTGCTGTCTCCAACCTGCATTATAGGTATTAGCATTATAAAAACGACCAGTATTCCCAACAAAATTTACCGACTCGGGATTAACAGGGCATTCATCCACATGGTGGTTTTCTCCACAAATGGTGCAAAATGGATCTAGTTCTTTGACTTCTTAGGATTCATTGTTCTTTTGCAACGTTCTCACTGTGCTAGTGAGGTTGGAAATCTCAGCATGAATGGACGTGAGTTCATCAACTTTCAATTTCCCACTGGCTTTAGTCTCGGTCCCAAGTCTAGCAACATGATACTAGAAGTCATTGATCAAAATTCTCTCAAGGATATCAACAGCCTCAGTGTACTTCTTATCAAGCAACGATCCGGCTGCTGAAGCATCCACAACAGTCATTGTTTGTGCATTCAATCCGTTGTAGAATGTTTGTATTTGGGTTCAATTTGGGAACCCATGCATTGGACACCTTTTCAAAAAATCTTTAAATCTTTCCTAGGCTTCATAAAGAGTTTTATCCTCGGCCTGTTTAAATGTAATAATTTTACCACGCAACTTGGCAGTGAGTGTTGGTGGATGAAATCGCATCAGGAACTTCTGGCAAAGGTCTGCCCAAGAAGTATCTGATCCTTGTGGCAAAGAATTGAGCCATGCCTTGGCTCTATCTCTCAAGGAAAAAGTAAACAATTTTAGCTTCACAGTATCTCCAGATACTTCAGTTTGTTGAAACAGATGGCATATCTCCATGAATTGTTCTAGATATTATCTCGGGTCTCCAGTAAGTGCTCCATCAAATTGACCTACATTCAAAAGATTTTGGATCATTACGGGTTTAAGTTCAAAGTTAGGCTCATCGACATCAGTGCCAATAAGTCCTGACATGAGTTTTGCAATATTAGGTGCTGAATATTCTCGGATTGGCCTCTCTTCTTCTTCAACCATATTTGGGACATTAGGAGGCGGTGGTGCATTGTTATTAGGCTGATTGTTAATGGGTGGATCATTATTCACCACACCATTCCTCTGATTGCCTTGATTCATTTCTTGGTATCGCCTCTTTAACCTCTGCAAGGTTCTCTCAATTTCCAAATCATATGGCCACTCGTCCACCACTAGGTGGTTTCTGGTCATACACTGGTGAAAACAAAGATAAAATGAAAACAAAAACAAAACAAGTAAAAATTTAAAAACAAGCAAATCCGTTGCAATCCCCAGCAACGGCGCCAAAAACTTGTTGGCTCTCAGGGAGATGTGTAAAATGAATGCTGGCAAAATGTATAAATGATATGTATTTGGGCAAGATAAACTGTGCCAAGAGTCTTTTGCGAGCAAGTATACACGGTCGACAAGTAATACAGCTTGGTAAGCTAAGTATCGATCCCACATAGATTGACTTAGAATTCGATTGTTCGGTGGTTACTTGTTTTGGAAGAAAATATTGTTGTTTGAAAGAGCTGATTTTAAAAATAAGAAAATAAAATAAAATAGAATAGAAACTGAAGTAAAACATTGGCAATGAAGGTGTTTTCAAATGAATGATGACTATTGGTAGGGAATGCCTGATTTCAACGTGGTTCATGCCAGCCTTTATTGGCAAAACTGTCTTGGCATTGTTTGCCGAGCATATTCAAAAGTAGCAAAGCCTCTCTCGATGGTCATTGCCCTAAACTGGCTAAGTAAAAACCCTTATATCTCTATAGTGTATGTTTTCCTTAAATCAATTTGAATTAAAACCCAATCTATACTCCGTGGGGGTAGATTTCACTTCCGAAGTAAGTTCATCTACTTGAACGACTTCTCTCGAAGCTTCTCTCCCAAGTGATCAAGAACTTGATCGTTGCCAACACAAGTTTGTTAAGATATTGGAAGGCAAAAAGCTAACTATGTCAGCTCTCGCTTTGGCACAGTATTTAGGAAAAATTAAAGTATGCAAAACAGACAAACTTTGCCAAAAACAGAATTATTATAAAGGAACTAAGGCATAAAAGCCAACGTTTAAAACCAAAACATCCCCACCAACTATTAAGTTAGTTCATGGTGTGGGGGTTAACCAGCAAACCAACAAACTTTTTTAACATCACCATCATAATAAAAACTAAAGAAAAACAACTTCTACCAAGGGAATAGGCAGAAGGGTCTCTCGATGCAGCCCTCCACGCCACTCTCAGCCAAGAAGTCAAACCACCCTTCCTCGGTTGCACCGACTGTCACTCGCCGCTCCAACACCTCACTCTAACAACCTTTCGTCTCGTCTCCTCTTCTCCGTAAATCGATCTCTCCCAATGCTTGATCGGGCTGTGTATATATAGGCACTCAAGTGAAGGGATTATGATAACTATCTCTTCATTTGAAATTTGAAATGCTTCGTGGATAAGAGATAAGCCTCATCTGATCGGTGTGATAGCTTATCACACTAGGGCTGACGTCATCATGCCATGGCCATCCTGGCACACGAGCTTGGCACAACTTTGCCAATATCACTTGGCATCACCTTATCCGCTATTTTTTCAGAAGTTGATCCAATTGTGATATTTTAGGAGCCTGATCATTTTCTATTTTTGGGGGGGTTCATCTTTTCTTGGCATGACCGCTGGCATACCTCTCTGGTATACCGCTGGCATATCTTTTCTTGGCATGATCCTTCCGTGCCTGCAATATCTAGCATTCACCTTGGCATTCCTAACTGTGTCCATGCGTCCTATGTCCATTCCTCCTACCATTCCACCTGTCAACTTGTACAAAGGCCGCTAAAAACAACTCATGACACTAGCATAGGTAGCCTATTAACTCTTTTATGTAAATGTATGATTCTAACAAACTAATGCAACTAAATGTACTTGAAAACAAGCAAAAGCATATCAAAATAAGCATGAAAAATAATACTTTTAAGGAGGTAACAATATGCAATACAATAATACATGATAGGCCTCGGTCTAGTCTTAGAATCGACTAAACTCTAGCTCTGATACCACAAATGTAATACACATTTCCCAGCCTAGTAGAGGATTGGGTCGGAATATGCTACCGACATTCGAAACGATGATCAATACAGCTATATTATTCAGTAATTAGTAATTCAGGGAAACAATGATAATAAGATGGAGTCAATAATTTAATATTACACCACTATTCCCATTTTTGGACTAATTTAAGCTTTTACAAGTTTTAGTGACCAATATGTGAAATTAATGATTTAAAGGTCCTTATCAGAGTTTAAACTTACTAATATGAAATTCAACCTAAAAACACTAGGTCTATAAATTTTTGTTCCAACCAAAGGTCATTCATTTAGTCAATTAAGCCATTTAACAATCAGTGAACATTGTGTAATTTATCAAACTTGTCCAATTAACTTTTAACATATTTACCTGTATTGGTATCTGTACTCAAGAGGTCGTACACATACGCATATGTCATGACCGTTACAACGGTTAAGGGTAGGTGAAACCGTACCAATACTAGGTTCATCTCATTGGTACCCGAAAATTATTTTATCAATTAAGGATTCCAGTTGCAAAAATTCGTACCGATACAGACTTAGTCGTATCGGTACAGGAATATGGGTATCGATACACCCTACAATCATACCGAAACATTTTTACAAACTAAATTCCAGTGTCGAATTTCTATACTTATACGCTCATAGCAGTATCGGTACGTCTATACATATATGACCAATATTGCATACTTGTATCGATACGCTGTCACCCGTATTTATACACCCTACACTGTAATGTCATTTTTAGTCTGGTTTTTATGCCTTTTGACCAGTCAAATGCTGTCCAAAATCAATGAATTTTTACAAACAAGTGTATTTAGTCCTAATCTACTAGCATGCCAAATTTTATAACTAGATGAACCCATTAGCTAGGATTTTACCTCCTTAGGCCAATTATGCATATTTTACCAATATTAAGCATTTTCATAGGGGTTAATAAAAGCTTTTAACCATACACAAGTCATACCTAGCATATTTACATCAAAATGGGCCTATTATGCATGTTTAGACCCTATGCCACCATTCTAGGAGTTCATAAACGAAAGGAACATTACATAGCCTTGTAGTGTGACTTGCAAAACTTGATTCTCTTTCGATCCTCCAAGCTTATAACCCTTGAACTGAAATGCATGGAAAGGAGATGCATTAGGCTTATTTAGCCTAGTGAGGTAGTCAATAACAATGCCATGAGCAATACTATAATTGTCAATGGTAATAACTCAATGAGTAACGCATCTCAAGTCATGTTTAACAATGATTTGAACAACTTAAACCCTTGGATCAATATAAGATAATGGATACGTGAATTCCCAACCAACATTGCCAAACCAATGAATGGTCAAAATCCGCCAACATCTCCAAATGACCAATATCACACACATCCCGCCAACATCGCCAAATAGAGCCTTCGCTCTTGGACCATAGTCTAATAATTTTACTAGCAGATGGCATGGTTTGCTAAATGACCAATATCCAATTTCCATTCGAATCCAATGTCTAATAATTTAAGAAAAAATATTAAAAATAACAATATCGATGATAATGGCAATGGCAATATCAATGGTTCAATAATTCAATAACAATGTTCAATGATCAAAATGACCTTATTCAATGATTTAATAATATCAATGACAATATTATGATTTAATAACCAATAGTTCAATGCAACAAACTTACCGATGCTTACCAATATTACCTCCTACGAGGTTTTGATGCAATAGTTCCTTGTGAATGTATTAGCAATGCAATATACAATAAATGAGGAACCGGAAGGCACCTAGCCATTCTCGAGACTCCGACTACACTCACCGATACTCCCGAAGCCTTCAAGGGTCCCGGATGGTGATTCCCTTGTTCTTTGACTTGTTGGATTCCGGTGGAATAGGCGATTCCACACCTTGATTGTCTTGAGCTACATAGAATCGAAATTGCAGTAATTTCAATAATGATAATCAAATTCATAGCAACTATTAGCCGTGAAAATAATAAGGGTTAAGCTTGATGTCTTTAGAGAATTTCTAGAATTCTTGATTCCTGAACATAACATTATTCATAGATTAAACTATGGAATCGAAAAATTAATAAAGAGTTATTGCTTACTCAATTGATAGCAATAGTCTAGAACTAAGAATTTTAAGAAAACAAAGCTTGGATTATTCTTCAATGGAGGTGTGTGCTTGATAGGAGAAATGGAGGTGCTTGCTTGGAACTTTGTAACCGGTAAGCTTTTTTTTTTTTTTTGCATTCTTTCATTTTAATTCATGGGCTTCCCTTCCTACAAAGGAACTCAATTCCTAAATCCCACGTAGGTGGTGATTGAGCTCGGAGAGGGACTAATCGCAAGATTAGTCCCACAACTTTCTGTACCTTATACTTTTAGCCCAACTGTTTCAATCTTAATAATGTAGTCACTATACATATTCCAATAATTTCAATACGGTCTTTAATCAATGACAATGCTTAAGTAGGGTTCAATACTTAGACTATTGACCACTTGATCAAAGGTCGAAGTAATAGTTTGACTTCCCGGTATTGAATTTTCGATCACCAGAATCTAATTTTAGAGTGTTACAAGCATACTTTAAAGGTTTCGATATAGATATCCACTTCTTTATGACGTTTCGTTTTTCAAGTTTACTCACTTGAACAAATTAAGCAACCCATATATACAAAGCATTAAACTTTTGTCGGCTAACATTGTACTATTAGTATGAACAAGAAAAGCTCCTTCTCCAAATCTTTATCAATTTATTAGTATTATTTACAATTGATTTTTAGGAAGAAAAGCTCTCATTTTTTCCTTTATATATAAAGAACATTATTCGTATGTAAATTAACAACAAAACTTTTGATTTTTATAGGTTTAAGATATTCTTCACTTCTTTCGTAAGTGTAAGACGGAGAAAATATCGAGTTATTTAAACACGGTCGCATATTCCATGTACTGATGTACACCTCTTCGTAAGAATAGAAACTTCCGTTCTCTTTTCAGTGCTTCTATTTATGCTCTTACACTAAAAACTAAGTTTAAGGTTAGAGGATGTAGTTAGAATTTATGGAATTTAAGGAAGGGTGTAAGGTGTAGAGTTTATGATTTAAAATTTAGAGTTGGAGCTTAAAATTTTATTTTACAGTATTTTTTAGTATTTGAATATCGAAAAAAGATACCGTTAATGGGCATAATTTTTTTAACCCTTTATGAAACGTGGTTTGATGCCAAACGACCAAACTAAAATTTTATTCATGGGAATATACCACCCGAAAATGTAAACCGGAGAATGTAAAAAGAGAGAGTTAACGTTAAAAATTCAAAAAGATTATAAATTAAAGGAAAAACTACATATTTGGTACATTACTTTTATCCTGCTTTGGTATTTTATTTATTTTTTAGTAAAATAGTACTTAACGTTACGTTTTGTTTTTATTTGTATACCCGCCGTTAAAAAATTAACAGTAAATTGATTAGGAGAAAAAATGATGCCACGTGTAATTTTTTTCTCTTTCATAGTGAGCATGCCATATGTCCTTTTTTCTATCCTAATCGTCGTGTTGTTGATTTTTAAACAATGAGTATCAAAATAAAAATAAAACGTAATATTAAATATTATTTTACCAAAAAAAATAGTTATGGTATCAAAACAATATTACGAGAATATGTAGGTACTATTTAGATAATTTTCCCTAAATTAAATGTCACTTTGTAAACGGATGGTGTCAAGGATAAGTAAATAAAAGAGGATAGTGAGGGTAAAGTGGTAAAATAGGGGTGGCGTACTTTTACGGCGTAACAAGACCAACGCCATTATATTTTGCTTATTTCTTTATATTTTATACCCATACCTTAAAAAATATATTATATTTTAAACTTTATATTTTATACTCTAACTGCGAACTCTAATCTTAAAACCTGTTTTTAGTGTGACGCATGCACCGAAGAATTTCTATTCCTCTGTTACACAGTCCATACACAATTTTTTTGATCAAAACATACGCAGTTTTCAATCTTTATAAAAAAAAGTTCAAAGGATTGGATTGGTGTATCTTACTGAGAAGAAGATGATCACCCCCCCCCCCCCACTAGATTTCTCAGTGTCTAAAAATCACAGCTTTATGTCTAACCGAGTTAAATCCTACTTTGAGAATCAATTCTTTTCTCAAATTATCAACTTTTTTACAATTTGAACAGCAATGAACACCATCCTACTTACATTCTATCATGGTATAAAGGGAGAAAGGAGATTAGTCGAATCATCGGAGAGGAAGAGGTAGATAAAGATCTTTGATATCAGCAAATCGGGTTGATTTAAAAGCAAAGGCGGCGAGAATTTGTTGATATGATGTATATCAGATATACATAGTGGATGTTAACAGCCCCATCATTCTCACGCATGGCCACCCGTTTGCTCTGGCTTTCTCTTTTAGACTTTTGCCTCCATAAACCGATAAATTTACCATCTTTTTGCTCTCTCTCGCCACCCTTTGACTTTGGTTTTCGTTAAGGAATTGTGTTTGGTAACTAAGATTAAGCTTAGTTAATGTCATCATAACGAGAAACGTGTGGAGGAAGATGATGAAGCAGGGGCTATTGATGTTTCTCTTGTTGTCTCAGTCCATTGTTTATTAAACTCTCTCCTTCGGCTACTTGGTGTAATCACTCATTTTTATCTGGTCTGTAAATACATATTAGTATAAGTATTAGTATATTAGTGTTGCATGTATACATTGTATTATGTTATGCTATATGTTTATTATGTGCATGAGTGTTATTAATATATGTAAAGTGTGTAGTGTGTGCATGTATGTTATAAACTATGTATGTATACGTATTAATAAGCAATACGGAGTATGTGTGTCACGCATGTATCTATATTTAGTACGAGCGTATTTGTTTTTACGGATAATGTGTGTAGATGTTATGTTAATTATGTGTATGATTGTATATGTACGTATGCTAGTATGTTATATTAATTAATGTTTGCATAGGTACATACGTATGTATTATTGTATGTGTATTATTATTATTATTAATTGTTGTTATAACTAATATTAATGTTAATATTATTGGGCTAATATAAAATGAAATCCAAAAAAACATATTAAACCCCAAATAAATAAATTGTCAGTCCAAGTCCATTACAAGTCTAATATTATTACAAGGCCAGGTTGGCCCAAACCCAAGACCCTATTTAAATCTAATTATTTTTGTGCAGATAACTATGGGCCGTTGGATCAAGATCTGATCCAACGGCCACGATCAAGCAAGGATAAAATATCTAGCCAGCTGCGTGCACTACACGTCTGGACGGTTCGAGTGCCACGCGCGCGTGCGGTCCACACGCGGACTCTTCGATATCTCACACGTGCGTGAGTCCCACGCGCTATAACTCCTCGACTGCTGAGCCCCACGTGTCACGATCTGGAGCGGTTTCACCGATCGAGGTTTTATCTGGGCCGTTCGTCCTTCAAGCCAGCCCGACCGTTAGATCAGATCTGATCCAACGGCCGAGAACGCCTCTGGCCGAAGACAGAACCCCCCACACCCCCACCATGCTTCCACCATGCCGGTCTCCAACCACCGCGTTCAGACACATCAGAACACAAGAAAAGAAAAATTATGTCAGTATCAGTCCAGATCTGAAAATAGATATTATATTACTTGTTATCAAACCAAAAGACTGGCATATATGTATGAAACAAACAATTTGTAAGGCAGTCAAGTTGTAATCGAAAAGAAATACAAAAAAAAACTAGTCTTCAGTGGTAATACTCTTCTCTTTTCTTACCTCGTTACATGCATACAAAAATATACGTAGTAAATAAAAAAAAGAGGTTTAGAGTCCTTACCATCGTCGTCTGTGGATCTCCCATTTACCAGTAACAAGCCTCTTCGGCCTTCCCAGGCCGAATATGGTGAACTGAAAGGAGTGGGAGGCCCTTTTTGGTTTCGTTTCGGGTTGAATACAAAAAAGGGATTTTTCGTTTCGTATTTCTTAGATCTAGGACGAATAGGGGCTTTTTCTCCAAATCCAAGTTCGGATTCGTGTTGAGGTTAAGGCAAGGTTCATTTTGGTGTTTTTTTTTGGGCTCGCTGGCGCCGGCTAGCGGCAGAGAAGACAGCGGTCGACCGCCGGTTTTTGGGTTCATCAGGGGATGAGTTGAGAGAAAACGAGAGACGAGAGTTATTATAAAACGGACGAAAATGAAAATGGGGAAAATTTGAGATAAATCTGAAAAAGGGGATTTTATAGGTGTTCTTATTTTGAGAAATGGGCAAATTAAGTAATAAATCCTCTCGCGTTTTTGATATTTTCATTTCTGTCTCACCGCATGGTATATTTACAATTCCAGTCCCCCTTATATTTCAAAATCTTGCAATCCAGTCCCTAAATTACATCGAATCAGTTTTTGAATGGTAAAATTACCCCTTTAACCATCCCGCGTTTTTGGATTTTTCACTTCGGGTCTGCCCCTTGGTCCAATTACAGTTTCAGTCCTTTCAAGTTCAGTCCTGCTTGCATTTTCGTCCCTAAATTGCATATTATTGTCCTTTAATTTCTACTAATGATGTTTATTTCTTTTCATTTCAGTCCTGTTTCCATGTAAATATTCATGTTCGTATTATAATCGTGCATGTTGATGTAACCTTTTGTCTTACTATATATCCCTCGTATATGCCTTTTATTTTTATGCTTACATGTATAGGTGTGTTAAGTTTATGATGATTATGTATCTTTATGTATTTGTTCGGTTATTCGTATCACGCATATTATGTTGATATACTAGTTGGCTCGTACACAACATGTTTTGTATTTTAGCATGTATTGTATGTTCTCTTGGCTTTAGGGTTACGTGCTAGTACATTTTCTTTTTCATGTATAATATCTTGTTCTATATATGTTGAAATGTGTTTTATTTTTATATGTATGTCTTCTTGAAATATGTGTTTTTGTTCATACATGTATTTATTCATGCCTTGTTATTGTGATATGTAAAATTTGTTTTTATTTACTATTAAGGTTAATATGTATATATGTACGTTTTAGTTACGTATTTTATTTATGTTAGATTAGTATTTTGTTATGTTAATATTTGTTGCATTTAAATTATTTGCCATGTTTGATATTTTGCCTACTAAGATTGCATATCGAGATATAATTTGTCAATGCGGTGCCCTTTTATCCGAGCGTAAACGGGGCCAGTATCAGGCGTAGTGATAGTGGTTGGGTGTTTACTCTCGGATAACGGGCCCCTTAAAATTTATTTGCAATTATAACCGAATTTTAAACTAATTGTCACTTTAATCCGGAAAATCTAATATTAATAAAGCGGTAATTATTAAAGTACCAATTTTGGGCGGTGTGGGGGTGCTAATCCTTCCCCATCCGTAACCGACTCCCGAACCCAATAGTTTTTGAATCTCTGGTTTTATGGTGTCCGGCCTACCTAAGTGGCCGGTGGCAACTCCAATTTTTAGTAAAATGTGGTTTTTAAAACCCCTAACGGAATAAATATTTTATATCCGAAAAATCACAAACACTTCGAAAACTCGTTTTTTTTAGCGGAAAGAGGACATCGCTACAGATGGCGACTCCGCTGGGGACAATTTTTTGTTTTTCGAAAACAAGAAGAGAGTCAAGCTTTTTAAAATAATTACCGCTTTATTAATATTAGAAATTCCGGGTTAAAATGACTATTAAATTAACATTCGGTTATAATTGCGCGTTTATTTTAACGCATTTAAAATATGGCATATAAACTCGTTTTTTTTAGTGGGGGAAAACGCTAATGCTTTCGTGGAGATATCGTTCTCCCGTATGGGCCTAGCAAGTACCTTCGGGGCTCGAGTACCTTATGCTTTCGTAAGGATATCGTCCCTTCGTACGGGCATAAGCGAATGGGTCCCCCTGAATTGAGCTCGGTTGAAAGGAGCCTATAATGGGTGATGATCGGGGGCCTTGCTACTCTTAGTATAGGACATCAAGGACAATTCGGGTACCTCCTAGAACCAAGACTGCATGTAGAGAATACATAGAAACTTACCCATTTAGAGCCATGCGGATAACCTTAGGTTTTAGATGGGATAAATAGGGTTGTTTCGTGTGTTTATTCTGTTTAATTTTGTCCTTTTATTTATATATTTATTAATTTCATCTGGTACTGACTTGTTTTCTTTTCGCTTTTGTTTTTTCATACATTTGCATCACATAAAGGTACTGGATCAAGTGGTTTGCCCGATCAGAAAGTCTTTCACCATGGAAAAAAGGTATCTTAGGAAAGAAGAGCTTAATTTGTCAGTCAAACATTGGTCAGAGGTCAACCAGAAGACCCAAGGGGACAGTTCGCCGAACGAAAGCGTAATAGCAGGGTACACCTATGTGAGTCTCCAACAGAACAACTTATTGGATATTCAAAGCATTTGGGAAAGATGGGATCGAAGACTACAAGACTTGTTCTGCGATAGTTATGGCGACATTGCACATCTGTTATATGTTCGGGTTAACCAGCCCCTGCTCCGAGCTATAGTCTTGTTCTGGAATCCGGTTTTTTGCTGCATCACCTTTAATGGGCAGGACATGATGCCTACAGTAGAATAATACGCTGATTTACTTAACCAGAAGAACATTCAGGAAGATTGGATCTACGCGAAGCCTCCGAGGAATCAGAATTACACTGCGAAGCTCAAAACCTTTACGGGAATGAGTGGCGATTGGGTTAATGGCCTGCTTCAGATCCGAGGAGACAATACAGTTTTTGCATGGGAAAGTATTCGGGACATCATACCGACACATCCAGACGAGGCAAAGAAAATTGACCTATTCGCCTTAGTAATATATGGCTTGGTGATCTTTCCAAGAGTACTCGGGAATATTGACATAGCCATTCTGGACTTGTTTGAGCGGGTAAAACGGAAAGCAAACCCAGTACCAGCAATCTTGGCCGAGACTTTTATTTTCTTAAATGCTAGCCGGAAACATGAAGAATGACGTTTTTGAGGATGCGCACAGCTGTTACAGGTATGGATTCAGAGTCATATGTGGAAGACACCGACGAGGGTCCTGCCGGGGATATCCTTCCAAGGTTTTTCGCCTTTACGGGAGTGCTTTGCAAAGGAATGGCGAGAGGATTTGAAAAAAAAATGTGGACTAGTTTCTTCAGGAACATTCAAGACGAAGACATAGCATGGAGGGTCTCATGGCTCGGTAAAGTTAATTATTTTCTATACAGTTGTGGTGATTTCAACTGGCTGATGATGTTGGGATTGCACGGAGGGATCGTCTATGCTCCGCTTTTAGTATCTTGACAGTTCGGATCACGACAGTTCATTCCCAATACCGCCGGGTTAAGCCAAACTGAATTTCTTTTCAAATGGGAGTTCAAAGGAAAAATTCAGACCATCATGAGGGCCTGGGACCATTGTTACCGGATCAGGGTGGAGTGAGATACCGAGCACATGACTACCTCAGGCTACGATCTTTGGAGACGTTTGAGGGTTAATAATGTGATTCCTGAATCTGATCAAGGACCAACAGTGTCACTCGAGGAGCTTACAAGGGCGGTACCGTCTGAAACTGACATCTTACGGAATGAACTCGAAGAAATTAAAAGGAAAATGGACATCCAACAGACCCAACATGCAAGCGAGCTCTATAAGGCAAGCTTAGAGGTTGACGAGCGGGACTGGATCATTAGGCAGTTGAAGAAATTAAATGTAGATTTGAGCGACAAGAATGCTCTTTATCAAAAAGATGCCCTTCTACTACAAGCAAAAATACAGAAAGTCGGTCGGAGTCAATTCATAACAGTGGAAAGAGAAAGAATGAATGGCATCCGTTTGGTGGAAGAAGAACGAGAAATCAATAAGAGAGTGATCGAGAAAGAGATAGAAAGCTGCCAGTTGGCTATGGAGGAAGAAAACGGTCTTACAAGAAGGCCATTGATCAAGAAAAGGAAAGATTCAGGCAAAAAATCAGCAAGGGAAAACAAGTTGTCCATCATGAGAGAGAAAACGTCGCCGTATGGAAAAGAAAGTCCATGAGTAGCCGGAATAGACTGTTAGAGATGCAAAAATTGTACGATGACACTATTCAAAGTCTGGAGCAAAGCCAAAGTCAGAATGGCGAATTAAAAGGAAATGTGGCGGAAGTTGAACACTCCCAGCGAATATATTGCCAGAGAAATGGTTTCACTGAGCTACAAGAAAGAGAGCGTGAAGTAAGCGTGTTACGAGCACGGATTAAGTCCCTCGAAGCAACTGTTGAGGATTACAAGGAAAGAATTAGTGTGTTAGAGGAGGCTGCAGCCGGAGGGGACACCTATTGGCAAAAGAGATTGCGTGACGCTGCCCGGATGGTACAGGATAGGGACCAATATTACGCAAACCTGATGGTGGACATACAGCGAGTCGCCGGGCATGTGAATGATTTGGCCATTGAGGCTGAAACACTCCGACCTTTCATAGTCCCAGAAATGGAAGAAGCTCCCAGGTTCAGCAAGTTGCTCCAAGCAATTGGAAGATTAGGAGATAGAGCTAGAGCTTATCTATAGGACTCTGTGTTGTAATTAGATCTTTTGTATTAGGGATCTTTATTTTGTAATACGAACTCTGTTGTAATCTAGACCCTTTAATTCCCGTGGAAGTAGTTCAAAAGGGTGATTACCAGCGGAATCAGTACCTTATCTGCATACATTCTTGCATTGCATCATGATATTCGCATTATTATACATGCATTTATTTTCTTGCAACCATATTAACATTATGAATATTGTGGCGTTGTCTGTAGTTAACCCGCAATCATTCATCATCCATACCTTACCCGGTTACAAAGCAAGCTCATAGAAGACAGGATAATCAGTTTAGAAAAAAGGCAAAAAGAGCTCGAGACGAGGCTTGAAAAGACTCAAAGAAGCCTCAGTGACCAGATTGCGCAGTCGCAAGCATCTATAGTATCCGACATAACCGTATTGTTGGCTAAGAGTCTTGGAAAAAGAGGGGAAGGAGAAACCGTTCAAGAACCAGAGGGTACCCCAGTTCACTACAAGGTTCAACCAACTGCACCAAACCTGGCTAGAAAGGTGTATATCGACCCTGCAGGAATGTCATCTAGTTTTCAAATCGGAGTACCTGAAACTCAACCCCTCGACGCTAAAGCACTCTATGAAGAGGAGGTTCCAGACCTGAACATGGTTGAAAGGATCAGGACCGAGGTAGAGAAAAAGTGGGAGGAGAGGTTTCGCCTCATGGAGGAAAAATTCAAAACGTTACAATTTATGGAAGAATCAGGAAATGACGCTAGCGACTTAAGTCTGGTGTCCGATCTTGTCCTACCGCCAAAATTTAAAACACCAGAGTTCGACAAATACGATGGAACCACGTGTCCTTCTGCACACATAACAATGTACTGTCGAAAGATGGCAGCCTACCTTAAGGACGAAAAACTACTGATCCATTGTTTCCAGGACAGCCTAACTGGAGCAGCATTACGGTGGTTTACCCAGTTGAGCAAGGCAAATGTTAAGACATGGAAGGATCTGTCAAGAGCATTTACTGAGCAATATAAGCATGTAACAGATATGACCCCCAGTAGAATTATGTTGGAAAATATAGGGCAGAAGTCCAACGAAAATCTACGGTAATACGCGCAAAGGTGGCGGGAAGTGGCCGCCCAAATTCAGCCACCCCTCCCGGAACATGAAATTACGCTGTTATTTGTTAATACTCTGAAAGGGGCACTCTTTGATCGCCTCATTAATAACACAACGCAGTGCTTTGCTAACTTAATCAGGACTGGGGAGTCCCTTGAATTGGCAATTAAGAGTGGTAGAATTGATGGCGAGGAAGGGTCTCGGAAATATAGCAAGAGGAATGAAGTAAACGCCACCAGAACTTATACCACCCCGAAGAACTTCACAGTCTCACAGCCACAAGCACCTGTGGGAAAAACACAGAACTCGAATCAAAGAGAGGAGAGAATCTCCAGAAAAGAGAAAGAGAGGAGAACTTTCACTCCCCTACCTGTTTCGTACTCGGAACTTTATTCCCAGTTGTATGAAGCAGACCTGGTCCGTCCATACATCGTTACTCCTGTCAATCCGCCCTTCTCTTCTTGGTATAATCCGAACGCGCATTGCGACTATCACGGTGGTACCCCTGGACATCCCACCGAGAACTGCCTTGCTTTCAAAAAACTTGTGCAGAATTTAATCGATTCTGGGATATTGAAGTTTGAAGAACCGAGTGTAGCCAATAACCCGCTGCCTAATCATGGGAGCAGAGGAGTAAAAGTTATTGAAGAATACTTTACCAGGAGGATTAAGGATGATGTATCGGAAATCAAATCTCCTTTACGGTGGGTATTTCAACAGTTATGCATGGCCCGTGTGGTCGACAAAGGCATGATAACGAGGCAGAAGGGATGTGGAGTGTATTGCGAATTCCACCAGACTGAAGGACATGATATCCAAGAGTGCGATGAGTTCAAGAGATTGGTACAACAATTAATGAATGAAAAACAAATAGAATTCTTCGAGGAGCTCATGGGGAAGAAGGGGTCGGACGTACACATGACGGATAGACCCAAATCTAAATACGGGAAGGATAGACCTTTTATCATCTCTCCCAGGCCAGGGAATGCAGGTGTCTCTCAAGGAGAAACCAGCAAGATAAGTCCCAGAATCATCATTTCAGCCCATCCCCATTCCCATTCAAAGATATGCGGCAAATCCCCTGGAATTATGCCGTAAATGTGACCACGCCAGAAAAACTAGAACATGGTCAGGTAAAAGAGCCTACGCTGAAAGACCAACAAAGCCAGAGTGATGTAAACGTTGGTGAGGCCGGCCATTTCACAAGGAGCGGCAGATGTTATTCCTCTGAGGCTTTGAAAGCAGCTGAAAAAGATAAGGGGAAGAATACAGCAGTTAGCCCCACACAGATATTTGGAGAAGAACCTCCCCCAAAGATGAATGAGCCGGTAACTGAGGCCCGGGCCAAAGAATTTTTGAAGTTCTTAAGACATAGCGAGTACAACGTAGTGGAACAACTACGAAAGCAACCGGCCAGGATCACAGTACTAGAATTACTCTTGAGTTCAGAAAAGCACCGGGAGATTCTATTAAAAGTACTAAATCAAACTTTTGTGCCCCAGGATATTTCTGTGACAAATCTGGACAGGATAGTGGGGCATATCACTACCTATAATCATATAACATTCAGTGATGATGAGATCCCTGAGGGAGGAATGGGGTCCACCAAAGCCCTTAACATTACAACCCACTGCAAAGGGTATGTAGTACCTGGCGTACTGATTGACAACGAGTCAGCATTAAACGTCTTGCCAATGGTGACCCTGCAAAAACTACCAATAGATGGTTCTCACCTAAAGCCCTGCCACAATTCGGTAAGAGCCTTTGATGGTACGCAAAGAGGAATAATGGGGAAAATTGAAGTACCCCTATTGATCGGACCAACTGAATATGTGATCGATTTTGTGGTGATGGACATAAAACCATCTTACAGCTGCCTATTGGGAAGACCATGGATCCACTCTGCAGGAGTTGTCCCCTCATCATTGCATCAAAAATTAAAATTTGTAGTCGAAGGTAAATTGGTTACAGTAGAGGCTGAGCAGGAGATTGTTGCTTCCGTGACATCAGACGCCCCCTATATTCAAAATGATGAAGATGTTGCAGAATGCTCGTTCCGAGCATTAGAACTAGTGAATGCCACGTTTGTTTCGGAGAGAAGTCGGATCCCCTACCCAGGTTATCTAATTGTAATAAGATGACCGTCGCAGAAACTTTGGGTCGAGGAGCCAAAGTAGAAAAGGGACTGGGGAAGAAATTACAAGGAAACCTAAGAGCCAAGAATATGATAACCAAGAAGGATCGTTTTGGGCTGGGTTATCAACCAAGTGTCTAACAGAGAAAAGAGGAATACAAGAGAAAGAAAGAGCAAAAAAAAGCCAGATTTAAAGGAGAAGACATTCTGTGGAGACCAATGTCATTTCCTAGTTTAAAAACCACATTTGTCTCCGGAGGGTTCTACCAGCCAGGTCAAGAGGTTGAAGAGGCAATTGAGGAAAACGACGTACTTGACCAGGAGGAGATACTCAATGAATCATTTGAAGGGATGTACATCAACATGATAGCTAGAAAAGACCGAGGCAGCAAAATGTTGACCAACATCCGCCCCTGCCGTCCCGGGGAAACACTCGATAACTGGTGCTGCATTGATCTACCTGTGGTTTTTAGGAATAGATCAGAGTAATGCTCCGAATCAACCTTTTGTTTTTGCCCGTAAACAATGGGGATCTCTTGTATGGGGCACCTATGTTAACTTTTTGATTGAAATGAAAATATCCCCACTTTCCTGAATGACCAAAGTTTCATTTATTTCATTCATGCATTCTTCATGTTCATTCCCTTCATATAAAACCGTCTCCTTCCCAATACAATTCATTCTCATTTAATGCAGGTCGCTCATGATTGACGATATGAATGATACCAGATCCAATCCTGGAGTGAATTTTGAATGCCCTGAGGTCTCAGAGGGAATTGAGGAAGGATATGATGAGATAGAAGGTGAGGTCCCGGAAGAGTTAAAGAGAATGGTGGCCAACGAAGAAAGGCATATCATGCCCCACCAAGAAGAAACAGAAGTTGTAAACTTGGGGACTGAAGAAGAAAGAAAAGAAATAAAAGTAGGAACGATGATTTCCTCAAAAACCAAGCACGAACTGATAACCCTACTTCAGGAATTCAAGGATTTTTCGCCTGGACTTATCAAGATATGCCAGGGTTGAATACCGATATAGTGGTGCACAAATTGCCAACAAAATCGGAGTGCAAACCAATACAGCAAAAACTTCGGAGAATGAGACCAGATATGTTGTTAAAGATCCGAGAGGAAGTAAAAAAACAGTTTGATGCTGGTTTCTTGGAGGTAGCCAAATACCCCGAATGGTTTGCAAACATTATACCGGTACCAAAGAAAGATGGGAAAGTTCGTATGTATGTAGATTATAGGGATCTAAACCGAGCTAGCCCTAAAGACAACTTCCCCTTACCACATATTGACACGCTGGTTGACAACACTGCAGGACACTCATGGTTTTCATTCATGGACGGCTTCTCAGGGTACAACCAGATAAAGATGGACCCTAACGACATGGAGAAGACTACGTTCATAACCACGTAGGGCACTTTTTGTTATCGAGTGATGCCGTTTGGGCTAAAGAACGCGGGGGCAACATACCAAAGAGCAATGGTGACTCTTTTCCATGACATAATGCACAAAGAAATAGAAGTATATGTGGACGACATGATTACCAAATCCCGAACAGAGGAAGAGCACCTACAGAACTTGAGAAAACTATTCCAAAGACTACGGAAGTACCAACTGAGGCTCAATCCTGCCAAGTGTACCTTCGCCGTTACTTATGGAAAACTCCTAGGGTTCGTGGTAAGCAGAAGAAGGATTGAGATCGATCCGGATAAAGTGAAAGCCATCCAGGATCTCTCACCACCCCACACTCAGAAGGAAGTTCGCGGTTTCCTGGGGAGGTTGAATTATGTCTCTCGTTTCATTTCCCAATTAACCGACCGATGTGACCCGGTCTTCAGACTTCTTAGAAAGAATAATCATGGTGTGTGGGATGAGGAATGTCAAAGAGCCCTAGAAAAGATCAAAAAGTACCTGACAAATGCTCCAATTTTAGTCACACCAGTACCAGATAGACCATTAATTCTCTACCTGACAGTTTTTGATAATTCAATGGGATGCGTATTGGGGCAACACGATGAGTCAAGAAAAGGGAGCAAGCCATCTATTACCTAAGCAGGAAATTTAATGATTGCAAAACGCGATACCCGCCAGTGCAGAAGCTGTGTTGTGCTCTAGTTTGGGCTACCAAGCGGCTTAGACAGTATATGTTGTACCATACTACTTGGTTGATATCCAAGCTAGACCCATTGAAGTTCTTAATGGAAGCGCCAACACTAACAGGAAGGATGGCCCGATGGCAGATGCTCTTATCCGAATTCGATATTGTATACGTTAACCAGAAAGCCGTAAAGGGGAGTACCGTAGCAGATATCCTAGCTAGTCGTGCTTCGGACGACTATGAGGCATTGAACTTTAATTTCCCAGACGAATACTTGATGTGCATTACAACCGAAGAAGAGGTTTCAGATGATAAATCATGGAAACTTTACTTCGATGGAGCCTCTAACGCCCTCGGACATGGGATATGAGCAGTGCTAATTTCTCCTGAGGACGTCTATTATCCTTTCACCAGCATATTGGAATTCTTCTGTACTAACAATATAGCTGAATACGAAGCTTGCGTTATGGGACTAAACTCAGCTATTGAGAGAAAGGTTAAGGAACTTCGAGTAATGAAGCCCATTAAGATGCGAACGTTTGAAAGGCCTGCTCATTGTTGTAATGTACATGAAGAGATTGATGGAAACCCATGGTACTATGACATCTTGCAATATGTCAAGCTTCGAAAGTATCCAGAAGGGGCAAATGACAATGATAGAAAAACACTCAGAAAAATGGCAGCAAGATATGTCCTAGATGGGGAGATCCTATATAGGAGAAGTCATGATCAGACATTGCTGAGATGTGTGGATGCCCGGGAGGCGAAGGAGATTTTAGCCGAAGTACATGACGGGCTCTGTGGAACGCACGCTAACGGGCTGTCTATAGCCCGGAAAATTATGAGATATGGTTATTTCTTGTTGACCATGGAGGGAGATTGTATCGATTACGCCAGGAAATGCCACAAATGCCAAATCTACGCTGACAAAATTCATGCACCCCCATCGCCTTTACACACCATGAATTCTCCGTGGCCTTTCGCGGTGTGGGGGATGGACGTCATCGGGCATATCCATCCGAAAGCTTCTAATGGACACCGTTTCATTTTGGTCGCCATAGACTATTTCACTAAATGGGTAGAGGCAGCGTCTTACGCCAACATCACAAGGACTACAGTATGTAAGTTCTTAAAGAAGGAGATTATTTGTCGATACGGATTGCCAGAAAGGGTCATCACCGACAACGCTTCCAATCTGAATAACAAAATGATGACGGACGTGTGCACTCAATTCAAGATAATACACCATAATTCCACAGTCTATCGTCCTAAAATGAATGGGGCAGTGGAAGCAGCAAACAAGAACATAAAGAAGATCATAGCAAAGACGACGGATACCTACAGGGATTGGCGTGAGAAGTTGCCGTTTGCCCTTTTCGCCTATAGGACGTCCATTCGCACATCAACGGGGGCAACACCCTACTCCTTGGTGTATGGTACCGAAGTAGTACTCCCCATCGAGGTAGAGATCTTGTCTCTCCGGGTCTTAAATAAAGTAAAATTGGAAGAAGCCGAATGGGTGCAAGCCAGAATCGACCAGCTAAATCTCATTGATGAAAAGAGACTAAAGGCCATTTGTCATGGTCAGATGTACCAAAAGCGGATGATGCAGGCATACAAAAAAAAGGTGCGCCCAAGAGAATTCAAAGAAGGGGATCTGGTGCTCAAGAAAATCCTCCCAATTCAGAAAGATTCTCGAGGAAAGTGGACGCCCAACTGGGAAGGGCCGTACGTGGTAAAAAAGGCCTTCTTAGGAGGAGCCCTAATCCTAACAGAAATGAATGGAGACGAGCTGAAAAACCCTGTAAATTCTGATGCTGTTAAGAAATACTATCTTTGAAAAAAAGAAGAAAAAGAAAAAAGAAAAAAGAGAAGAAAAAGAAAAGAAAAAGAAAAGAAAAAGAAAATAATAAAAAAGAGAGAGAACAAAAATGGAGAGCTCAGGGCGAAAACCCGAAACAGGGCATCTTGAAGCAGAGGGAGGACCTGAGTTGAAACCCCGTAAAGGGCGGCTCGCGTAAATTGAAAAACTGAATATCCGAAGAGAAGGGTATCCCCATGAACATCATGAAGAGGAAGCTTCAGGCAAAAAATTCTACGCCGGTTGACAGGATCATGTATCATTCATATCAAAGATAATGAGGGATCCTGTATTTCATACTTAACTTTTCTTCTTTCTCATGTGTGTCATACCTCTTTTAAGATATCCCAAGCCCTTAATCGTAATAAAATCGTGTTTTTGAGCATTCATTCCTTGCCTTCTTGTTAATTTCAGGCAAATAAGCTAACATAGGCTTATGGTAAAACAAGAGATTTCTGAGCATTACTGTGATCTAACCTTAGAAATGTAGGTGATTAAAGAAAATAATGTTAACTTCGCCCTCTAGCTCCCTACATAACGGCCGTTGATAGGGAAGACGGAAAGCTTTAGACAACCGGATAGGATGACCAATGGCGTACATCCTGTTTATTCAAGGAAAGCATGCGAGATAACAAGAGAGATCTCCCGGGTGAAAACCCAGAAGGGCACCCTTCAAAAAAAACTCTCTAAAGCGAAAACCCGAAATGGCACTTTAGAATCCCAAGTCGTGAATGGGGAAAAAGAAAGGTTGGAATGGTTGAACCTGACAGTGAAGTGGGGTATCGACGTCCGTGAAAAAGGAGAAAGTGAACAACGAGATCGAATAAGGACCAAAACAAGCCCACCAAGATATTGACACTCATGCATCATGAATAGTCAGACATCACTAGGATTAGGAGCATGTCAATTCATTTGTCATAGCATTTTGTTTTATCTTAGACAGGTATCTGTGGATTCAAAGAGACATCGATAGCCATCGTGGTGTGAATCCCAAATGTGAAGACATTGGTTCTACATACAAAAGGCCTATGTTTCCAAGCGTCTGCAGAGAGAGGTTCTATATAGGAAGAATCCTCCGCTCCGAGGCTTCAGAAGCTGAAAGTTTTGTATAGGAAGGACTTACAGCTCCAGGGTGAAGACTAGCAGTTCTACGTAGGAAGAACTCCCAGTCGAAGGAATTCACCCATGACACACAAGGTTATATAGGAAATCCTGTTATGTTTGAAAGCGAAGAGTCTTATATAGGAAGGGCTTCGAGCTTCAATGTCTTAGAGTAAAAGATTCTATATAGGAAGAATCCGTAGCTCCAAGATTTCAGACGCCAAAAGTTCTATATAAGAAGGACTTACAGCTCCAGGGTGAAGACTAGCAGTTCTATATAGGAAGAACTCCAGTCGAAGGAATTCACCCATGATACACAAGGTTTTATATAGGGAAAACCTATTGTGTCGAAAGCGAAGAGTTCTATATAGGAAGGGCTCCGAGCTTTATTGTCTTAGAGTGAAAGGTTCTATATAGGAAGAACCTGTAGCTCTGAGATTTCAGACGCCAAAAGTTCTATATAGGAAGGACTGACGGCTCCAGGGTTTGAAGACTAACAGTTCTATATAGGAGGAACTCCCAGTCGGAAGAACCCATCAACGACGCAAAAGGTTTTATATAGGAGAAACCAGCGTTGAAGGCGAAGAGTTCTATATAGGAAGGACTCCAAGCTTTACTGTCTCGAAGTGAAAGTTCTATATAGGAGTGACTCATAACTCGAGGCTTCAGAGCGAAGGGTTCTATATAGGAAGAGCATGTAGCTCCAAGATCGGAAGGTGACGAAGCTCTATATAGGAAGAACCTTCGAGCCTGAAGATTCAGCTAAGGAAGAGCGGAGAGTTCCAGAAGAACACGTGTTTCCAAAGCTACAAACAGGGAAGTCTGATAAAAATGAGTGCTTATGAATCTTTGCTTTGTTCCCATTCCACGAGAACAAGCAAAGAGGGGCAACTGTAATCACTCATTTTTATCTGGTCTGTAAATACATATTAGTATAAGTATTAGTATATTAGTGTTGCATGTATACATTGTATTATGTTATGCTATATGTTTATTATGTGCATGAGTGTTATTAATATATGTAAAGTGTGTAGTGTGTGCATGTATGTTATAAACTATGTATGTATACGTATTAATAAGCAATACGGGGTATGTGTGTCACGCATGTATCTATATTTAGTACGAGCGTATTTGTTTTTACGGATAATGTGTGTAGATGTTATGTTAATTATGTGTATGATTGTATTTGTACGTATGCTAGTATGTTATATTAATTAATGTTTGCATACGTGCATACGTATGTATTATTGTATGTGTATTATTATTATTAATTGTTGTTATAACTAATATTAATGTTAATATTATTGGGCTAATATAAAATGAAATCCAAAAAAACATATTAAACCCTAAATAAATAAATTGTCAGTCCAAGTCCATTACAAGTCTAATATTATTACAAGGCCTGGTTGGCCCAAACCCAAGACCCTATTTAAATCTAATTATTTTTGTGCAGATAACTATGGGCCGTTGGATCAAGATCTGATCCAACGACTACGATCAAGCAGGGATAAAATATCTAGCCAGCCGCGTGCACTACACGTCTGGACGGTTCGAGTACCACGCGCGGACTCTTCGATATCTCACGCGTGCGTGAGTCCCACACGCTATAACTCCTCGACTGCTGAGCCCCACGTGTCACGATCTGGAGCTGTTTCACCGATCGAGGTTTCATCTGGGCCGTTCATCCTTCAAGCCAGCCCGACCGTTAGATCAGATCTGATCCAACGGCGCCTCTGGCCGAAGACAGAACCCCCCACACCGCCACCATGCCGGTCTCCAACCACCGTGTTCAGACACATCAGAACACAAGAAAAGAAAGATTATGTCAGTATCAGTCCAGATCTGAAAATAGATATTATATTACTTGTTACCAAACCAAAAGACATGCATATATGTATGAAACAAACAATTTGTAAGGCAGTCAAGTTGTAATCGAAAAGAAATACAAAAAAAAACAGTCTTCAGTGGTAATACTTTTCTCTTTTCTTACCTCGTTGTATGCATACAAAAATATACGTAGTAAATAAAAAAAGAGAGGTTTAGAGTCGTTACCATCGTCGTCTGTGGATCTCCCCTTTACCAGTAACAAGCCTCTTCGGCTTTCCCAGGCCGAATGTGGTGAACTGAAAGGAGTGGGAGGCCCTTTTTGGTTTCATTTCGGGTTGAATACAAAAAGGGGGTTTTCGTTTCGTATTTCTTAGATCTAGGACGAATAGGGGCTTTTTCTCCAAATCCAAGTTCGGATTCGTGTTGAGGGTAAGGCAAGGTTCATTTTGGTGTTTTTTTTTGGGCTCGCCGGCGCCGGCTAGCAGGGGCCGGTTGCGGAGAAGACGACGGTCGGCCGCCGGTTTCTGGGTTCATCAGGGGATGAGTTGAGAAAAAACGAGAGACGAGAGTTATTATAAAACGGACGAAAATGAAAATGAGGAAAAATTGAGATAAATCTAAAAAAGGGGATTTTATAGGTGTTCTTATTTTGAGAAATGGGCAAATTACATAATAAATCCTCCCGCGTTTTTGATATTTTCATTTCTGTCTCGCTGCATGGTATATTTACAATTCCAGTCCCCCTTATATTTCAAAATCTTGCAATCCAAATTCCTAAATTACATCGAATCGGTTTTTGAATGGTAAAATTACCCTTTAACCATCCCGTTTTTTGATTTTTCACTTGTCCGCCCCTTGGTCTAATTACGATTTGATCCTTTCAAGTTCATCCGCTTGCATTTTCGTCCCTAAATTGCATATTATTGTCCTTTAATTTACTCATCGATGTTTATTTATTTTCATTTCATCCTGTTTCCATGTAAATATTCATGTTCGTATTATAATCGTGCATGTTGATGTAACCTTTGTCTTACTATATATCCTCGTATATGCCTTGTATTTTTATGTTTACATGTATAGGTGTGTTAAGTTTATGATGATTATGTATCTTTATGTATTTGTTCTGTTATTCAGTATCACGCATATTATGTTGATATACTAGTTGGCTCATTACACAGCTGATAGAGACATAGACAGAGAAAGAAAGAAACTTTATCGTTGGTACATGGTTTATGGGTAATAGCATCACAGCCACAAGGAATTTAGGCACAGCTTCTTGAATTTCTTTTTAGGGGATTTTTCCTGTTGTTTCTCCTCTTCTGTAAAGGTATTCTCGAGAAAAACAATAAACATGAAGTTTATGAAGCTCGGCTCGAAGCCTGACACCTTCCAAGCTGATGGCAAATGCATACGGTAAGATGGGTTTCACTCACATTTTTTTCTTTTACAACTAAATTGTTCTTTAGCTTTCTGTTATCTCCCTTTGATTTGGTTTTGTTTTGCCTCATTTTGTTTTCCGTTGTTCTGTTTGTTCCCGACATGTTTAACTATTGGTTTTGGTGTTTCCCCTATCTTGTTTTGTGCATTTTAGTCCTTATGGTTTTCTGAGATGCAAGCTTAGCTCTAGTCTCTATCGATTTTCTACTGAATACATATATTTATCTGATGTTTTTGAAAATTTTATCTTTGTTTTTCAACTGTTTTTGCATTGTTTTAGGAAGGTTTTTAATATACCTAAAGGGAAAAAAAGAGAAATTTTAAGTGGTTAATCATTCCATTGGAAAAGTCACAACTTTAACAAGTAATTTCTTTTGGCTTTTGGCTTGGTGACAGATTAACCACATGGGTGGTTTCATTGCAATTATTATTCTTTTATTGTTTGGTTTTTATTTGGGGAGGGATTGAACATTGAAGAGTGAAAAAAAAAAACATGGGGGTATCTTGAAGGTGGTCCAGCTGTTGAACCTGTCCTCTTTTTCATGAGTTAGTGGTCCAAATATGTGGAAAGGCATATTGGGAGCACGCAGGCCTTTAATCATGCTTGTTAAGAATCTCTCCCCGTGTAATCAATTAACATGCTCCACCCAACGAGAAGTGAGCTTGGATTTACTCCATTATAACATGCCTGAAAGCCTCTTCCACTGACAACACGTTCTCGTAACTGAATCACTTCATTGTTGTCTTGCTAAGGGTATAGTAATAAGTAGGAGGAATCTAGTCTGTAACTGAATAGATTTGTTACTTGAAGTCTTGAACCATGTACTGATCTGAGATGCTTATATTCTTTGACTAGCAGATTAATAACACCTGATTAGGATGACACAACTGATTCAAACATGGAAATTGAAGTAGACTTGAGAGTCTAACATGGAAATCTGTATGTGGATCTCTTCGTCGAATGTTTAGTTGCATAGTAAAATGAAATGTCAGCAGCATTGCAGCTTGTTAGTTTGTTTGCTTATGGACAAGACTATGGGATTCTGATGTATATATAGAAAGTTGTTGCCAGAGTCCTTTTCTAAAGACGTCTAGGGCAAGATCATACTTAATCTCTTTGTTGCAAAAGTAAGGACTTAGCTAAATAACTAAAAGCTAATAAACCTGAATTAATCTTTAATGAAAGTGCAATTACATGACAACTGAGATTTTGAGGCTTTCAAGCCATTTCTAGGCTTCTTTGTTTGTTTCTACTGTTATTCATGTTTGAGAAAGGCAATGCTTACACCTAAAAGTCGCCAAGCTGGTTGAGAAGATAGTATGTAGTTTCTCAGAGTTTAATTTTAAGTTCATTGACAAATAGTATGACAAGTGAGCAAAATAACCTTTGATTTTTTTACTAGAGTCTAAGAGGCAAATATGGCTTTTGGTTTGTTCTTTTTCAATCTTTAAGGTCATTATCTTCATGATGAATGTGGTTTCTGTTCTTGTGTATTCTCCCCCCGGAAGAGCAGGTTAGTTTTTTGGTGTTCTCTCGATGTCTTTAGGTTTAAGTTTCCCCTCTTTGTTGAGTTAACATAAACTTCCCCTGACACAGGCATGTCGCATCTGATTTGGCAACAGATGTCACCATTAATGTTGGCGAAGCTAAATTCTACCTTCACAAGGTATGCTCAATCCTTCTAAATTTATGAATTTCTAGAATTCTGCATGTGGAAAGCAGCTGCTTAATTATAATTGCCAATTACAAATGCTATATTTATGTTGCTTTGCAGTTCCCTCTGCTGTCTAAGAGCCGTCGCTTGCAAGAACTAGTGCTGAAAGCCAGTGAAGAATGCTGTGATGGGATTAATATGGTTGATTTTCCTGGTGGGCCAAAAGCATTTGAAATTTGTGCTAAGTTCTGCTATGGGATGACTGTTACTTTAAATGCTTACAATGTCGTGGCTGCACGTTGTGCTGCTGAATACCTAGAGATGACTGAGGATGTTGATCGAGGTAACCTGATTTTTAAAATCGAAGTATTTCTTAATTCTAGTATATTCCGTAGCTGGAAAGATTCCATTATTGTTCTACAAACCACCAAATCTGTTCTACCATGGTCTGAAAACCTGAAGATCGTTGGAAGATGCATTGATTCCATAGCATCTAAAACCTCGGTGGATCCAGCAAACGTTACATGGTCCTACACTTATAACCGGAATCTGTTTGCATGCGACAAAATGGCTAAAGATGGTATGAAATTTGGAGAGAAGATTGTATCTGTTCCGAATGATTGGTGGGTTGAAGATATATGTGAGCTAGATATTGGTCTCTACAAACGAGTCCTGACTGCTGTAAAATCAAAGGGAAGAATGGATGGTGTGGCTATTGGTGAGGCACTGAAAACTTATGCTGTTAGATGGTTGCCAGATTCTGTTGATGACTTGGTTTCTGATGTACACTCATGGAGGAACAAATTACTGGTGGAAACAATTGTGTGCTTATTGCCTTCGGATAAGGGTGTTGGTTGTTCATGTAGTTTCTTGTTGAAGCTGTTGAAAGTTGCCATCCTGGTTGGGGTGGATGATTCCGCAAAGGAAGGTCTATTGAAGAGGATAAGTTTAAAGCTGCATGAAGCTTCTGTCAAGGATTTATTAATCCCGGCACGGTTTCCCCAAACTACATTGTATGATGTTGAAATGGTTCTATTTATTGCAAATCAGTATATGAACCATATTCAAGATTTATATGTAGCAAAGAATGAGAGGGGATGTACCGATTTTGTTCTAGGGCATGGATCCTTGTTAAGTGTTGGTAAACTGATTGATGAGTATCTTGAAGAAATTGCGTGTGACCCAAACCTTTCCCTTGACAGTTTCATTGACTTGTCTCGGTCTATACCTGAGTTTGCTAGACCAGTTCATGACAGACTCTATAAAGCCATTGATGTGTACCTAAAGGTATGCTTTTCAGCTACGTGCCGATTTCATCTTTCTTTTCAACTTCTTGAATTATATATCCCATCATATGCATAAACTCTTTCGTATATTTCCTGATGCTCAACAAAGTTCATGTTGTGAATATTTAGAATGTACTTCTAGGTCACTCTTCCATCAATCATTGTATAGGTTTATTTGTACTGCAGCTGTGACAGCATTTATGACCCGTTAGAGCATCTGCATCTTACAGAAAATCTCCAACATTATAACTGTGTAACTGCATGGTTAGCTTCTGTTATAACATTGTAATCCTAACTGTTTTTTTTTTCAGAATGCATGTCACTCTCATATAATGAGAACCTGAAACCTCTTCATGACTGCAGTCGGACAGTGTTAAAATAAGTTTTGTTGCCTGCAGGAGCATCCAAGCTTGACGAAGGCTGGAAGAAAGGATTTGTGCGGCTTGATGGATGTCAAGAAATTGACATTGGATGCATGTATGCATGCAGCACAGAATGAGAGACTTCCACTACGGGTTGTTGTGCAAGTTCTCTTCTTTGAGCAGGTTAGGGCTGCTGCAGCCAGAGCTCAATCAGTTAACAACAATCCTTGCGGTGCATCCCAGTCCACGACCAACACTGATGAAGAATCAGAGAAGACTGCAGCTGAAGATTGCTACTCCCTCGATAAACAGATGAGCCAGGTCAAGATACACAAGGACGAATTCCAAAAAAATGGTAAGTTGGCCAAAAATAATAGCAAGAACAGTAAAAGTGGTGTGCAGCTGCTGCCATCTCGGTCAAAAAGAATATTCGACAGGTTGTGGGGTTTTGGTAAAGGGCATGTGGAAAACATAAGTTTTGAGACATCTACAAGTTCAAAACATTTGCAAAGCCCAACTTCAATGGTTCCAGGGGATACCAAGTCATCCTCGGGTTCATCTTGAAACTTTATAACTTTTGAACAGGAGGCACTTATTCTATATCTCCAAGATCAGATTTTTTTTTTCTTTTTTGGCTTGTAATGTAACCGACTCTTCTTCTTGAAGATGACGATCTCAAAAGTTTCCCTTTCTGTTGGAAATCTCTACAAAATTTTATGACCCAGATAGGAATAACCTGCTACAATTTTGAGACTGATAAATACATATAAATTTATCAATGGAAGAATGGATCAAGGAACCACTTCTTGTTCAGGGTTGCTTTTTTTCTTAGACTTTGAGCCTGTTTAATATAAATCTTCAGGGGATAGTGAGGAAAAAAGATTCAATAGGGGGAGAAGAAAAATGGAGTTTAAGTACAGTACCATCATATCGTTAATGTTGCTTCTCTTTGTCCATTTGTCTCTGCCACGTTTCACCGAGTCAATGCCTCGTTGCAAAGCTTGGTTGGTCCAATCAATCCCTACAGATATGCCTCATCTCCGTAGGATCCCTGGTGTCCTTTCTACTGGTAACAGTCTTATCTGCTTCAAGCTCCAAAGCGAAAAATTTATGGAACTGATCTTTGTTTTCTTGCTTTACAGGTGATGTATTTAAGTGGTTGGCTTACAATTCAACTGGTAAGCTAGATATAATAGCTCACTATTGGCAGTTGAAAGCACAACCAAAGGATTATCAGTCAGGGGATTATGGATATTTGAAAGATGATATGCGTCGTTTCGGTGCCCATCAAGGCTTTGCTGTTTATACAGCCTTGGAAAACGCTGCTGATCGAGATGTCGATATCAGGTGATGTCTTGTGGATTCAATATCTTTCTTTTTAATGGAACCAATTTGTGGAAACTAACTGTTATATTAGGAAATGTAGCACATCGCAATGCTGTTAAAACTTATATTGCATCACATATCTTGGTTAAGGCATGGGCTCGATATGCCATCGATGAGTTCTTTCTTCTGCTTTGATCATATTTTTCCATTCCTTTATCAAACCAGGCTGATACAGCACTCTGGAGTGTTTCCTGACTACACCAGAGAGCCCTCCAGCCTTGCTTCAAGAAGAGCAAATGTTGAGAGTGTGACTTTATTACTTGATAAATGGTGGGGTTCAGGCGTCGTCCACGCAAAAGTTTGGATATCGGATAATCGGGATGTATATATAGGATCTGCAAACAATGACTGGAAATCTCTTACTCAGGTATATGAAAGATCATAAAGTACTAGTTTATCATTGCAGCTTAATTTCTATATTTGTGAAATTCTACAAATTGCTATAAGATGTACAGAAATAGTTTTCCAATTATCCTCAGACATCATAGCAGCTTTGTCTCACGCCATGTTGTTTTTTGAACCATGTGATAATGTCATTGTTTTGGTTACAGGTGAAGGAACTTGGAATTTATCTTGTTGGTTGTCCAAAAGTAGCCAGAAAGGTTGGCGTCTTCTTTCAGAATCTATGGAGACTTGCACATCTTGATGTTTCAGAGTTCACATCAACAATATTAGACCCGAAATGGCAGATTCAAAGAAAAGTTCCCTGCTGGTCTCATTTCATCGAATCCGACATGAGATGCACGTATGTTAACGGCCTTATTTCGAAATTTTCATTACTCTTTTCAGAAGTTATATTGGTCTGGTGTCACAACTCACAAGCGTACTTAACGTGTATTTTCTTCACGAAAGTGCCTGCATATGTTGTTCCTTTGGGATTCACCACCATGCTGGAAAGAAAGTTGATGGCTTTACATGTTTATTCATTTCAGGCCTCGACTTCCTCGTTTTGTGGAGATTCCTTATGCGGCTGGCTATCCTTCATTATCGGACCCTAAAATATTGAAATTGATCATCGATGCTCCTGGATATGGTTATAAAAGTACAGTGCCTCAATCCAACTATCTGTCTTTTGCTCCACCTGAAGTAAGTTGAATCTTAAGGCCTGCTAGAAATTTGTACTCTAAAGTTTCATCCAATTTTGATGCTAATTGCAGTCAGCAGCTTGCATTTGGCAGGTTCCAGCCCGATGAACAGGGATGGCTAGATACAATTAAATCAGTCGGAGATGGAGGCGCTGTAAGGATCAGTACCATGGACTGGCTCGGCCAATCTCGATACACAAAGCAAACAGTTTATTGGTCATCTCTTTCGAGTGCTATTTCGGAGGTACACTCAGATATACCATACAAACTCTTGTGTGTTTCTCCATTCTCATGATGTTTAAACATGGTAGGTTGTCTTCTCCAAGCATGCAAAAGTGAAGATACTTGTAGCATATTGGACACATTTTATCAAAAACACCGAGCTCTACTTGAAGTCGCTTCTCTACTGCAACGACCTCTGCCATTCTTCCGAGGACAACAAATGTTCAGGAAACGTTGAGGTAAAGTACTACAAGGTTCCAGGTTACAACTTGACGGGACCGGCCATTCACAAAAGAAAGAGTACTGGGAATATCTACCCGGCCTACACCAGAGTCAACCATGGGAAGTACGCAGTTAGCGATGTGCGTGCTCACATCAGTACCAGCGATCTGGTTTGGGATTATTTCTATACAACAGCCGGAGTTAGCTTCGGGACATACAGCCCTGCCATTGTTTCACAACTTCAAGAAATCTTCGATGCAGATTGGAATTCACCCTATGCGGTTCCACTCGAGGAGTCGAGCAACGGACATGCTTATTCTAGTTAATACTCATTGGAGTTCCAAACTGCAAAATCAATGGCTTGTAAACAGATTCCATTTGCTGTATTTTATCCCAGAAAAAATTAAAAGCATAATCAATATGAAATAATAAAACAACTATTCATTGACAAACGATACCCCTTTAACCTGTGAATTAGTTCCCTATTTCCTTAATTCTCCAATACACTTGCAAACTAACCAAAGACTACCAACACAAAAGGGAAGCAAGCAATTCATCTTCAAACACCAACAACTACAGTCTACACCTGACACGACGATGCTGATTTCAGCTACATATATTTCTCTCAGAAAGCACTATGGCTTCTCACCATAACCGGTGGGCTTGTTGACTGTATGCAGGAAACCAAATCGTGAAGGTTCTTGAACATGCCTTGACATAACCTGTGCAGTGTCTTTCCACCAAGAAATCTCTCTTTCCTTCTCACGAAGCTCTTGCTTTGCATTTGCCAAAGCGATTTCTAATTCTCTTATCTGCTGCTCCTGCCTCGTTTCAAGCAATTCATGCAACCTTCTCTCCAGTTCATACGGAGGAACCCCGGATTGCAAGGCCCGACAATCTTCTTCTTCACCATGAATTGTAGGGTCAATGACTTCTCCATAGTTCATACTGTCACTTGTAGTTGAACCATCAACACTACTCTCCTATAGTTGCAAACAGTACCATTTAAAATCTCCAGGGAATTGATAAAGATTTCAGCTGTTAAGTACTATATTACATAAACTAGAAGTTTTCAAGTCTTTTAAATTAGGGTGAATTTCCAATTGGGATCAGGGGTAGTTCTGATTAATTTTAACGACTTATTTTGATCATTCTGAGTTCTGATTAGTTCAGGTTCAAATCTTTTTGATTTTAGGGGTTTTTAAGTTACAACTTATAATTTTATCATTCTAATCAAAATCAATCATTAGAAGCACTAAACTGAATAATTAACTTGAATCTAGAACCTTAAAGCTGTCAAGTCTTTTCTTTAAATTTGGATCAGAAGCGATAGGTTCCAATTGAATATGCCGTATTAAGAAATTTTCAAGTTTCATTCGTACCTCTATGGGTTCCTGAGGATGATTTGTGGACAATTTGCCTGAATCGAGATGGAGCTGTAAACGTTCTAACTCAACTTCAAGTTCTGCTTCAAGTCTATCCATTCCCTCGAGACAACTTTCTTCTTCCGGCACATTATCGAATTTCAAAGGCAGATCAAAGATTACTTTCTCCATGCTCAAACCTTCCTGGACGCCATTGTTTGATTCAACCTCTTTAGCAGCAATGAATACGTCTTTATTTCGAAGCTCATCTTTAACATTTTGAAGAACGCTCTCCATTTGAATTCTCAATTCCGTCATCTTTTGAAGTTCATTTTTACTCTTGGCAACCAGTTGCAGCAAAGCACATCCTATCACCACGTTGAAATTAGCTTCCGTCCTGCATCTTTCTGGTTTTTTTGAAGGGGAAAATTAGAATTTGGAACTCAAAAATCAAATTATAAACCTCTGTTACCAAAATCGGTATATCCCAATGATTTTCAAAGTGGTTCGCAGATCCGATGGGAGAAAACCGAGAATTTTAACAATCTAATTCAGTATGATTAATTATCCTGCTAATATTCAATTCATTATAAAATTATTGGAAAAAAACTATTTATTCAAATTTATTGTATTGTGTTCCTACAATAACAAATAGTGATTGTATTTTCAATATCCAGTCCTCTAAAACACATTCCTCTTGACATTGTTGTAAAAATTTGTAACGACTGCAAATCTCACCTGATGACAAATCAGGACGAACGGCCACTTGATTAGGATGTGTCACGTCATCGCCGTCTTCTTTCGTCTCTCCATGAGTCGTCTTCACCTTCCGACGCTTAATGGCAGAGAAGAAACGAGCAGCGATCCGGCACGGCACGGAGCAGTTTAAACCGATGCAACAGTCCATGAGAAGCAGGCTTTCTTCTTGGGAGTAAAGTAAAGGAGGGAAACTTGTGGATTTGAACTAAGGGAGAGTAAAACGAGAGGGGCTTGGGCTTAAAAAAAACAATATCAGCAATGGATTTTGAATATTTCTCGGCTGCAGAGGCAGATCTCATAGATTGTAGCAGAGTGGGAAATGAACAGACTGCAGAGATTATAAATATAGTAAGAGTGTGGCGTTTTCGATTTGGAGGGAAAGTTTTCTGTGGGTGTTGTAATATTTTCCGTAAATGCCCGTACCAACAAACATTTCCATAAATGACTTATAATTTTGATCTCTGAGGCGGGATGATTTTATTGTCATGTTGTATCCGGAACAGAATTAAGATGGAATATTAAGAGAGGCAAAAATTTATTAATTTTTTTTAAATTTAAAATTTAAAAAGGACAAAAGCCTTATTTAATTATTATTTAAAGTAAAAAAACTTTTTACTATTTAAAAAATTTGGAAAGAACCCTTATTTAAGCTATGCATGCCTCCGCCTCTGTGCTCAATCAAATGATAATCGAAATATGTCAAAATAATTATAATTTAAATTTATATATTTTAAAATTTCGAATCAAAATCTCTGATAAATTAATATTTCGTTTTACCCGACAATGAATATAAAGTTCAATTATGTAGTTCATGCATTCATGAATAATGAATTCCAATGTTCATTTATGTTGAACAATAATTCCATTAGCCAAAACAATGCGTTAATGATGAGAGAAGTTGAGGTCAATCATCCACCTATAAAAATCAGTTAATGGAATCTAAATAACTGAAACGTACTACTTAACATTAGATTCTGACAGGGTGTTCTTTCTTTCTTTTTTAAATGTGTTATAATGGAATCAGGATAGTAATAAAAAATATATACACTCTTTTCAAGATTAATTGGACCGACAATCCTTAAGTGCATGGGCGCTGCTGTCCAACATGCACGGGTTTACTCTTAACGTTAACACGGATGGTTTGTAAATGAATACAGTATTCGATCATAAACTGTTTGTATGACATTTGTTTATTAAATTAAATAAATGAGAATAAATAATTTTTTATATTTGTTAAACGAACGCACAAGAATAGAAGTGTACTCGATTCGTTTATGTTTATGAACAAACTCATTTATTAATTCATTTATAAACTTGTTTTTCTGGTTCTCCTTTTCCTTTTATTATCTTTTACATTTTAAATATTGGTGAATATAATGACTAAGTTGAATACAAGGTTAATTTTGGAGTTCAAATTGTGAAGTCTAAGGAGCTTAATGACTAATTGTGTAATTTCATCATTTTAAAAACACATAAACGAACATGTTCGTGAACTTTAAACGAATATGTCTACGAATGTTAAACAAACATGTTGGTGTCCGCAAACATTAAACGGACATATTGGCGTCTTTGAACATTAACTGAACATGTTTGTGAACATTAAATAAACGAACAGAACACCTTAAAAAAATAAACAAATGAACACGAACATGATATTGAAAATTTAAACGAACATAAACACATTCAAAAATATATAAACGGACACAAATAAAATTTTATTCGTTCTAACTCGATTCATACCCATAACGTTGCTTGTTTGTAAATTATGAAGAGAAGAGAATGCTTAAATCAAACGCACGTCGAGATTTCTTGCAATGCAATGGCCGAATAATTGGCTGTTGGTGGCATTATAATGATTTCTTTAAAAAAAATCAAGGAATTGTATGATCATTCAATTTTAAATCTTGACATTTGATTTTAAGTCAATTAAAAATGAAATTTACATACATTTCAATTGTAATAATTGTTATATTTTATTAATGTAAGCTATATGCATAAATTAAAACTGTAAGCTTACACACATTGCAGTCAAAATAATTTGAATTTAAATCTCTTAAGATAAATATTTTTTTCATTAAAATCACATGTTAAGTTCATGATACAAAAATTTTCAGAACTAAATATGAAGTAAATAGTTATATAGTTTGTTGTTCGACATTGACAACTAAATAGTATGTTTAAGAGATATTGAAAGTGTTTAAATTATGTTTAAGATATATTTTAATCATAAATTTGCATGAAATAATTAATTTATCCCTTTTACAAAAAGAACACTCAATTAAGTTTTGATATCGTGAGTTGTATTAATTTAGTTCTTTGATCAATAAAAATAATTATAGTTATTACGTGATGTTTAACTATATTAATGAGATAGTCCACGTGTAATAATGGTACTACAAAATGATTTAATTGATTTTTTCCTTATAAATATTATCTCCATTAAGTAATTGTCATTGATTGCTTAACATTTACCGTAAAAGCATAACTTTTTTATTAACACTTGTTGTAAAACATAACTTTAAAAACTCTCAATAACAGACTTAAGAATGTGTATTGTTAATGCAAAGAACGTGAAATCCCACGTTGAATGAAAGAAAGAAATGCTTCTCGAGAGTTTTATATGGAGCCTTTTATTGCCTCGCTAGTTGAATGGCAAAATGATAAGGGCTTTGTGTGCATTGCTGTGCAAAAAAATATATAATCGTTGATAGGTATAATTATATATTTTACATGTTAATTAATTTAACGGTTACAAATTAAACGATTTTAGTTAATTAAAGCGCTAAAAATAATGGTTAATAGTTAACATATATATATATATAGATATTTTTTAAACTACGAAGTTTATGTTTATAATCTCCTTATAAGTATTTTTTTCTTAAAAATTTTAATATAATATTTATCGGAAAAATAATTTCATTATACTTAAAAAATGTAGTGAACATATAATTTTTTTGTAATAGATTACACGCTAACTTATAATTGAACCGTTAAGAAACAATTAATTGTTATAATTATTAATTGTTAAAAAATTTAACAGTTAACTACTATAATAATTAACTAACCATTTAAGCTAAACAATACGACTAATTTACCATAAATAGCGCACCATTCTTTATCAATGTGAAAGCCTTAACTTGTGTTTTTTGAAAAAAAAACCATATACGTATCTTGTGTTTTTCTTTTTGAAAGCCTTAACTTGTGTTTTTTACCCGTACCATGTATATATATCTTCTGTTTTTCTTTTTGGAAAAAAACCATATATTATTTCAGTTTCATTTTCGGTAGAGTGATTAAGGGGTTTTCCTCCCAAAGAAAAATTATTAGTGTCTTTTGGAGGTGGACGCTACAATTTATTAAAAAGTTGTTACTGAATTTATTTGCTAAATGGTGTACTTAAATTAAATAGATCAACATTGTCTTGATTGACAATCTTAACTTTATTTCTAAATGATGTATTTAAATAGATCAATATGTTAACACATACAATATTAAATATTTTTTTTATTAAATAGAGATATTACATTATGGAGGTAAATATCGAATTTAAATCCGTACAAAATAATATATATTTTCGAGTTTTTTAGTATGAATATCATATTCTTTTCTATTAGGACCACTCGTTGAGTTCAATTTTAATTTTGTTTTTGAACGGTCTCCTTAATTGGTTGATGTGTCAATTATAAGGACAAGATTTTCTTTTTAGTTCTTTTAATTATATATAAAGCTAATAATTTTGTATTCAAAGTTTAAATTAAGAAAAAAAGTTAGTTATTACCACGTGACAAAGTAGTTTGCTATTGTTTAAGTTTGTTTCGAGTTCTTGTGTATGCAGAAAATTTTCTATAGAAGAGTCGCTCATCAAAATTAGGTGTGAGATGCGAATCGGTCTGGATTAATCAAGGTAAAATTCTAAAAAATAAGGAGGGTAAAAAATGAATTATCAAGAACATTCTAAAAATTAATTTTGAATCAATCTATTAATAATAAAAAAAATATTTTTTATAAGCCCGGGGTTTATCCCTACTATTACTCGATATTTTTTCCTTCTCAAACTTTGATTTTTAATTTTTTTTCCTTCAGATTAATAATAGTATTGTTCCAATGATTAGGTGACATCCTTCTTCTTTTAATTTAACATATCAATATTTAATTATTTATCAAAGGGAAATATGAAAAAGGAAAAAAAGAAAACAAAAACGAAAGAAAAGGGTAAAAATGAAAAGAGAAAATGAAACAAGGACCCTTCGTTATCGTCATCCATGAACGTACACAAAAAGGAACCAACACAGAGACAGAGACAGAGACAGAGACAGAGACAGAGACAGAGACAAAGCTTAGATCTTTGTCTCTTTTTCTTCAATAATAATTATCATTATTCTTCCGCTGCATTAGCCACATTAGTAACAATCAAACCTTTCCCAAATCCCTTTCCGCATGATTTCAGAATATTCTCCCCTTTTCCCTCCATTTCTCTCCAAAACCTAACTCCTTTAATCTCTTAACGTCCATCGAATGAATGAATGCTAAGTTTCTCCGTCTCTTGCCCTAAAATTCGTTGCTTGGGAACACCCACATTCCCCTGTCATGTTCCATTGCAATCATGTCCGCCTTTCGTTCATCTATTTTAGCTCAACGTCGGCATTTCTTTCTCTGGGCTGATTTCATCTTGGAACAACAATGGCATTGTTTAAGAAATTATTTAGTAAGAAGCCGCTTGAGGGGCTTGTGGAAATCTCTGAAAGAGTTTACGGTAGGTTTTTCTTTTTACCCCTTTCCAATTTATTTTGCTTCTACGAATGTTAAATAAAACAATAATGGGGTTACAAAATTTTAGACACCCCCATGGGAAATGCAATTACATTGAAGTTTTTGTTCCAAGTGTTTTCATACTGAGATTGCCATAACTTAGATTATGTAATTTGAGGGTGCAATGGTATAAAATTGGATTTGAGAAGAAGAAAAAAACTAAGATCAAATGCATGCTGCATAGGCCTTTGAATTAGTGTTTCTTCAATGGACTATCTTCATCAATCAACATAATGTAACTATGTTGCAAGTTAGTTTTATATGCAGAGAGAGGCTGATGGTTTAGGATGCAGATTATCTTATTACTTGTTTAAAACCTCTCATTTATGGCCCTAATTTCATTATGATGTATGTATTTACTTACTGTTGTTTTCCCTGTAAGAGCGGTTTCTACTTACGGCTGTAGGAGAAACGTGTGAGTAAACAACTTAATCTCTGATTCTCTCTTGTGTGGCACGTTATGATCATCTGTGGTTTGCTTACCAGTCACCGGAAACTATTATCGTACGACCCATTAAATAACCAAAGCTCTGTTGTATACCTTTTTAGTTTTTAGTAGCTGCTTTTCAACGGACATTTGGGAAGACAATGTATTTAAAGTCCACATTGAAGGCATATTGGGTAAACTCCGTGGTCACTTTCCTGACGTCTCATTCATGGTCTTTAACTTCCGAGAAGGAGAGCACCAAAGTCGGATTGCCAGCATATTGGCCGAGTATAATATGACCGTAATGGACTATCCTCGTCAATATGAAGGTTGCCCGATACTCACCATTGAGGTGATCCGTCATTTCTTGAAATCTAGTGAAAACTGGTTCTCACTTGGGCAACACAATTTGATCTTAATGCATTGCGAACGAGGCGGGTGGCCAGTTTTGGCATTTTTGCTTGCTGCTCTCATGTTATATCGGAAGCAATCAAATAGCGAGCAGAAAACATTAGAGTTGATCTATAAGCGAGCACCTCGTGAGCTTTTGCAGTTGACGTCTCCCTTGAATCCACTACCCTCTCAAATAAGGTATCTTCAGTATGTCTCTAGGAGCAATACAGGCTCACAATGGCCTCCATCAGATAAACCACTGACATTAGACTGTGTTATTCTAAGAAGTACTCCTAATATGGATGGCGAGGGGGGCTGCCGTCCAATATTTAGGATATATGGACATGATCCTTTGATGGCTACTGACAAGACCCCCAAAGTTCTCTTCTCTACACCGAAGAAGAGTAAACTTATTCGGTATTACAGGCAGGTGAGTCTGATTCTTCTTTTATCCAAGTAATAGTAACATTTTACAGCATTATTTTACTTATTTATTTTGGAAGTAAACTACTTATTCCTCGTAACCTTCCACAATGAGACATCTTTTGCTGTCAACTTCAGAACTGAAGTGACTCTCCTCTTTATACATTTAAATCTTCACTTATTCTTGCAGGTGGATAACGAACTAGATAAAATAGACATCCGTTGCCATGTTGTGGGTGATGTTGTGGTTGAATGTTTTAGTTTAGATGGTGATCGGCAGCGGGAGTTAATGATGTTCAGGGTCGTGTTCAATACAGCCTTTATAAAATCACATGTTTTGATGCTTAACCGTGAAGAAATCGACCTCTTATGGAATTCCAAGGACCGATTTCCAAAGGATTTTAGAGCAGAGGTATATATTCATCTTCCTTTGTCCCTGGTATTTTGTTGTGTGCTGTTTGGTTTTTGAATAGTTATTATCTTATGTGTGGGTGAAGGTTGTTTTCTCAGATATGGATACTCGAACTTCTGCCTTTTCAAATGGTTCACCGGGTGTTGAGGAGAAAGGTGGTCTTCCCATGGAAGCTTTTGCTAAGGTCCAAGAGATTTTTAGCAATGGTGATTGGCTATCTCCTACAACAGATGTAGCAAATGTACTTCAGCATATTCCATCAGAAAGACTACAAGAAAAACTGGAGACGGTTTCTCTCAAGGAGAAATCAAAATCACAGTTAATAGAACGCATCATCCCAAGTCAAACATACTCTGGCTCGGAGAAAGAATCTACACTCTCTTTTAAAAAATCGGATGAAAATGCAAGTCGAAAGAAGTTTGAACCACAGGAAATCCAGGTTGCTCCCCAAAAGTCTGCACACTGTTCCAGACCACCTTCGGTTCCAATTAAGGGGAAAACTGAATTACAAGTTGGTCAACAAGGAGCAGAACATTGTAAGACGTCTATTCAACCATCTGCAGAAGCCAATTCAAGTAGAAGGAAGGTTGAAATTCAGGAATCTCAAGTTGCCCCACAACAGCCTGCACAATTCAAACCAACCATGGATGCAAATTCGGTTAGAAAGAAAATTGAACCCCAAGAAGAACAGATTCAACCATTAACTTCATCTGCTCCGTCTCTTTCTTTATCAGATACACTTTTACTTATGCAGCATTCTGTTCCGTCTCTTTCTTTATCAGATACACATTTACTTATGCAGCAGTCTGTTCCGTCTCTTTCTTTATCAGATACACAATTACTTATGCAGCATTCTGTTCCGTCTCTTTCTTTATCAGATACACCATTACTTATGCAGCCTTCTGCTCCGTCTCTTTCTTTTCTGAATCCTCCATATGGTACACAATCTACCAGTGAAGCTGCCTTGCCTCCTGGTTCAGTATTATCTTATGCCATTGGGAACTCTGCTTCAACCCCATCTTCCTTGCCTCCTCGTTCAGTAGCATCTTATCCCATTGAGAACTCTGCTTCAACCCCATCTTCTGCTTCATCCCAATCTGACAGAACCCCACCACCTCCTCTGACTTCCGAACCTCCATCTCCCTCGGTTCCCCATCCCCTGCCTCCGTCTTCGAGTGCATCTCCAGCTCCACCAGTCAAAAGCCCTCCCCCACCTCCACCCCCTCCCAATGTTGCTTCCTCAAACACGATATCGGGACCTCCTCCACCACCTCCACCTCCACTAGTTTCTGGTGGTCCATCCATGCCACCTCCTCCAGTGCCACCCCCTCATCCTAGTGGTCCATCCTTGCCACCTCCTCCAGCTCCCCCCGGATTATCTAGAGCAAAGCCAGTGTCAATAAGCAGCGGCAATATACCTTCAATTCCAGGAGCACCAGGACCACCACCCCCTCCAGCTCCGGGATTATCTAGAGCTACCTCAGTCTCTGTACCTTCAGCTCCAGGAGCACCAGGACCACCACCTCCTGGTGCTCCTTTGATGAGGGGACGTTCAATGGCACGTGTAGGTTCTAAAAATCAGACTCAAACCAAAAAGGCCAACCTAAAGCCATATCATTGGATGAAGTTAACGAGGGTCTCGCAAGGAAGCTTATGGGCCGAGGCACAAAAACCCGAGGAAGCTGCCAAGTACACATTTGTCACTGAATCACTTTCCTTCATATAATTTCATAGAGATGTACTATGGTTATTTTCTTTTTTCTGTACTAGGGCTCCAGAATTTGACATGTCAGAACTCGAGAGTCTTTTCTCTGCAGTTTCACCGACTGCAAAGAACAAGCCTGGGAAATCAAAAAATAATGCCGCAAGCAAGAAACCTGATAAAGTCCAGCTGGTAATTAGCACTCCCCTTTTTTTTGAACAGGTTGAAGGCTTGAAGCTCATTTTTTGTTCTCTTGATTGCCTGACTTAAGGTTCTTAATTCTGTTTTATACCAAACTGGGGCTGAAAGGATTTTTTCCCCTTTAAACCCGTTAACTGTTCCATACTTGGTTCTTGATGCTGATTTTCCATAATGTTATTTTTCTTGGTTGATGCTTCTCTTTATCTTCTTGTTAAACCATTATTCATCTTGGAGCTTTAATCTGAGTTTGCTATCTCACAAGAAATTCATTTATATTGCAGATTGAACTTAGGCGGGCATATAATTGTGAAATCATGCTCACAAAAGTTAAAATCCCTTTGCCTGAATTGACAGTAAGATAAACTATGGCATTTCTCTTAAAATAAATCCTACTTGACGTGTAGTTTAGATGTACAGTTATAGTTCAATGTACAAAAGACAGACACCATGGTTTTTCACAATTAATAATTGACAGCATTTAATTCATAGATAGGTGTGCGTGTATGCTAGGCTTAGATAATTTTGTTTCTTTTCTTAATTACATTTTTCCTCGGAACTTGATTACCAAAATTGAACTTATATAACAACCCATACATCATTTTCAATTTGTTGCCCTGAAATATTCTTCTATTTGTGTTTTACATTTTTGCTTCTCGCTACTACGTTGCAGAGCGCAATCCTTGCCTTAGATGATGCAGCATTAGATCCCGATCAGATTGAGAACCTTATTAAGTTTTGTCCTACAAAAGAAGAGATCGAATTACTCAAGGTATTGAATATATGTGCTTATATTTTTCTCTATCTGTGCTCTTGAAGTAAGAGTTTTCAGATTGTAAGAATTTTAGATGGCATCATGTAAATTATGAAAATAATCACGTTTTAGGTGATGATTATATTTTATTTTCAGAATTATAAGGGAGACATTGAAAACTTGGGAAAATGTGAACAGGTCAGCAGAGTATCTTTGTGTTATACACTTTTCTTTAACAATTTAGTTTGCATATAATCTGATTATTTGCTCAGTATTTGGTGACAGTTTTTCCTAGAATTGATGAAAGTGCCACGGGTAGAGGCTAAGCTAAGAGTTTTCTTATTCAAAATACAATTTTATTCCCAGGTATGAGGAGAACCTGCAAAGTCAGATTGGTATGAGACGTTTTCTACTGTTATTGTCACCTAATTGGTACTTATTGCTCCTTTCCAGGTTTCTGACCTTAGAAATGGTTTGGATATTGTAAATGCAGCTGTTGGAGAGGCAAGTTAACCTTTTTTTGGGCATAAATTAGATTTTCCAATAGAAGGTGTTCTTTTTCCTGGAGAATTTAATCATTTGAACCATTTCACCAATAAATTCATCAGGTGAGGAATTCAGTCAAGTTGAAAAGGATCATGCAAACTATTCTTTCTTTGGGAAATGCTTTGAACCAAGGAACTGCTAGGGGTGAGTGATTTAACTGAGGAGGTATAATTATAATAGATGAAGAACTATCTTATTGCAGTCATCTTTTTGTTTTCATTTCTGTTTAGATAGATTGTTAACGGGAAACAAGGTCAGTCATTTCACTGCTGATTTGCCTTCTGTTATTCTTCTTGAATGAGTTGTGTATTTTCACTGTTTCGTTATTGTTAATTGAGTCTCTTCAATGTTTAACAAAGTCCTGTAATCTTGTATTTTTTCCTTAACTGCTTAGAATAGAAATGGGGTCCCTAGATGTCATATCTGTACAATCTTTTCAAAAAGCATCAATTTACTCCAACTGTTTTAGTATTTTATGGTTCGTCCCCACAGGTTCTGCTGTTGGTTTTCGGTTGGATAGTCTCCTTAAACTCACAGATACACGAGCTCGGAATAACAAGATGACTCTCATGCATTATCTTTGCAAGGTAGAAGATCATCTACCTTAATTTTCTTGATGCTGATCTTTCCTGTTAAACTTGTTTGAATAACTGGAATATTCTTGTACTTCGACACTTATGTTTCAAGATGGAATGCATCTGTCTTTGTGTATACCAAGTAAAATGATTTAATGTGTGCAGACATTCACTGCATCCTTCTTCACTTTTGTTGAAGACTAATTTTAAAACGCAAAGGTTACTAATATCATGAAAATTCTTGCAGAAAATGCATGGTATGTTGGGTTCTTTTACTTTTGCAGTTATAGGATTTAATTATACAAATATAAAAATCTACCCAGATCGCAAGTTACTCCACAATATATTTCCTTGCTGAGCAAGCCCTATCATCTCTTAGAACTGGTTTCTACAAGTAAAAAGTTTCATGCTTCTTTGGAGACAAGTGTGTCCCTTTTGATTAAAAGATGGGTTCAAAGCTCTTGATCTTTGCTGAAGTCTATTATCCTTCATTTTGGATGCATGTTTTCAAATTAACCAGAGAGAGATTGTTTAATTTAGCTTCTTATGGGTTAAGGAGCTGTTTAACTTAGCTTTTTATACTGCTTTTATTACCATTGCAAACCATAACTTATTAGATGTGAAAACGTTGATTTATACTTTACTCTTTATGGCCTCTAACTTTTAGGTCCTGAAACAAAAGATGCCAGAATTACTAGATTTTCCAAAAGACCTTCCGACTTTGGAAGCTGCAACAAAGGTAAAAAAAATACGGCCTTTTCAGGTCATACTTAAATTGCTCAACCTTTGGCATATGATGCTAAGCAAAATTATTGATTACCGTGCAGATACAATTGAAATTTTTGGCAGATGAGACGCAGGCCATTAGTAAAGGTTTGGAGAAAGTTATCCAAGAACTAAGTGCCTCGGAAAAGGATGGTCCCGTGTCGGCAAATTTTTGCAAGGTAATTCCTATACATTAACTAGCTATTTTGCATGTTAATGAGGTTCTACATTTTCACATGTTGCTTGGATTTTCTTCTTACATTTGATGCAGTGCCTGTTAGAGACACCACAACCTTGGCTTTCCTAGTCTTCCTCCCCCCTTCCCTTAACTAAAATAACAACATTGCATAATCTTTAAAGATGGTGCATTAAAGTTTTCAATCAGGGTCTTTAGTAATTAGTAGGTCAGTTTTGGCCTTTGCGGAAGCTAAATGGGATGTTTAAGTCAACCTTGGTTAAAACAAACTTGATTAGAGCTGTTGTGATCCGAGACTTTGGTCAAAAGCTCTTGAGCTTTAATCACATCCATAGTCTTTACGATTCAGGTTTGGGTTATGATAAACTGAACTGCTGTGAACTGCCTTCCGAATTATTTTGTCAAATATTCATTCGTTGCGACACCAATGTGCCTAAATGTTCAAGTGCTAATCAAGAGTACCATGACCATTGAGTTACTCTACAACTTGGATCAATAGTCACTTTCAAATAACTAGTGTTCTCTCTAATTCTGATTTTTCTTATTCTTCATACTTCTCTAACAATTAATGCTTTTATTTATTTAAACCGTCAGACTGTAAAGGCGTTCCTTAGTTTTGCTGAAGGGGAAGTCAAGTCTTTGACGTCGCTTCATTCTTACGTGGTATGTATTACTTTAAGGAGGCTTTATTCTTGCATATTCGCTGTGCCTGCAAGAAAACAAATTCATTAGCATTTCTAAATTGATGCCTTCAGGGTAAAAATGCAGATGGATTGGCTAATTATTTTGGAGAAGATCCTGCACGTTGCCCGTTTGAGCAAGGTGGTTGTTTAGTCTTAACAAGTCTGTTTAATGCTTAACCCTGCATCATTTTAGGACTCCTACAGTTTATCAAGTCAACTGATTCGTTTACACTTTGTTACCTTTTAATAAAGTGAATTGGGGGCCAGAGGAACGGGAGAATTTTTATAACTTGGGACAAATGGAAATACAATGGTTTTATTTTATTGTAGAAAATATTTTTACTAATCCTCAAAAGCAATAGTTTGAGTTATGCTGTGCTATATGATGGCAGTGACCCTCTCTTGATCTATAACCAATTGTTGTTTCCGCGTCAGTATGCTACTGTTTTAAATCACATTCGATGCCTACAGTAAAGTTGATATAGGTTAGATATAATAGTTAGCATTTGTGCTAATATGTTCCGTCTTAAGTAATTTGTGCTTTTGGAAAACTAGTAGCCAACATGCACCCTTCTGAATCTCAGCTGTAGAGCAGTTTTATATCTTGAGTGTTGCTCTTTTACTTTATTTTATTCAGATTTGTCACTTTCCGTTTTGTCTGCAACTTTTTCTATAGTCATGGCTACTCTGCTCAGCTTTTCGAGGACATTTGTCAAAGCACATGAAGAAAACTGCAAGCAGCTTGAATTGGATATGAAGAAAGCAAAGGAGGCAGAAAATGAGAAGCAAAAAAAATAGTACTTCCATGAAGGAGTCTGAAGCTCTGAACACTTGATACAAGGTCCAATCGAGAGCGCCGCTATTCAATGATGGATTCTACCGATTAACCTGACATTCTGATTCTCACATGTAAACATATGTTAAGTTTTGCTCAGTGGAGGGAAAACCCTCGGAAGCTTAGAGCACAAATGTATCGGAGAAGAACGTGTAGTCTACAATGAAACGGCAAGAATGAGTTGTAAATTAAAACACATGCAGGTGGTGAATGGTGTGGGCAAATACCAAATTCAAATAGTAAGCTATTAACTGCATTCAGTCTTTTAACATGTTTTCTGGTTTTGGAGCAGAGCTGATGGATGGAGTTCATATTAAGTCCTCTCAAGCATCTTGTACGGTACCCAAAAAGGTTTGTTGTAAAATATATAGGAACACAACTTGATACGATAGCTTTACTTTTGTTCTCCTTTTCAGTATATATCTATATATAAACATTGTGTAAATTTTTAGTGAAAAGGAATGTAAGTGAATATTTCTTAAGAATTGGTTGCAGATTTTCATCAATTTAAGATATTTGGTCTTTGAATAATGCCTCCTTTTGTACGGTATAGTATTATATAGCAAGTATCTTCTCTTGTATGAAGGTAGGTCTCGATTGCACATATGGAGCTACCAACCGACGAAAAGCCGACTCAATTCTGGATTATTATCCTAGTTTTTAATGGTAATAATATATAACTCAGTATATAACCTTCCAACTGTCATGACCAGACTGACCCGCAGGCATGATACTGCTCACGGAAGTTGAGAGTAATGGTCAGAGTGAAGTTAGGATCTTTTGGTTCTCTTTCTGCAAAGTTTCCAACTCTGCTTGCAGAGCTTCCACCTGCAATTTTTTACTATAAAATTTATCAAAAATCTCTATAAAAAAAGTTGCAAATCAAAGATCACAATATTCATAAAAAGCTGTAAGTAATAATTTAACCTGTTCTTTGTTAAAGGCTGGTGCATCCATGGCAGCAGGTGAAATTAAAAGCAAAAATCTTATCGATTTATATCAATGAATTATGAATATGAGAGTGGCTGCTGGAAATATTTTCTCCAGTGGGAAAGAGTATTGGGTCTTTCTCTTTAGTTTTCAAAGAGATTTTTCATAGGAGAACTGATTACGTAATGGTTATGACATCATTCAACTGAAGTAAACACTTTGGTCTTAATTCATTAATCGAATGCATCACTTTTTTGTTTTTTGCACCAACTTTGCTGGTTAGTGGACATATGTAGGCAAATTCCTGGACTTCTAACTTTCCGGTCTTTGTTAATTTTTTTCTTTCCTTTTCAGATTTTCCGAGAAAAGTTAAAAGAAAACGGGTGATGACCTATATTATTTATAGTTCTATCACAGTATAAACATATGTATTTTTTACAAATGCATGTGGAATTAAGTAACAGTGTTGATGAACTTTCACCACTTTTCTATCGTATTCTGGTTTTGGACTTGGTGGGGCTTAATGATCGTTTGGCCGGAGCATTATCATGTGCATGGTCATGGTCATGGTTGTGCTCACCTTCATATGTAGCCACTAATATTGATGGACCTTCTGCACTTCTTTGCACCTGAAAATCGATCAATCAACACCGAAAACAACAATCAAAAACAAATAATGTTTCTAGTCCTGTCAATTCTGACCCGAGCTAAAAGAATCCAATATGATCTAATCTGAGCCTCATACCTTAAAGTTGTAGGTGTATGCAATATGATGTTAAAAATGTTGTCAAGGCCAAATAAAGGGAAGAGGAAACAACAAGCAACGCTCACCTTTTTCTCAACTGGACAACACAGGGCAAAGGAGCACCTGAAATATGCTCTGGGACTGGGGTTATCTCTCGTGACCTTTTCGACCATATATCCGCCGTCCATCCCTCACAATCTGTAAGGTTCATCAACTTATATCGTTAACAACGCAATTAAGAGTCATCAAAGTTGAACATGGGGAACCTACCAAGCTGGTATCTGAAGGATTTGTGGGGACGTGAAGCCTTGAAATCCTTGGTTTAGGACAGTTGTTAAGCTTTCTGCTCGAGTCATCATCACTAGAGCTGTTCTCAGGGAATCCAATCAAGTTGTTTGTATAATCCCGGCACTCGGCTTTTCTCTTCTTTCCAGAGTTGCTGCTCACAAATTCATTGAATTGGTGCTGCAGAGCGTAGTAGCGTTGGCATAAAACTGTTAGCATCTTGTTCTCGGCGCTAACCCGAACAGTCTCTTTCTTTAAAAATTGATTTGTATGGGGAAAATTTGTTGCTTGTATTTCTATATGAACTTTCTAGCAAGTCAAAACAATAATATTTTTTTTCTTCTGAAATATAAAGAGTTTTCAAGGTTTTAAGTCTAAGTCGTGGGCAAATATAAAGCCTAAAATCTTACGTGAATATCATCACCACAATTGAATTAATTATTTGTTTAGGGTTAGTGGGAGAGTTGGTTTGTTTAACGTATATGAATTTCCTTGCGTTTGTGTCATTGTGTGTGTTTATGAAATTGTTATGAATGGTAATACACCGATAAATGTTGGATCAACAACTTATTAGATCGGCGACAGTTTTGGGCAAGCTATTAACAATTTAGAACAATGCTCGAATTCGGAAGGTTCCTGTTGAGTAGGTTGACTTTGTGTCTCAGCCACGTCAGCCTTGACCTGTAACAAACTATCAGAACAAGGCCTTATATATTAGGGATTAGGTGTATTGGGTAGGGCATGAAAAACCTGATGCAATTTGTTGTTTTCTTTTTTCTATTGTAATCCTCGTCTTTTCTTGTTAAGCTTCGACAGAAATTAATTATTTAATTTCTACATTGGTGTTTTCATTGATCCGCGACAAAGATGGTCGGCGATATACAACTCAAGCAACTTGATGACAACGTGAAAAGCCTACAAGACTCAATTCCAGATCCGACGTGCTTTTGACAGAATCTCATCTTCTCTCGAAGAATAGACAATGATGCTTCAGGATATCCTGGGAAGGTTATCGACTCAAGAAAATAATACACTGGTAAAAAATAATACACCGGTAATTTCATCACGTGATGAGTCTAGCCCTTCTTCATGCCCACCAAATTTGCTTTGCATGCATTTGGAAATGCCCACCAAATTTCTATAATGCGAACAATTATGTTGCTGGTTTAAGTCAATTTTGGTTGATTATTAAGGAATCATCAACATGTTTTATTAGTGTATAATTTAATCCAATACTGTGGAATATGTGTTTTCAGTCTTAAATTACAAAGAGCGTGTAGTCTGCAAAAACATTGAGAAAGACATCTATATTTAAGACTGGGTGTTCGATCGTGTCGAGTCAAAAAATTTCAAGTTATTCGAGTTTCAATGCAAACCTAACATCTTCCTCACAAAACCTATTATACTCCAAGGATGATACGAACATGCCGGGGCAAAGTTGATAATCCAAAATCCGACTAAAAGAAGATTTTCAGGCAAAATCAATGGCACTTATCAGTTGTTGGAACTACTTACGACTGACGAACAAGATCTTGGTCTTTGTAGCCATAATTAATTAGGAAGTGCTCTTGAGATAGACACAGTAACGTCAACTAAATCCAAGGTCGACCTGAATCAATCCCCGTCAATAGTCGAGCCGGATCAAACACAAGTTCTATGCTTTAAATTAATTATTCAGCATCTTCTCCTAGGAATATTACAAAAGCCTCAAAACAAAACGTGCATTTTAAATGATGAAACTATGCAACCATTAGCATAAGAAGATATTTTATTCAAACACAAGACGGCCTCTATCAAGTTTCTGAAACACAATTACATTATATCTATAGAAGCAACTCTGTAATTAAAAGGCCCCTAATAAATAACAGGAATTGATTCTACCCATAGAACAGAAATAATCTCGACCCTACAAACACTATAAACTACATTTTACTGTGAGTATTACTAGCTAGCCACAAACCTATCAACTTGGTCAATTACCAAATCTATAGCTAGCTAGCTTCTAACAAGGCCGCAAAATAAAATACTAGCATTATATTCCACATTGGACAAGAACCAGACCTTGGAGTTGAAGTGATTTTCAGCTCATCGTCGCTGCTTTTTTCCAGAAACAGCATCACTTGCATGTGCCTTGGTCGAACTAGGTGATTTCCGCTTCGCACTTTCCACGACCTTTGCTGAATCAGTGGAGTTCTCTTTCATGCTCTCACTTTCTTCAACCTTGGATGAACCCGATTTTGACTTACCGGTACCATTAGTTTTAGATTGGTCACCACTTTTAAGAGGCTTACCCTTAGAATTGGAGGAAATCTTGGGGGTTTCCTGCTTGGACTTGGATGTCTTCGACTTTGTGGAAGCTTTAGGGGTAACACTTCCATCATGCTTGGATTTGGTAGACTTGGGCGTGTCACCACTGTCCTCGTTCTTAGATTTGTTGCCTACTTTTGAAGCAGCATCAACTGATTTACTGCCATTTTTGTTGGTATGATCCTTGGATTTGGTAACACTGTCATCGTCTGATTTACTAACACTCTTGGGGACAACTTTGGATTTGCTATCCACTTTACCATCTTCCTTTGTCTTGCGACCAGACTTTGTGGCAGCACTCTTGGATTTCCCGGCCGAAGTTCCTCTATCCCTGGCCATCCAAAACAAGGATTTTCAAAAATCATAGAAAGAATCATATAAAATGTTCCATTTGAAAGAATTTAATAACCGTTTTGGCAAAGCATCCATCTTAGTTTTCTTTCTTGGCTGATCGACTGTTTTTGCTTCCTTCTTTTGAGGCCTGTCCATGGCAATCAAAACAAGGGGGAAAGGAGGTAAGACTAGACAATAATATGAAGACAGAAACAAACAAGAGAGCCCCAACTAGCAAATACAAAGCTATACCGAATATAATAATGCATTGCTAAAGAACGGAGGATGCATCAACAAAAAGTTTCATCATGCAATGCCAAAATACACAGAGACACCATCTAGAACAGAGATTGTGATGCAACCAAATCTAACATTAAAGAATCACAAAAGGAATCGCTTACATTTCAGATGAACCATCAGGACTTGAATGATTAGCTGCATCTTCCTGTTCAGATGAAGTATTAGCAACCTAGAACACGAAACAAGTAAAAGCAAATTATCTATAAATTAGAGAACTACCCACCTCATCTGGTTCAGACTCGTCTTCAATTATCTTCCACTTTTCTCTCTTAAGATTTAAAATTTCCGTATCACCATCGTCATAATGCACCTATAGACAAAAGAAAATGATAAAAAAAAATTAACACATTTTCGTATGAATTGTTATGAGAGAGAACCTCCCACAAAAGGTAATGTTTGCCTTATTTTATGTGTCACCTTGTGATTCTTTTTAACTGTATCAAACGAATGAATAACACCTTCATAGAACCTGCAAACGAATAGCGTCCATAAGGGGAGAAAGAAATTGAACCATAGATCACAAGGTTTCATATAAAGATCTCCTATACAGGCGCATTTGCACAATTAAGATCCCTGATTAAAGTCATTCAATAAAAACGACATAATAAAAATCCACACAAAATGGTTTGATGAAGAAAAAAGAAGTAAATTAAACATCAAGGAAAACGCTGCAAAAAACAAGTGACAAATAAAACACTAAAATGGTAATTGAGAGTTGAGAAAACATCAATGATAATTAAGTAATTTACTCTTTCTATTCTGAATCTCTCAGCACAAACTTCAAGGATATGAGATGTCAACTTGTCAGAAGGAAAGATACAGTTGGTTTCATTCCATTCATAAGATACATAAATAATAGATAGGATAGGATAGTTGGTGCTGATCTTGGTTTTTGTATTATCACATTCAAATTTTCTCTTCTTACCTTACTCTTTCATTTTTTGTAGGCCTTCTGTTTGCTGCATAGGAAGGGGAAAACCACAGATGATTTACTGACAACCACTGGTGATTGTCTACGTCATTATTTTGTGGTTTCATCATTTGTGGGGTTTTCTATCTTCATATTCAACACTTTTTTACACATTTGAATCTTATATTTAACATTTAACATTTAAAAGTGAACACTCTCAATTATTCGATTATCTCAGAGCAGATATAAGTGTGCGAGAATCAGGTTATAAACAAGGTCATAAGGAGCGAGACTAAAGATAAGTTTTAATTTGATCCTAAAATTTAAGCCAAAGTACTATGCAACAAAGGTGCCTGGCTTCGGGGTAACAACATATACGAGCAAGGAAACTAGAGAATGGCACCTGATACACATGCACGCATTAAGGTAAATGCCCAGACATGCATATACACATATCAGAGAAAGGAAAACAAATAGTTTCCATTCCAGAGTAACTTCCGTAAAACTTGTAAAATATAAAACAAGGATATGATATGAAGAAATGTTATACTCACGCACGGTCTTTGGGCCACCAGACCTTCACCTTCAGACCAATCAGATTCTCGTCATATTCCATAGAATCAGATGCCTGAAAAAAGAAACAACTTAGAGAGAGAAAATCAAGTGTCTCCATAAGACGTATATGAAATATCATTGTTTCAACCTTGTTCAGATTGCAGCTTGTATGGACAGAGTCAAATAAAATATTTACAATATTCCATACGACGCTAATTGAGACACTTACTTTTTCTTTGTTTGGGGTATGCTTTCTCTTGGAATTTGTCTTAGGATCCTCCTCCATGTGAGAATCATGTTTGTTTGGCTTCATTGACTTTGGAGAAGCAACCACTTCCTAAACAAATAGCAAGACAACAGTGATTCCCTAGATTGAAGAATCTAGAACAGCTAAATTTATAAATAGTGAAGCTTTAAATAAACAAAATTGATAGAATGGCTAACTTAAAGCCAAAAACTAAGCACCTCGTCATCATTCATGGTTGTGGTTTTTGCTCCATCTTTCTCAGGAATAACTTTCCCCTGAGCCCGCCTTTTCTTATCCTCCAGCTGCCTTGAAGAGGGTCCATCTAAAGTATTACTGCTAGAATCTATCTTCTTTGAGGACTGTGTCCTTGATTTAGCCTCTGAACCACTTGCACAGCCACTTTCTTTCTTAGTTTCATCTACATCAAAAGTATCATTAACCTTGTTGGAAACCGCAGTGGAAACCTTTTTCCGTGATCGTCTGTTTGTTTTTACTTCTGAATCACTCATCCCTTCAGAGACCTTCTTAGGGACATCATCAACAGAAGGCGTGGTCTCCTCACTCAAGCTCTCTTTTCTTTCTGGCTGTGCAGCCTTTTCGGAATGACTACCATCAGGTATAGTGCTTGGCTGTGCAGCCTTATTGGAATGACTCTCATCAGGTATAGTTCCACTTGGTGTTGCAGAAGCAACATCAGTAGAGTCCTTCTCGGTTGGTTTTGGTGAGGAAGGCTGAGCATCTGTCTCTTGTTTATTTTCAGAGGATACATCCCCGTCAACAGACATATCGTCATGCAATGAATCACCATCATCCTTGCTGTCTTTTTTAGGGTCCAGTGATGTCTCAGCTTCCTTCTCATCGACATGAGCATTGTCAGAAGGTTCTGTTGATTTTGAATCAGATTTCTTCCCTGCTTCCAGCGTACTTTCCTCTGACCTAGAATCTGAATTGACCATTTTCTCAGCTTCCAATCTATCAGGTCCAGCAACAGTTGATGTATCATCATTCTTGGACTTATCAGAAAGGTCATCCGCTTGCTTCTTTGTGGAGTTTGAATCAGTCAATAAGTTGTCTTCAGAAATTTGCACCGTGCCATTGCTAACAACTGACATGGGAGATTTTTCATCTGCAAGACCAACTTGTTCAGTAGAAACTGCTTCTTCAGGAATTTCTTTATACTCCTGAAAGGGAATTCAAAGATTCATAAATGATGACTTTCCAGTATTAAATTCTAACGAGAAGAGGAAGCACTAGAATCCACATGCGCACAGACAGTCCTATAAAATATTGACAATCGACAGTAAAAACATGAAACAAAACATACCTGAGTTGTCTTATCCAAAGGTAACTCTAGTGGTCTGTTCTCATCATCCTACAGAAAATTCACCCAAGAAAGGAGAATAAAATATGTGCAAGTTCAGTGAACAAGGCATAAAGAAGCAGGTTGCTTACCCCACATTTTTCAGCAACAGTATCCTTCTGATCCACAGCACTAGGTGGCACTACACATATAGAAGCAACAATACTACTACAATCATCAAAAGAAATTCCCAAGCTCTCTACAGCTTGGGTTAGGTAAGGTTTCAGCTTTAATGCACAGTTCTCAAGCACCTTCTCTGCCAGCCTCCGAGCAACAGGAAGAATTTCCTGAGGAAATAGAAGAGAAATGGGCATTAAACACGATAGTAGAAGAAAGTAAGAAGTAGCTAGTGACAAGTGTGAGTGTGTGACATACCTCATTATCCCTCTTTACACTAGCTAAAATTGGGGAGAGCAACCCCACAGAGATGTCTTCACTTTCTTCCAATACAAGGGTCATGATAGTTTCCATTGATGTAAAGACAGCCTCTGGATGATGATCCCTGAAAAAAATCACAAGGAACCACAGAGATAAGCCTCTATTAAACATAAAATCAATCCAGAAAGAATCCTTATGGAGAGGTAAAGAAACAGAAAAGCTCCAAAAATGGAACAGAGACAAGCCTCTATTAAACGTAGGTGCCTACTTCACAAAACCTTCAAGTCCCAGAACACAAGAGGATCGTAATCTCTATTTTCAACCCCTATAAAGCAGCCTATCAGTTCAAACCCACATTTAAGAATTCACAGCAATGGTGCTCATCACTTAATATAAGAAAAATGTTTCAGCTATAACATAGATTCACAACCATGAAGAGCCCACTGCAAAGAACTAAAAGAAAACTTCAACAGCAATAATTTCCTAAAAAATTGAAAACTTACAAATAAGACAGAAATTAGGAGACAGTAGCTGAAGATTTACATTGATGAACAAATACAATCAAGAGAATGAACTCCCAAGTCAAGCAGTAAGTTTTTACCTTATTGACTTAAGGAAATGCTGGAACATCTCAATGATTAGTGCATCGCATTCAAGATCCAACATCACCACACAAGATCTGACTTTGGCAACAGTTTCAAGAATTGAGGTCCTCTTAATGAATGTGAGGCTGGACTTGTCAGACAAATTTTCAAATGATGATACAATCAGTTGAAAGACCTCCTGCATAAATATTAGTAGAAATCAACTCATAAATGCAGAAAAAATATTTAAAATGATAATCTGCAAAAGCAACCAGAATCAATGATTTCAAATACCCTCATTTGGTCATCATCATAAGGAGCATCTGGTGCAGTTATCCTTGTTATCTCACTTATGCAAGCAGCAACTGCAACTTTGACATCATTATCAGGATGTCTCAAAAGTTGCTTCGCCACCAAGGCTTTGAGTGATGGAGAGAGTGCATTTTGCATTGCTTGGCTTGGTGATTGTTCCACCCTTGAAAGACAACTTTCAACTTGCTAGAATTACAGAGGATGGAGAAGAGTATACATTCATCATCGACATAAAAGGCATCCATTAACAAGCACTAGTATAAGGCAGAACACAAGGGATATTAAACCATTAAAGTACCTACAAATCTAAACAATCAGACAGTTATACCACGATTAATTAATGGCTACACACAAAGCATCTATACATCAACAAGGTTCTACACGAAGTAAAAGATTTGAAACAGACCATAGCCAACTGCAAGATTACACTTGGGGATGAACATAACAATGCTAAAAAACATCACCTCGTCTAATAGAGAGACAAAACTGGAAGAAAATAAACAAAGACACCTCATATTTCTAAAGAGTCATTATAAACGGCAATTGATACAGTCTTCTTGAAGACACATACTCAAGAACAAATTGTAAATCTCTAATAAGAGATAACTCAAAAGGTGTATAGATCCTAAGCAAACAATCTACTAAAGGATGATATTGCCTCAGCAACACCATTTTGCGCAACCTCTTCATATCTTCCTTGGAATTATGAGCACATGAAACCTTGTTTAAACAGGGTATAGCACTATAATTTTGAGGATTATCATAATCCCTAAGTCTGCTTTAATGACATTGCCTTCGTAAATAGTTTTTTTTTTTTTTTACATTTATCATGTTCCTCCCAGCAAAGGAAACAGACAAGATATTCGCAACAAAGAACATTCGGATTAATATCTGTATTTTATACAATGAAAACATAATCTGGCATTACCAGCGAACTCTTTCCTTAATAGGAATGCTTTCCGTATTAACTTCCAGCGCCTTCATTGTCATCTCAAGTCGGAAAATAAAAATTTATCCTTAGCTATTAAATATTAGTAACCAACCATAGCTAGAGCTTAATTACCTAAGAAATCAAGGATAAAATTTATTGTAACGGTACCTCGGATTTCACAAATGCTAAGTCTGGTATGATATTTTCTTTAGGAAGAATCAATATCACTTATGCCGCATAAAGACAATGAAAGGGAACGCGTAAAATAACGGTCACTTAAATACTGCTCGCGGGCATTTTTGAATTTGAAAGAATTGCATAACTTCAAATAATTTCGTCCAAAAATTACTGATGCATAGCTTTTGCATTCAAATAAATGTCACATACTAGTATTTAAAATCTAGCAAAGCAAACCCGTTGACGGTATCAAGCATTTAGCAAATTGACAAACATACACAAATTAGTATATCTACAAAAGGAAGTAAAGGAACCAGTTAAACAATATACTTGAAAAGAAAATACTTTTTCAAGCTCAAAATAGTAATAGCAGAAGCAGAACTAAATAAGTGAAAAGATGCAAAAAGAAGAAAACTTTAGGAAAAAAAAAGGTAAAAAAAACAGATCCCGACGAGAAAAGGAACTAACTTTGATGGCAGAAAATAAAAATTCCGCACCAAAAACAAAATTCAAACCGCACGCATAATGGAATCAAATACAGAAAAGTGTAATAATAATTTAAAATAAAAAAAACGAATTCTGAAATGAAATTAAAGCCTAAATGGAAAGAGTAATTAGGTCTTACGTTGAGGAGAGGAATGAGCTCCTCAACAGATGAAGGAGGTTCAACGAGCCTGTTCCCAGCCTCCATTAATTGTAACTCCAGCTCTTTATCAGACGCCACCATAGCTTTTTTTTCCTCTTATGAACAAAATAGATCATTTATGTACTAAATATACAGAAAAAAAATCCTTTTAAAATCTAAAACCTAAGGCCTCGATTTAGCAACATTGTAAACCTAGAAATCACGCCAAATAACAAAAACTAAAAAGATGAAAGGCAGATTCCGCGAGAGATACAAGGGGCATACACTAGAGAGAAAGTTGGGGTTTTCGTTTGTTTGGGATCGAAAATGAGAGAGAGTGAATAAGTGATGAAGTGAACCTTTTTTTTTGAATCTTTTTGCTGGTATTTAGAAATAATGTAAATGAAAAATTATATAAAAATATGTTTGCCTTTTATTTTTGGGTAAACTAACCTATTGCTCACGTAACTATTAGAATGTTCCTATTTTGATCACTAAATTGATTATGTTTCAATTAAAACAATAATGTTAGGAAAATCATTGACGTGATTGTTTTTAAATTTGTATAATAATATATTTGGTTCGTATTACTTACGCAGTTTATTAATTTGATCTTAGAATTAAATAAATCAAAGTGAAGTCATTCTAAAACTCGTTATAGGTTATGATCAAATTAATAGAACATGTAAGTAATAAGGATTAAATATATTATTACACAAATTTTAAAACTGCTACACCACAATTCCGTTGATTTGTTAACGGTCAGTGACTTGATTGATCAATGTTTCCAACGTTTGTGCTTTAATTGAAAAAATAATTTAGTGACTAAAATAAAAACATTCAAATAGTTGGGTGACCAAGACGGAATTTACCCAAGTTGTTTTTTTCTCGTTTGATTTTTTTGTGGGCTTTAAAGGAAACTACAGCGAAGCTTTGCTCGGATTACGCCGTTGCTTATGAAATAGAGTTAAATTACGGGCCTTAGGTACACCTTTAGATTTTCAGGATCTGGGGTCACGTGTGCTTCATGGACGGCTTGATTTTATTGTTACCTTATTAGCTTTTCACTTTTTCTTGGTAAGTAGTTTTTTTTATAACTATAAATATCCGGTTCATTAATCGATTAATTCAAATTAGATATTGTAGAGATATTATAGGGACGTCTCTTTTAATCTAATTTTTATTAACAAAATTAAAATTCGAACTTGATATTGTTTAAGTGATTTAGCGTCTCATCCTGCTGAACCAAGTGGTTGTTAATAAATTTTTGCTTTTTTAATATACATTTTGATGCAAAATTTATACTATTTAAATCCCTCTTCAATCATAATCGGAAAATATTGTATATTTTTTGATCAAAAGAAAAATATTGTACACTTAAATATACTTAATTTTACGTTCCCTTATATATTAACCATATATCATGTATCCACAGAACTTAACACAAATGATAACTTTTATTACAATAATACAACTATAATTATATATAATTTGGAAAAAAAATATACAAGCCATGTAAATTTTATTTTACACATGCCTTTAATTTTATGGATATGGTTGTAGTTTAGGGTTTAAAGTTTAGGGTTCAAGTTGTAGAGTTTAGAATTTAAAGTTAGTGTTTAGAATTTAAGGTATATGGTTTAAGGTTTAGTTTTTTAATGTTAGGATTAAAAAATTAGGATTTTAAATTTTATAGTGTAAATATATAGGCTTGTTAAAATTAATTCCACACAACTTGTGGATCAAAATATTACCCATATAATTTGATCGAAGTACAAATCTTACATTAAATACTTTATTAAAATAAAGATGTCAATCGGAGAAGTTATATCATAAACCATTCTCATTAAAGGTGTGCAAAATAAACCGTAATCGTTAACTGATATAACTGTTAAATTTTCCTGGTTAATTAACCTACTGTTAAAGTTTAAACGGTTTCGGTTAATCAACAGCTGAAAATGATGGTTAATGGTTAATCGTTTGGTTAACCGCTATGAAATTATTTAGACATAAAATGAAGTTTGTGATTATAATTTTTCATTTAAATATTTTTTTCTAAAATGTTAATATAATATTTATCAGAGAAATAATTTCATTATTCTCAAAAGAATTAGTGAACGTTTGAAAAAAAATATAATTAGTTACAGGTTAACATATAACCGAACCGTTAAGTAGCGGTTAATTGTTTAAAATTGTAATGGTTAATCGTTTTTTAATGATTACGTTATGGTTTAATAACCGCTACAACAGTTAGCCAGCCATTTATACTAAATGATACGGTTAACCTACCATGAACACCCCTACTTCCCACAACCTAAGCAATGGTCCATCCAATAGTTTTATTCCATATCAGCATTTTTTCCAAGTCATTTTCTGACCTAATTTTAAATGTCAAATATACCCTCATCTTCTCCAAGTTACTTATTTCCCTTCCCTAATCGCAGCCTTCAATTCAATCATAGAAGAATTAAAAAAATCAATTATTTTATGGTCTCATGTGTATTTGTTGTAACGACTTTAGAAATCGAATCGAAATGATAAATAAAATCTTTTAATTCTGTAATTTTAATACAAAATTCTGGTATAAAAGTTTAAATCTCTTAGGTTTATTAAACTGAATTTTATCTGATGTTCATATAAGTCTTAAGTTTTTTGAACAAATTTTTGTTTGAACAAATATAAGTCTTAAATTGAGTTTACTCCTTGTATATATCATAATGAAAGCCCCTTTGATCTCCAAGTATCAAATCTCTCCATTTTAATTTATTTTTCATTCTTCACTCTTAAAAATCTCAACGAGCCAGACTGCGATTTGGGAAGATAAATAGCTAAATAAGTAATTTGGAGAAAATGAGGGCATATTTGACATTTAAAAATTAAGTTAAAAAAATGCTAATATGAAATAAAATTATTAGATGGGACCATTACTTAAGCAGTAAGAATGACTCGTAATATAATTTTTCTGTCAATTATGATACCGCTCTAAATATTTCTCTGACTACATTGCAAAACAGGGGAAGACTTTTCCTCTGGGACTCACGTTCTTACCCTCTTCAGACCGGATTTTACTTCACCTGTTGTATCAACATTGCAACGTTGTGACTGCATCTCCTACATGCTAGTTTCCAACGGCTGAAAACGCTGTATTTGTAACAAAAAAATATTATCTATACTATTGGTTGAAAAAAAAATCTCCTAATATTGTTTTATGAGTAATATATGGTTTCCCATAATACCCGCAAAGTAGTTGAATTACTGAACCATCTTAATTTAGAATTTCAATGGTTATATAAATTTCTTAAATATTTTCCTTTTCTTTCATTGTGTAATGTGGTGATTCTCTATTGTTTAACGTTATAAACTCTAGAGAACAACTGCATTTTTGGTCGTTAATCTTTTAAAATTTTGATAATAAACACCCATATCAAACAAGGAATGGCACGTCAAATCGTTATTTTTACTTTGGTTTTGATTGTTTTGGCTGGTTTGGTTTCCGCCGCCGCTCCTGCTTCTGACTCTAAATCCAGTTCTTCTCCTGCGCCTGCACCTGGTGGTGCTACCTCTGCAGGGGCACCTGATGCTGCTGCAGGTCTAGGCGGTAGTTCTCCTCCTCATGCTTCAGCTCCTCATGCTGGCGATAGTGTCACCTTGGAAGTCTCGACGATGGTCGGAATTGGAGCAGCTGCTGTTGCTAACTACGTCATATTTTAAATACATTTAAGAATGCAATGGCGTCCTTTTCATTTTGGAATTGAGATTTGCAATGTTTACTTTTTAATAAAGAAATGAAATGAATGGGTGCTTCTTGAAACAAGTTTGTGCTAATTTAATCTTGTTCAGCTCAAACAATACCATGCAAATATAAGAGTTAGTTGCACTCTACATCTCCAATTATGACCTTATTCTAAACTGTTCTTTAAATTTTTCTGAATATTCTATTTCCGTATCTAAATTATGACTCTTATTTTAAATTGATCCCTCAAACTTCAACTATCATTCTAAATTAGTCCTCAAACTTTTGAAAATTTCAATTACATCCTCAAATTATCGTTTATGTCACATCATATTATTACATAATACACATAATTATTTACATAATAATTAACAATTTTTATAATGATTTTATTAACATGAATATGATTAGCATACACTGGTAATTTATGGAGAAAATTCAAATGTTCAAAAGTTTGTTGCCAATTTAGAATGAGATCATAGTTTGAGAATAAATTTGAAATGTTAAAAAATTCAAGACTAATTTATAATGATGGTCATAACTTAGAGACGTGTGGTGCAATTAACTCCAAATATTACACATTTTAGTTTCAAAATAATTAGACAAATAGAAGTTTAAATATGTTACTTATATTATTTTGAAGCTTAACATGCAGTCTTAGATTTCAATTTTGAGACATTAAGTTTCTATAATTTTATATTTTAAGATCTTGGTATTTTATTAAAATTTCATATAATGTTTTTGCCAATAATTTTATTTTAAAATAATATTATTCGTCACGCTCTCACCTTATATTTAATCACCAGACCAATTTGAGTAGTTGTTATATAAATGAAAATATAATATTTAGATTAAATTGTGGTTGACATTAATTATATTTATATTATGAAAATACATTAATTATGATTTGTTATAAAATATTATAAGAATATATTTATAAAATTAATTTACATATATTAGTTTAAATAATATTTATACGTTTATAAGTAAACATATTAATTTCATAAAAATATTATAAATATATTTATAAATTAAAGGCATAGTGGCACCAATGCCCCATGTACTTTACTAAATTGTCTAATGTGGTGTTTAAACTTTCTAGACGTTCAATATCCCCTTGTAGTTTTCTTCCGTCTGTCGAATTGTCCCTCACGCCTAACACCGTTAATTGATAATGTGTCTTTATATTTGGCATGCTTCTATACTGCCACGTGAAATTTCTGGTAAAAAAATAAAAAAAATTACTCCAAGGGCATGAGCATCTAAACAATTTGACCATTTTAATTTTTGAAATTAAAAAAATAGATATTTCCCATTCATCTTCTTCTCCCTCCCTTTTTTTCCGACACAATATCATATCCCACCAAACATCGGTTTCTCTTTCATCGACAATCAGATTTTCAAAATCTGACTCCATCTTAAAGGTAATTTTTTGTTTGTTCTATCTCTACTGCAGTTTTTATTTTTGATAATTATGTTTCTATAGCTACGTATTTACTATGCATTTATGTTCGTTTTCCTGACATGGATTTCGAGAGAAAGAAATTATTTAAATTTCAGGATTTGTTGAAGGGTGGTGGATTCTACTGGAAAATGTAGAAAAGAAAATGGAAAAGTTAATTTGGGTTACGACTAAAAAAACAATATCAAATCCCTAGCTTTTTTCCCCTTTAATTTTCGCTAACGATGTTTCATATATTTGTTTTCTCAAACTTCTATTTGATATATGTGTTCAACTCTTGCCTATGAGTTGGAAGACGACAAGAAATGAAATAGCGATTTCAATGACTGCGATCTCGGAAGAAGGATGAAGAAGACGATTTTACTTCATTTTTAATCCAATTATTCATTTTGAAACTGCATAATGATTTTTTAAATTATGGGGTTTGTTGTATGCTTACCTTTAACCCATCTCTTTTTCTTCTTCTTCAATACTTTGATGAACATTGATCCTTTAAACAATCAATTTTATCACCTCTCCATCTATTTTATCTCTCAATTATAACAAAGAATTCCAGTTTTTTCTTTTCTTGGATAGATATATTAGTAATATATTTTCAATTTTAGTTAAAATAAACGTAATTTATTAATCTGTCCTTCTCCTTGCTCTGAAATTAAAGAGAGACTAAAATAAGAGGGAAAAAAAAGGAGGGAGGGAGAAGAGAAGATCCATTTTCTTTTAATTTTAAAAATAATATGGTCAAATTACTTAGATGCCCTTGAAGTAAAATTTTCTTTAACTTCTTTTTGACCGGAGATTCCACGTAGAGTGCGCCACATATAATGATACGTCATCAATTAACGGTGTTAGACGTGAGGAGCATTTCGACAGACAAAAGAAAGCTACAGGGGCACATTGAACGTTTAAAAAGTTTAGGCACTACATTAGACAATTTGGTAAAGTACATGGGGGTATTGGTGCCATTATCCCTAAATTAAAATAGACCAATTTTATAAATATACTAAATATAAAATACATGGCATAATGCCTAACATATATTAATATATTTATATTATTTTTTTATAAAATTAATATATTTTATAATATATTCTTATAAATTTTTATACTTATGATATGATTAATATAAGCATAATTTAAAAAAAAACGTCCCTAATGTTTGACTGAATAGTTATTTTGGCCCCTATTTTTTAAACCAACTTAACCCCTTAAAGTTTTATGTTGGGTCAAAATGACCCCTCTACGGATGAAAACTGTTAGTCAACCGACGATAAATAGCTTGAAATGACATGACAAACTTACATGGTAGTGCACGTCGCGATAGCAATGTTATACAGACAAATATGCTGACTTTACATAATGACACATTAGTTAAAAAATATTTTTATAAAATTGTATAAAATATTTTTTCTTCTAACGCGTCATTATGTCAAGTCATTTCAAGTTGTTTATCGTCAGTTGACTAACAGTTTTCATTCGTAGAGGGGTTATTTTGATCCAAAATGAAGCGTTGGGAGTTAAATTGATTCAAAAAAAAAGAATATGGGCCAAAATGACTATTTAACCAAACGTTAGAGACTTTTTTTTGGCTTTATGCCATTAATATATTTTAATAAAATAAATATAATTAGTTTCAATTATAATTTAATTTAAATATTATTTTTATTAGTTATATAGCAATTACTTAATTTGGAAGTGATTGAACATTAGACCATTTTTCAATAATTCTCGGTTTTCCTTTTTTATTAATATTATTGTCTATTTTTTATTGACTAATAGGATAACATGTGTCGTCAAGTTATTGGTCAATAAAATTTTATTTAATCTATTAGTTGAATCCAGCTTTCCACGTCATTCGTGGTTCTAGCCAATAAACTCCATCCACTTCAAAATAACTACCTACTCTCCATAAACATATAGTAAATAGGTGCTTATTTACCTTAAAAAAATGAGATTAATGAACCTTATTGGCTAGGACTACGGATGGTGTGGTGAATTGAGTTCATTTAATAAATTTTCTATTTACTGACATAATAAGTAATATTTAAAAAAAAATTGTTAGCGTATTTTTTTTGATAAAATAAGGAAAACAAATTAAATAGCTAGAAACTGTTAAATGCAATCATCATGTCATGAGGAAGGTTCAGAAATAAGCGTGGTTTAAGGCTATTCTGCCAAAATACTCTTGTCATTGCATCTGCAATTTTATTTATTCTCAAAAGACATGTACAAAGGTAACCTGCCATAGACGATCTAACAAACTACGAATATAGCCAATAAAGATAGAACACATCGCGAACCCAACATGGTCTCCCAACATACGAATAACGTCGAGGCAATTGGATTCCACAATAATGGATCTTGCGCTCAAGGACGCTCAACATTTCAGGCCTTCATAAACACCCCAAACTCCAAATCTAAAGCTGAGCACCGACCAACGAATTTAGAAAACCCGGCAACCTAACTACCCTTGTCCCCGAATAACACCGCCACAAGAGGCCACTCCATCCTATGTGCGTCTAGCACCATCTACATTTAATTTTCAATGCCACGATCTGGAGGGCTCCATTTAACTACCTGGGGTTTCTCGGCGACTTGCGGGGCTCCTTTCGGTTTCATTACTACCAAAGCTCGACAGGTTTTGGCCGTGAGTCTCAGACCTCTTATTACAAAATAGCCATAAATTCCAGATGATAGCTCCAAACATAAGAGCCTACTCATTCTCCATAGCAAAGCAATCTGGATTTGCTAAGTTCAAGTGCACTCAATCAATGAGATTAATGTTGGATTAAAATTCAATAATAGTGGGCACATATGTATAATGTATGTTGCTATTATAAAGTTTAACACGTAATTAAGTGACCAATTATGTTACACGTGTTATAGGTACTAAATTGTCATGGAATTAAAAGTGTAGATACCATAAGTTAGATTTATAACTCAATGAGGGGCAGAGTTGTAAATATTAATAAACTGTTTTAATTCAGTTTATATAAAGGGTAGTGGTCCCCGAGATATAGGTTAACTTGCATATCTCTTTTCCCCGTTTGAGAGTTGTGTGCCAAGAGGTAATCTATCATCTTGGAAGATCAAACCCTCTGAAAAAATCGCCATCAATGGATTCAGGTACGCTTCCGCAAATCTAGTATTTATTCTTAATGATTTGACATATATATAGATCTTGGGTTTAGATTTCATATCTGTTATGGTTTGGTTCTAACAAGTGGCATCAGAGACACGTTATGTCGAATCATTAAGAACCGATTAATTTTATATGGATAATCATAATCGTAATTTTTTTTATTGCCGCATCACTTTGGATTGCTTTTCCTTTGGGTTCAATTCTATTGTATATATTTTGTTTATGAGGATTGATTCTCCTTCACTGTTTTCTGATTTATAATTCACGATTTTTCATCATTGTTTTTCATGGGTTTCATTATTAATCGGCAATTAAAAAAATTCACTTTGGAATATTATATTATTTGACATCTGTTTTATGTGCGATAACCCTAATGGATTAATGTTTAATCTATTGAATTTAGGTTTTCATGATTATGAATATGCATGCACTATATCAAGACTTTGAGGAATTCATTAGTTACGGTGAACAACTTTTGAATATCAACTTACCTTTAATTTTTTATATTGTTTTTTGTTTGTGGATTCAATAATTACATATCTAGTTTACTGTTATGATATGTATTTGATTTAAAATATATATTCAATTTGATTGGATCGAAAAAAAAATAGTTTTGATCATTAGGTATTAAGATAAATATTGGAAACAGATAAATTCATGTTTTGGCTATGTCTAATATTTTAGTCGGTTAATTGAAACACAATGTCACCAAAGTGACCGCTTCTGCGTAGATTAACTTATTTAAAATATCAAGATGTTTGTGTTTTTGTAATTCATGCGTTTATTAATTGGCCCAAAGGAAAATTAATATTTGGCCGAATTTCAAATAACACCTGTGGTGATAAATGTGTGACAATTATAAGGTAATTTATGTGTACAATACGTTAGTCCAAAGATTAACTTGTTGTTCGACATAGTTTATTGTCAATGTTTGATTGCTACAACAAGAGTACCGCTTACAGTTAATATTACTGTCCAAAGACTTGATATTAATGTTGTGTTTGGTATCTTGAGGGGAATTAGTCATTATTTTGAATTTATTTGTTTACTTATGAATTATTGGTGTGAGCATATTTATTTATTTATTATTCTTTTGTTCTATATTCAGCTAGTTCTTCTGCTGCCACAATATCTGCTAATGTCAATTCTATACCCATGCTTAATGGGACGAATTTCAAGGAATGGAAAAGGCACTTACTGATAGTGCTTGGCTGTATGGACATAGACTTTGCGTTAAGGGAAGAACAAGTGGACTCTAAATGAGCTCATTTCTCATTGTGTTCAAGAGGAAGAAAGGTTGAAGCGTGAGAAAACTGAAAGTGCTCATTTGTCTAGTGCCTCTAAAGACAAGGGCAAGAAAATGAAATATCAGAATGAAGCTGCTAAGGGTCCAGCTAAAAAGAAACAAGAAAATGTTCCAAATAATTGTTTCTTTTGTGACAAGCCTGGACACATGAAGAAAGATTGTACCAAATATCACGCATGGCGTGTAAAGAAAGGTATGAATCTTACTTTGGTCTGTTCTGAGGTTAATTTAGCTTCAGTACCTAGAAACACTTGGTGGTTAGATTCTGGTGCTACTACTCACATAAGTGTTTCTATGCAGGGTTGTCTGAGCTACCGAAAGCCAAGTGATGGTGAAAGGTGGGCGATGGAAAATCGATGGAATTGGAAGCAATTGGGCATTTTAGGTTGTTATTAGGAACTGGTTTTTATTTGGATTTGAAAGACACTTTTGTTGTTCCGTCTTTTAGGCGGAATTTAGTTTCAGTTTCTTTGTTGGACAAATTTGGTTATTATTGCTCATTTGGAAACAATCAGTTTACTTTGTCTTTAAATTCAAGTATTGTTGGAACTGGTTATTTAAATGCTTATGACAACATTTATTTGTTAGATACAATTGCATCCTATAATGAAACCTTGCATGTGGAATCACGTGGTACTAAGCGAAAATTAAATAAAGAAAATTCAGCATCATTATGGCATAAACGCTTAGGTCATATATCAAAGTGTAGGATTGAGCGTCTTGTGTCTAATGGTATTTTAGAGTCCCTTGACTTCACAGACTTTAATGTTTGTGTTGATTGCATCAAGGGAAAACAGACCAAAACTAAGAGATTAGGTGCCAATCGTTCTACAAATGTCTTAGAATTAATTCATACTGATATTTGTGGGCCATTCCCTACGGCATCTTGGAATGGTCAACAATATTTCATAACATTCATAGACGATTACTCACGTTATGGGTACCTATATCTCATTCATGAAAAATCTCAGTCTTTGGACGTGTTCAAATCCTATAAAGATGAAGTTGAGAATCAACTCAACAAAAGGATTAAAAAAGTTCGATCTGATCGTGGTGGTGAGTACTATGGTAGATATGATGGATTAGGTGAACAACGTTCAGGACTATTTGCAAAGTTCCTAGAGGAATGTGGTATTGTCCCACAGTACACCATGCCAGGATCACCTAGTATGAATGGTGTTGCTGAGAGACGTAATAGGACTCTTAAGGATATGGTAAGAAGTATGATTGCTCATTCTACCTTACCTGAGTCACTCTGGGGAGAAGCATTAAAGACATCAGCGTACATTCTGAATAGAGTACCCACTAAAGCAGCTGAAAAGACACCTTATGAGCTTTGGGTGGGTATAAAGCCCACTCTAAAGCATTTTCACATTTGGGGATGTCCAGCTGAGGCAAGGCCTTATAGGCCACTTGAAAAGAAATTGGACTCTAAAACAGTAAGCAGCTACTTTATTGGTTATTCTGAGCGATCTAGGAGCTATAAATTTTATGATCCCATAATTAAGAATATTTTTGAGACGGGAATTGCAATATTTTTTGAGGATGTTGAGTTTGGAGGGAGAAATAAGGTAAGAGACATTGTCTTTGAGGAGGAATTGAGTTTTAACTCAGTTCCTACTATCACTTTTGATGATGTTCAAGTTTCTATACCGATAATCAATCAAGAAGTGAATCCAGAACCTCAACAAGACAATGTCGAACAACTCCCTCTTATTCAGGATGAGGTAATTGTTCCAGAAGAACAAACTCAACAACCTCAAGAACAAGTGCCATTAAGGAGATCCACGAGAGAAAGGAGAAATGCTATTCCGGATGATTATATTGTATTTCTCCAAGAAAATGATAATGGAATGATGGAAGATGATCCGATCAACTTTCATCAGGCCATGCAAAGTATTAACTCTCAAAAGTGGATTGATGCCATGCAAGAAGAGTATAAATCCATGCAAGACAATAAAGTTTAGAAACTTGTCCCATTACCTGAAGGTGCAAAACCAATTGGTTGTAAATGGATTTTTAAAACCAAGAGGGATGCAAATGGTAATGAGGAGAGGTATAAGGCACGTCTTGTAGCTAAAGGTTATACTCAAAAAGAAGGCATTGACTTTTTAGAGACTTTCTCTCCAGTTTCATCGAAAGACTCATTTAGGACAATCATGGCACTTGTAGCTCATTTTGATCTTGAGTTACATCGGATGGATGTTAAGACTGCGTTTCTCAATGGAGAAATTGAAGAAACAATTTATATGGTGCAACTTGAGAAAACTTTGAGTCGGGAGACCCAAAGAATATAGTTTGCAAATTAACAAAATCCATCTATGGACTCAAACAAGCTTCTCGTCAATGGTATCACAAATTTCATCAAGTAATTGTCTCGTTCGGTTTTGAGATGAATATTGTTTATGATTGCGTGTATCACAAGTTTAATGGGAGTAAGTACATATTTTTGGTTTTATATGTCGATGACATTTTGCTTGCCACAAATGATATAGGCTTACTGCACGAAACCAAGAGATTTCTATCTAAGAATTTTGAAATGAAAGATCTTGGGGACGCTTCTTTTGTTTTAGGAATTCAGATACATCGATCTCGATCTCGGGGTATTCTTGGATTGTCACAAAAGAACTATATCGATAAAGTACTTAAAAGGTTTGGCATGCAAAATAGTAAACCAATAGACACCCCTTGCACTAAAAAGGAGACAAGTTTTGTCTTGCCCAATGCCCTAAAAGTAATCTTGAAATTCAAGAAATGCATAAGATTCCTTATACATCAGCTATTGGGAGTCTAATGTATGCTCGGTATGTACGCTGTCCGGATATTGCGTACATTGTTGGGATGTTAGGCGGATACTCAAGCAACCCTGGTATGGACCATTGGAAAGCAGCCAAGAGGGTTATGAGGTATCTTTAGAGAACAAAAGATTATATGCTCACATACAGAAATCGATCATTTGGAGGTCGTAGGGTATACGGATTCTGATTTTGTTTGGGTGCCAAGATAGCAGAAAATCTACATTAGGCTATATTTATCTGTTAGCTGGTGGAGCTATATCCTGGAAAAGTGCCAAACAGACACTTGTAGCTTCTTCCACTATGACAGCAGAGTTTGTAGCATGCTACGAGGCATCTAATCATGGAATATGGCTGCGAAATTTAGTCACTGGGCTGCGTATTTTGGAGAATATAGAAAGACCACTTAAATTATTTTGTGACAATAAATCAGCAGTGTTGTATTCCAACAACAATAAGAGCTCGTCTAAATCAAAGCACATTGACATAAAGTTCCTAGTTGTGAAAGAAAGAGTGCAAAGTGGACAAATATCCATAGAACACATTGGGACAAACTCTATGATAGCGGATCCGCTCACAAAAGGTTTACCACCCAAGGTCTTTCATGAGCACACTGCTCATATGGGTGTTACATCATTTAAGGATATTATTGTTTGAGTGTGAGTTTGTTATTTGTTCACTTTATGTTTATGTTTATTTTCAGACATTTATGTACTTGGTTATTTTCTGATCAGAAATAAAGTATTCAGTTAATTCACTCTTTTCTTATTTGGATAAGGACCTCACTTATGTTTAAAGAGGACCAGTTGGAAATAGGCATGTTCGGTTCACATTTACATGTAATTTCCATGGTACGCATCCATGATTGATCTATGTCATTTGATTATGTTTGTATACGTGACCATTGATGGGTCCAGTCATGATTGATATGGCAAAGACCGCTTTGATCCTATATGGATATAATTGATGGACGAGATTGTTATAGAATACCTATTACATGATAGCAAATTTTTTTTGAGCTCATAAGGTCGTACATTTGTCAGGTAACATATGTTGCCCAAGTGGGAGATTGTTGGATTAAAATTCAATAATAGTGGGCACATATGTATAATGTACGTTGCTATTATAAAGTTTAACATGTAATTAAGTGACCAATTATGTTACACGTGTTATAGGTATTAAATTGTCATGGAATTAAAAGTGTAGATACCATAAGTTAGATTTATAACTCAATGAGGGGCAGAGTTGTAAATATTAATAAACTGTTTTAATTCAGTTTATATAAAGGGTAGTGGTCCCCGAGATATAGGTTAACTTGCATATCTCTTTTCCCCGTTTGAGAGTTGTGTGCCAAGAGGTAATCTATCATCTTGGAAGATCAAACCCTCTAAAAAAATCTCCATCAATGGATTCAGGTACGCTTCCGCAAATCTAGTAATTATTTTTAATGATTTGACATATATATAGATCTTGGGTTTAGATTTCATATCTGTTATGGTTTGGTTCTAACAATTAATTGAAAAAAACTCCACATACCTTTCACTCTTGATCAAACCACTCCAAACCGCATGGGCCTTCGGACATTGCCGCACCGAATGGTCAATATTCTCCATGCCTGCACCACAATTAGGACAAGAAGCATCATCCGCCATATGGCGACAAGTTCGCTCTCCATTTGTGAGAATTCTGCTTTTACAAAGAAGCTATAGAAAAGCTTTGATGCGCTGCGGCCCTCGGAAATTCTGTATCGTTTTCCAAATAGCGTTACATGTGGGTTGATGCAAACGCAGCTTGTAGGCCGACTTAACTGCGAATTGGCGGTGCTTATTCCAAAGCCAACCTGGCTTATCTGAAAAGTTCGAGTAGCTCGGGGCTTAACAGCCGCTATATGTTCAAAAACATCAAGCAGGAGAACATGTTGGAATGCATCTCAGTCCAACCACCATCCTGCGACACCATGGCACTGTTAGCGTAATTTTTTAGTATAACTACTTATATTTAATCCATTAATTGACTAAATAGAATTTGATACTATAAAGACCTACAATGTATCCTTCTAATCTAATTATTATATTTACATCATCAATATTTAAACGTTTGACTTTAGTACTTTACTAAAGTACACTTTTATCACATCAACTACAGCCTTACACTTTATATGAAAATGGACTGAAGCATAAATAAAATATGGGGAGTCTAAAGAACGGCAAGCTAATATACGGCTAATAAGCGACAGGTTCTTATAATTGTTAGATGTACATTTTCTTTAAAAAAATAATTTTGACCATTAGATCAAGAAAAAAAGTGTGTAGCCGGTAAATTAAAAAACACGGCACTTAAAATGTTACCCACCAACCTAGATGTTACCGAAAGATATAACATTTTAAGTTGACATGGTAAGTTTAGAAACTTACTAACAAGTATCGAAACTTAATATATGTACTCACCAACTTTTACCAAAAGAAAACATTTTAAGTTGACGTGGTAAGTTTCAAAACTTACTAACAAATATGAGAACTTACCATAATATGTAACATTTTCGGTTGCAACCTAGAATTTAAAAAACACGAAACTTAAAATATTACTCACCAACCTAAATGTCACCAAAAGATATAATATTTTAAGTTGACACAGTAGATTTAAAAACTTACTAACAAATATCAAAACTTTTATTTTGAATAGAAGCCGCTATCATTGAGCGCGATGCTTCGTAAGGCAGACATTGTGGGACTAGTTCCTGGAGTTTCGGTAGGAAATAGTAATCTCAAAGTGTCTCACATTCAATTTGCCGATGATTTAATTGTGTTTACCGAAGCTAAGGAGGAAGCTGTGCAAAACATTAAAAGGGTCCTCAGAATCTTCGAGTTAGCTGCTGGTCTGAAGCTAAATGTGAGGAAAACGACATTGTATGGTGGTAATGTGGTGGAGAGAACAGTACAGGCATGGGCTGAATCGATTCATTGTTGTTGGGACAAATTACCAACTACGTATCTAGGTCTCCCTCTGGGCTACTCGCGAAATTCTATAGATATGTGGAATCCAATATTCGAGATGATGTAGAAAAGACTACAAAGCTGGAAAGGAAAAAGCTTGTCCTTGGGGGACGTATAACCTTGGTAAAATCTGTGCTCTCGAACCTGCCTCTCTACTATATGTCGCTTTTCCAAATGCTGTCATCGGTTGCCTCAAAATTGAATAAGCTAATTGCCAACTTTCTGTGGGGGGCAAACTCGAATCCCAGCATACATTGGATTAAATGGGAGACAGTACGCAAACCTAAAATGCTAGGTGGCCTGGGGATTTTTGATTTACGGCTACTTAATCGTTCACTACTAAACAAGTGGATATGGAGGTTTGGCATTGACACAAACGGCCTGTGGCGAAAGGTGGTTGTGGCCAAATATGGGTATGATCCCCTAGCTTTGATACCGGCAGCTGAGATTGAAAGAAAACCATCTTGTGTTTGGAAAAATATCATAAAGCCCTTATCAAATCAAGATGACGTGCTAACTAGTAACATCCGATCTTTGGTGATGGGAATTCTATAAATTTTTGGGATGACTGGTGGACTGAAGTTATTTCTCTAAGACAAGCTTTTCCTCGGATTTTTGCTATGGCCATAAAGAAATCAGGTAAAATTAAAGACTTCGGGTCAATGACAAGATGGGTGGTCGTGGAAAATAGAACTTAGGCGTAGGCTGTTCGAGTGGGAAAATGATTTGTGGAATGAGTTCATTTGCATAATAAACAAGGCTGTTCAATACGCGAAGAGAAAGGATTCCTTAAAGTGGATGGGGTCTTCCAATGGTCCGTTTTCTCCTAAAGCATTCTGTGAGGTTGTATCCAGCAGTGGGAATGAAAAAGACAGATTGTGGAAGTTTGTATGGTTATGCAGAAACGAGTCAATTTTCAACAAGAAAGACTTCAAGGAGGACCAAATCTTTGATTTGGCGGTTCTTAGAATTGGCTATTGGAGTAAAAGCAAGTGGCCGGAATCTATACCATCATTACTCGATTTCTCTCGACATCCTAATTTGTCAATTGTGTTGACCGGTACGAAAATAAGGCCCGCAGGGGAAACGCGGGTCGCACCACCACTAGGCTCGGTTAAATTTAATGTGGATGCGGCCGTCCGTGGAAGCGTCGGGCCTGGAATCGGGGGACTTCTCAGAGATCATTCAGGTAGACCTCTTATTCAGTTTTCTAAATTCATTGGGACTGCTGATCCATCAATGGCTGAATTGTATGGATTTTAGAGGCTTGCAATCTGTTTTCCTCCTCAAAATGGCATGAAAAAGTTTCAATCATAATTGAAACAGAAAGCCTTTTAGCAGTCAAATGGATCGATTCACCGCAGCTGGCTCCGCCCAGTTTCGTGGAGATTGTTAGAAAATGTAATGAGTTTTTCACGAACCAGAATTGGAAACTAATGTTTGAATATAGAGAAAGGAACAACGATGCTCATCTACTGGCGAAACGTGGCATAGAAAGGAGACCAGATTGGCTATGGATTTCTGATGCAGATTAAAAATTCTCTCATGAGATGGGTAAGGATTAATGTTGTATGCGCTACTAGCATGTTGGTAAGTGTTGGGAGGTCGTTGGTTTGTAGAGAACTGGTAATTAGTGGAGGGCATAAAGGTATGAGAATCCCTTTGGTTTAAGTGAATCTGTGTGAGGTATGTTTTCAGTACATTGATCAATAAATTGAGCACTCTTTTCTCCCTATTTAGGTTTAGAAGGAATTTTAACCAGGTCCGTTTTTCTTTCAAAAATTTTTAATAGTAATTTTATTAATTTCGAACTAAAGCTAAGATTTTCTATTGAGTAATATAGATTTTTTTAAAGTATATGAGTAATCTAAACTTGATTTTAACAAATTAAACTCGGAATTAGGTAATTGATGAAAGAAATATCTTATGTTCAAGTTTTTTAACTCTTTAATGGTGATTTTGTATTGGGAAATAAAGATTTCTTAGATTATATGAGTAATCTAAACTTGATTTTAACAATTCAAACCCAGAATTTGATAATTGATGAAAATTGTAATATTGCTTTTAAGCTAGATTTCTTAAGTTTTAGTAACACTTAGAGCAAAGTTCCGATACTTGTCGTGAAATATTTTCATTCTTGGACGATTAAATCTCATATAACAATTTAGGTTGAAGTGAATAAAATTTTAAGTTTTAACCTAAAATGTTATAAAAAATCATAACAATTTATGTCGCAACCTAAAATGTTACCAAATTAAATTTCAACCTAAAATGTTACCAATACATATAACATTTTAGTTTTGAAACCTAAACATTACTCAAAATCATAACAATTTAGTAAAAATTTAAGTTTAAACCTAAAATGTCGTACAAAATCATAACAATTTAAATTGCAACTTAAAATATTATCAATTTAAGTTTCAACTTAAAATATTACCAATTTAATATGCAACTGAAGTTGTTACTAATATATATAATATTTTAAGTTGATAACCGGATAAAAAAATAAACTATCACGCCATATATTAATCGCATTTTAACCTCCCGTACGGTAGAACTACCCATAAAACATGAGCAATTGAACATTTCTTATTGAAACACCATTCCCACATTCTTCTGTTGCACGTAGACTAAATAATACAATGCAAGCAAAAGTTCTTAGATTCATGGAGATATAGAACAACATATAAGTTACCATGCTCGCATATTCACCATTTGAGTCTCCAACAATTATTCCAATTATTACATATCTGATTTGACCTATGGACGAATATGCAAGCATACGTTTCATGCTTGTTTGAGTAATAACAATGAGATTCCCCAATATTATGCTAAGAATAGCTAGGATTTCTAGAAGAAGATGTCATTCGTTTGATGAGAAATAAAAATGAATATCAAAAATTCGAGTGGCTGAAGCCAAAACAGCTATTTTCGAAGTAACAAAAAGAAAAGCAACGACTGGAGTGGGAGAGTCAGAGTCGAAAAAAGGATTCCTCACTTCTTTCTCTCATTCAAAACCGTGCATGAGACTTTCATCTCACACGGCTCCTAAGTGATAAAAATAAAGAACTTATCTTCTTTCTTTTTTTTTTGATTACCTTCTTCGCGTATGTATAAGATCGAACCCATTCGATCTTTATATAAAATTTTCAAACATTTTTTATTTATTATTATGTAGTGTGGTGATTCTCTATTGTTAATACAATAAACTTTAGAGAATAACTGCATTTTTCATCTTCATTCTTTTTAGTTCTTGGTGATAAACACCCACACCAAATTACAAGCAAAAAATGGCACGTCAAATTGTTATTCTTGCTTTGGTTTTGATTGCCTTGGTTGGTTTAGTTTCCGCCGTCGCTTCTACTTCTGAGTCTAAATCAAATTCTTCTCCCGCACCTGCACCTGGCGGTGCTACCTCTGCAGGGGCACCTGATCCTGCTGCAGGTCTAGGCGGTAGTTCTCCTCCTTCCCAGGCTTCTGTTCCTAGTGCTGGCGCTGGTGCCACCTTGAAAATCTCGACATCTATCGGAGTTGGAGCAACCGCTGTCGCTAGCTATTTCATGTTTTAAATACATTTAAGAATTTGTTTTGGATTTCGAGATTTACCGAATTTATTTTTTATGAATAATAAAATGCAATGAATAGTGCATTTTGAAACAAGTTTTGTTGCTATTTTTCTTTTATTTTTTTCAACTCAAACAACATCAAGAAAATATTACTCATTTTAATTATAAAACGGTTAAGTATATGTAAATTTAATATACCCTAGGTTCATTCATGTATCAAAGAGGTGTGGGACGTGTTGTTAACATGAATTGGTGTTTTGATTTTGCAAGATTCATCAAATTTACTCTGTTTTAAAAGCGGAGTTATGGGGTATTTATGAAGGATTAGAAATGGCTTAGAGTTTGAGCTTCCCTCGTGTATGTGTGAAAACAGATAATTAGAAGAGTTATGAGCTGTTGATTTAAAATTATCTACGCGTGATAGGTTCGTCGTTGCTGGCTCCTTTGTTGGATATGAAGAACTGAAACTGGGAGGTGAAGTTTAGTTATGTTAAACGCGATGGAATTTTGGCTGCGAATGTAATGCAGTAATGGCTAAACTAGTTTGGCACGGTCCACCGGAATATCAACAATTTTTAGAGCCTCCGCCTGAATGCGCTCAATCAGGATTTGGAGCGTTTGCAAAGCAATATGCCTGCTTAATAGTTACGGCTTTTGTTTCCGATCATCTTCAATTTTGTTCATTTTTTCAGCCATTTTATTAAAATAATGTATTTTGGTTACTGTTCATTCTTCAACCCAACACCATATTCTAAATTCTTATGTCACTATTTTAGTGTTGTCTACAAAGTCACATTATATTTAGTGCGGAACTGTAACAACACCAAATTATTTTTTATTTAAAGAAAAAGCTGCACTATATCATTTTTTTCTCTTTCTCCCTGCCTATTTTTTTAATTAATTAATTTGATAAATTAAATATTAATTTGAGTTAAAATTTGATCTTTTACAATATAAAAATAATCAATAAAAATAATTACGAATTATTCATAGATTAAAAATTTAAGTAGCATACGATAAATATCGTTAACAATTTAACAACCGCTTCTTCCTAATCTACCCAAAAAGTCTGGAAGAACATACTCGTTACCTCTTAATCCACCAAATAGATTCAAATTCTCATTGAGTTGCTTCATCTTCAGCATGTTTGGTCATAATCTTATTTTGTTCAGCTCGAATAGCCTCACGCATTTTGGGATCTTTTATGGAATCTAAAATTTTCATTAATAAATGGATGAATATGATTTAAGAGCTTGCGTTAAATATAAGTTTCTATTTGAAAAAACACAATCATTTAATGTATTACAAAACCCTAAAAGATTCTATTGAAAAAATTCTCATTTGATGTATTAGGGTTTAGGATTTAGGGACTTAGGGTTTAGGGTTTTATGGCTTATGATTTAGGGTTTAGGGTTTTCAGTTTTTGATTTTGTAGCTAAGGTTTTAGAGTTTAGCATTTAGGGTTATAATTTTAGGGTTATGATTTTGGTTTCAGGGTTTAGGGTTTACTAATACATTGAATGAATATTTTTAATAGAATCTTTTAGAGTTTTGTAATACATTAAATAATTATTTTCTTCAAATAAAATATTATATTTAATATAAGCTCTTAAATGACCCTTAACCTATGCATACATGCATATGATAGACAAACTCTAATATTAAACATCTTAGTTTACACCATTTTAATACAGAATTAGTCTCTTTACATTAATTTCACTTTTTATATTATTTTTGCCACCAAAATAATGTTATAGTGTTGGTGAAGGTCGAAGATGACCTTAGGTTAAAAAACCATTAAAGCTTAATCTCTTACCAACTCTTATATAAATTATCCAATATAATTTAAAATATAAATCAAATTATTACTGAGGATGAATATAATTAATTATTCTATAAAAGAATTAAATATCTTGTTTGATAAATAAATTTTTGAGTTAAAATTAAAGGTTCGAACCATCTTTATAGGTTTGACCAGTCAAATATGTTAATTTAGATATTTGGTAAATAAAAAATTGTAAGATGGAAATCATTTGTCCCCAAACTTTGCCATTTTTGGTGCCCCTTTAAAAAAGTGGGTTTAGGGTTAAGGGTTGTGGTTAGGGTTTAGGGAATTAGGGGTAGGATGTATTTTTAAGGCGTAGTGTTTAGGATGTGGAATTTAGGATTAGGGTTTAGAATTTAATTTTTTAGTGTGGGACATAGAAAGGGACATGATTAAGGGTAGATGATTTTTGTTCAAAATTGTAATAGCAGATTTGGGTGAAATCTCTCGATTTAAAAAATCTCCTAAAAGAAGTTTTTTGAGTTAGAGATTTGGATAAAAGCTCTTAAATAACATAAATTTGAATAACTAATAAAATTAAAAAAACATTAATAAAAAATAATATATACATATAAATTTAGTAATTAAAAAAATTGTATTCAAAATATAATTTTGTAAATAAGACATCTAAATTTAATAATTATTAAAATTATATTAAAAATATAACTCACAAATAAGAAATTAATATATATATATTCTTCGCATATAGTTAGTAATGGTATTAAAAAACTTAAATTTTATAATCTAATTAATATTAATATATATAAAATATTGATAATTAATAAATTATTCAAACAAGTGTTGAATATAATCATGTCTTTATACGTCATTTTACTTGTTCAAATAAACAAACAACTATTAGCTATCAGCTAATTTTACCAAACGCTTTTATATAATCAACTAATATAATCCGTTATTCGTTATCAGATATCCGCTAATTATCAAATATAGTCAAAGTATTTCGTAAACATAAATTTTCTCAACGATAGCTCTCATACCATGCACATGTCATATTTAGAATATAATCGTTATTCATTCAAATCTTGGACGACCCATTTAATTTTTCGTAAACATAAATTATGGCAACCATACTTTGGCAAGGTGAGGCACAAAAATGAAAAAATAAAAATAAAATAAAATTGATCCCACCTCGCATTTATGTGGATTCCCAGTATAATATATCTGAAAGAGAATTCATATACGATAACAATTAGATTTATTTTTTTTTATTTTGAAAAAAATTAAATACAATAGGATTTGAATCTAGACATTCTAGATTTCAGATTCAAAAATGTATAATCATCATAAACAAATTTATTCTGAATTTAAATTACACAAAGTAAATCATGTCAAGTTATGTTTAAGATCTCAGCTCATTTATCCTTTGTAATTCTAATCATTTAAACATGCAATTCTACTAGTAAATTTATTTAAAAGAATTGATAATTCCACCGATAATTAGTTGGTGAAGTGGTACGAGGCGTTAAATTTTTTAAACAAGATCGATATTTAAATTTTCGTGTTGTGAATGAAACAAATTGATTAGAAGAATCATCTTCGTAATAGGTATGCAGATACATACTCAATTTGGATTTGTCCAATTCAATAAATTAGATATCAATTGGTATAAAAAAATGTTGATTCCGACCCATATTCATATGCTTATCCAGCAATATTGGGGATCCAAATTTTGCCATAAGAGAAGTCTCTCCAAATCTGTCCACCCCACCCACTGTGTAGATGACAACGATTAAAACTAATGACGGTTGCTTATAAAATTTCAAGAAAACGAAATTATTAAATTTTAAGGGTAAAAATAATTTTTTAATAAAAAAATACATTGAAAATTTATAAATAATATATAAATTTTAAATTTTTAGGGGCGACCCTATAAAATTTTAGGAGAGTGAACTTATAAAATTTTAGGTGGGCGAAAATAAATTTTCAATAGAAAACACGTAGAAAATTTCTAAATCATATATGAATTCCAAATTTTCAGCCGCTCAATCCATCCATGAATAGCACCGCCATCTTGCTTCTAAATAGTCATGGTGGGAATGCACATGTTTTGTCATACATACAAATATTTTCTAGCTTGAGCATTTGAGCAGCCCATACATAGCTGTCTGAACATTACAATTCCCGCACAGTGTAGTGCTATTGCATAATCTACAGCAAGCCAATTAGTCATTAATTAATAACCCTGTAATGATTAGTGACTAATGAGCTCTTTTCTATCCATGGAAATGTGCCAACTTTGAGAAAATAAAATAAAAAACATGGGTGGGGGGCCTCTCTGCTTGCTTAATTAACAAACCTCCCATTGCTCCTTATGTTATCACCATGTTTTTCATTATTGCAGGGTTTGATTTGGTTGGAGATTGAGCAAGGAAAGGGGTGGGCAATGGAATTATAATTAGACTTGTATTTTGGTTGTGACACATGTTATTACCTTATTAGTAGAATAAAGTCGATACAAAATATTACCCGAGCTGCTGAAAAGAGAAAGAAAATGATGTGAAAATAATAAAAATGTCATATCAGTGTCGTAGTTGATTTTTTAAGGACGAGATACTAAAATAAAAATAAAATGTAACTTTAGATATGCATTTGCCAACAAATAGTTGAATGACTAAATTATAAATAAGAGAATAGATAGGGTCTCAAATAAATAGTTTTTCACTGATAACAAGGAAGGATTGAATTAAAAACAATTTATGATCAACAGCGGTTGACAAAAAAAAAAAAACAGCCCCCACAGATCACCTACTCCCTCACAGTATCAAATGGAGTATTATTTTCTTACCGTTATGCTTACAGAAAAGCTGCAGAATACATATTATATATATCAACATCGAATAGATTGAATACCGATGTCTCTCGAATACAACTTCAAGCTTTAACTTATAAATAAAAGATAAATAGAGAATTTATTGTCGAAATAAGATTCAATCCGACTCGAATTCAGTCGAACTTTGTTGCTAATATACTCTTGATGTAATAATGCACCTCTCACCTAACAAGCTAAGACCCATAAGCCATAATATTGAAAGATTCCAATCTTAGATGAAATCTAACTGAAAGGATAGGTAATGTTGTAATCAATGATTACTAATTCTGTGATATTAATTACCAACCTTCGGCCGTACGATGTTTACTTATTTGCTGGCTATAATGCCTAAACACTTCCGATCTTTTTTCAAAAGAAAATATTCAACCAATTTAGCCAGAACACTACGGCCTACAGCTCTGTGACCACGTGAAAATCACATTTCCATTTAGAACATACACCACAAAGCCAGAGGCAACATAATTCAGATTCTTCTTCCTTATGTCCCTATTTGGCAAGTTGCTTGTCTATAACTTGAATTATATATTACTACTACTTACATGCAGAATGTCAATGGAGGAAGATAAATTATACAAAACTAATAAAGAAGAGGGTTTAGCATGTCCATATGTTCCCACTCCAAATGCAAACAAAAACTGGAATTCCACTCTGTAAACCCAGAGATTCTCAAAGAAATGATCTGAAAGTTGAATAAAAAAACACAAAATGTTCATACGGGGGAAAGAGATTCCCAGATGGAAATTACAGTGAATGGTCCTTGTTTGTATGCAGAAGAAAATGACCCACACCTGCTTTCTTGACAGCTGCCTCTGCTGAAGATAAATAAATAAATGGCGGAGTTGTAGGGACAAGTGCCTAGGCCACAAGGCATTGAACAAAAAAGTACCGTTGGATTTCAAAGTAAATGTATAGGGGGGGGTAGGGACCTATATGGACATAACATTAATCTAATAGGCATTGACAACCAGAAATGCGGAGCAGATTGGGATGAATTTGAAGGTCTGATCTGAGCCAAAATGGGGTAATCAGCCTCAGACCAAAAATGTCAAATGAAGTAGAAATTTTCTACATAGCTGATTATGGAAGTACAATGATGGAAATATCGACAATGGCTATACAGATACACATCATATATTGACAAAGCTACAAAAAGTTTTGACAAGGCAAAATGGGAAATTGCAATGGCTCATCCATTTTTGGGTCAAAAGGGTAAGCTCCTTGAAGTTGAGCTAGCTGTGAGGGACTTGAGATGTTCCGATGGAACAAAATCTTGTGGCAAATTGGCTCTATTGACAATTCTCTTCATATTGTTCTGCAAACTTTGTTGGACCAATTGTTTAACAGCTTTTTGCTCCTCACTCATCATCCCTTCTTCCCCCACCAACCACTCTTTTCCATATTGATTTGTCGATGACGACGAAGATCCGTAAATCGGAGCGGACTGCACTTGAATTCCCACCAAAATTCTCCGAGACTTGCTTCCCTTTATCCACTCTCAGAACCTCCAGAATCCTGGAAGCTCTCTTTTGTGCTAACATACTACCTAAAAGTGTAAGTTCAAGCAAGGACAACACAATGCCTGCTTCAATCATGGCTTGTCTGTCTCCATATGATTTATGTGCCATTACCATGAGAATGTATATGATGCTTTCTCTTGACACCCCGAGGAGTCGATCCAATTCAACACATCAACCAAAATTGGGAATGCTTCTGGGGCAACACTAATGCCTTTTCTACCTTCTGGAGCGGACACCACATTGCTCAATATCGCAAGTATTCTTTCACTAACTTCCATGTCCCCCAAGGTATTCAATAGAAAGGGTATCAAATCAGCTTCCAAAATGAAGGAAATGTTTGATGGGGAGATGGATAGATTGTAAAGTGCTCTAAGAGCATCATGTCTTGCTTGAGACCCACTTTTCCTATCCAAAATCTTAAGGGTTTTAATCAAGAAAGGGATCGCCCCTGAAGATCCAATGATAGGCTTATTCGAATCCAAGGCGCTTAAGCCAAGGAAATTTGCTATTATGGCACCTGAAACTGCTTGGCTTGGCTCATTAGGGGATTCAATAAGCTTTAGCATCTTATGCACTGCCCCTGCTTTAACAATGGCTGCTTTGTTCCTGTAAAAAAAGGGGGTTTCAAAGCATAGTTCAACATTTGCAATGTTGGGGAAAAAACCCATTTTTTAAAAAGATGACTTTGTTTAAAAGAGAGAGATTTGGAAACTCACAGGTCATTTCCGATTCCTATATTAAGCAAAGCATAAAGGGCAGCGATCTGTGAATCAGAATCCTCAAAATCAAGCATTGCAACCAATGGGGGAATAGTTCCTAGCATAGCCAATGTTACTCTGGCTTCTGTGTCTTCTTTAGTGAGCAACCTTACTCTACTGGCAGCTACTCTCTTGTTTTCTTGGTTTTCCATTTGCATATCTTTAACCAATCGCTTCAACTCCTCCAAAGCTTGAACCTTTTTCGAGGTCTCACCATCACTTTCCGCTTCAGCTAAGTTCAAGAGATCAACTAGTTTCTCTGGTTTACCATTGTTGATGGCCTTTTCCCCTACTTTGGAATCTGTCTTTTTGGGTTCGTTGGACTCTTTCAAGACCGACCTTATAGTGGTGGTGGTGGGAGGAGGAGGCTTAGGCTGAGGGGGGGCATCGTTGAGCATTTCTTGCATGAGCTGATGACGGTGGCGAGAACTGGCGCCGCAGCTTACAGCGTCGAAGATTTTCCTTCGGAATGAAGCGCCGGAGAAGGCATTGCAGAGTCGGAAGTGGTTGCCGGTAGTAGCGGCGGAGGAGGAAGGGCGGTCTAGGACTACGGATTCGATGTCGTTCCGATGATACTTTGCCATTCTTTCAATGAAGGAAGAGAGAGAAATGGGAATCTCACATTAGCAAAAGGAAAAAAGAATGGAGCTTTGGCTTTGAGAGAAATGGTGGGATTAGGGAGAAGGAAGAGTTTCTATTCTTCTTTAGATTCATTCATTACTAATAATTTAATTCATTTCTTTTAATAAATATTGAGAGGAAGTGAAGTGAGAGAATATTCAGACTAATCCACTTGACTTTTGTTTATTTATTTGATAAATTACCTTACCAGTCATTCAAATTCTTCATTTGCTCTTATTTAACTCTACAAAGTTACCATCTGAGTCAACTACATGTAATGAACAACTTCAGTTTCGTATGTTTCTTCTACATTGGGATTTAAAGAAGGTTCTGTTCCACCATTTGCTTGGAACCTGTTTTTCTAGCATGCTTTGTTCCTGTCCATGAAGTTTCGTGCTTTGTTTAATCACTGCCAACACTGCCCATGATCCCACCTTGGATCCACCAGAACATTACCACACTCAAGCCACCGCCCAAACGAAGACCTCAGAACCATTACACCTCACCACGGGAACCAAACCATGGCCACGCTAACTGCCATGGACAAGAGAGTCGAAGTAGTGGAACATGAGGGGTGAAGGGGGTGGGGAGGATGTGTTGGTTGATTACTGTTTCAATAATTGTTTTCTTTTTTGGTTACAAACATGCACCGAGGGTTTGGGGATGGGAAACGTGCAAAAGGACACTTTGATATTTGATATCACCCATGCAATGTCCTCATGAAAGAAGCTTCCTCTGGGTTCCACTTTAAGGAAGCACCGATGTGCCCCACAACTTGTGACTTTCGATTGATTGGTTGTGTATGTTCATACGCGAAGGAATGGAAAACACAAGTACACAAACCCCATAAAATGCATAGCAAGGATGGTAGAAGGAACACACATGTAAACGGCAGATTCATTTTGGAATTCAACTCATTTGATCTACTCATTTCAAGTTTATATCTTAAACTCAAATCAGTTCAAAGGATAGAATTTCGTAATTCGAAACATAATTAATCAATCTACCTGCATGACTAGAGTTCCTATTTAGCCTCTCAATCGTTTGACCGCCTCATGAAATGTATAATAAACCTCTGACTAGGACCAGAAACTAGCAAACTGTTTCTATCACAATATCTTTATTTTGATTTTGAAATGTGGAGAGACACAACTCAAAGTACAAGTATTCACGAAGGCTGAAAGCAAACATCTCCAAAGACGAAACTAGTTATTTGCAACCATAACATCTGATGCAGAACTGCTCTCCAATTTCTTAATGCATAACTTATCTTGGGGAGGAAGGTCCTTTGCTGACGGCGAGGACTCGACATCTACGATGATAGAGTCTTCCTCCTTGAATTCTCCTCTCAACACCCCCATTGCAACTTCGTTCTCTACTAATTGTTGTATCACCCTCTTAACTGGCCTTGCTCCAAAGTTGGGATCAAAACCTAGAGTCCCCAGAAGTTCAACTGCTTCCTTCGTGTAGTGCAGATCGATTTTCTTCTGTCGCAATCTATCTTTTAACCGGACCAGCTGGAAACAAAGGAGATAATAAACCAGACGCTTTTTGACAACAAAAACTATATAAATCTTCTATTATGAGAATATCTATCTCAAGTAAAAGCAATTAATACAAAGTATTTTACCCTTGGCAGATTCGTCATTAAGAAAATATAAGAAAAAAAGATGCTACCAAACACTGAGAAAAGGTTGTAAAGATTATTCACCTGTAGCTCGACTATTTTACTTATTTCTTTGGAGTCGAGACGCTGGAAAACAATATACTCGTCGATCCGGTTCATGAATTCTGGGCGGAAAGTCTGTCTAGCCAGGTCAACAACCTGTTTTTTCCTCACATTGTAGACAGCATCCTTGCTGTCATGTGCAGATTGGAGAGTTTCCAGAATGTAGTGAGAGCCAATATTTGAGGTCATTATTACTACACAATTTGTAAAACTAACAGTCCTCCCCTGAGAATTAGTTATCCTTCCATCGTCCAATAACTGGAGCAAAATATTGAACACGCCATGATGAGCTTTCTCGATTTCATCAAAGAGAACTACAGAATAGGGCCTTCGACGAACAACTTCAGTGAGTTGTCCACCCTCCTCATAACCAACATAGCCAGGTGGTGCCCCTACCAAGCATGACACTGCATGCTTTTCCATGTATTCACTCATATCGATTCTTACCAGAGCATTCTCTGTGTTAAAAAGGAAACCAGCTAAAGCCTTCGCAAGCTCAGTTTTGCCAACACCAGTAGGACCCATGAACATGAAACTAGCTATTGGACGATTTGGGTCAGATAATCCGGCCCTTGAGCGTCTGATTGCATCGGCTACTGATTTTACAGCAATATCTTGACCAATTACTCTCTTATGAAGTTCCCTTTCCAGCAATACTAGCTTATCCCTTTCTGATTGTTGGAGGTTTGATAAAGGTATGCCGGTCCATTTGCTAACAATTTCGGCGATATCAAGATCAGTAACCTCTTCACGGAGCAAGGATTTCCCAGACATTTGGAACTCAGCAAGGTTCTTTTCAGCCTCTTCTAACTGACGTTGAAGAGATATTAACGTCCCATACTTAAGCTCAGCAGCACGATTTAGATCATATTCCCGCTCAGCAGCTTCCATTTCTTGATTAACTCTATCAATCTATAAACATCAAACAACAGGAATCAGAAGAAGAAATGTCAGGGTTATTTTAACAGAGCAACAATGAGAATAATGAGAACTACCTCTTCCTTTATTGATCGGATCCTAGTCATGAGAGCCTTCTCATGATCCCACTGTTCAGTTAATTCTTTCTGTTTCTGTTTCATTCAAATCATTTTCCAGCTTGCCTAACCTTTCTTTGGAAGCTTTATCAGTGTCATTTTTAAGGGATAGCTTCTCCATCTCCAACTTCAGAACAGCTCTATCTATCTCATCCAACTCTGTGGGCTTAGAAGTGATCTCCATCTTAAGCTTTGCAGCAGCTTCATCAACAAGATCAATAGCTGAAAAGAATAAATTAAATTAGAGCAGTAAAGAAGCACATTACCCAAAATATTTAAGTCTGATAGATAATTAACATCAACTCTACCCAGGCAACAGTCAAGAATTTCTCATTCCACTCGTTGCTTTACCTTTGTCAGGCAGAAAACGTTCTGTTATATAGCGATCAGCAAGAACTGCCGCTGAAACAAGAGCACTGTCGGATATTTTAACACCATGATGTAGCTCATAGCGTTCACGCAAACCTCGAAGGATAGATACTGTATCTTCAACAGATGGCTGACCACAATAGACTTGTTGGAATCTTCGCTCAAGAGCAGGATCCTTCTCAATGTATTTTCTGTACTCATTTAATGTAGTCGCTCCTATGCATCGAAGCTCACCTCTCCCCAGCATTGGCTTTAACAAATTTCCAGCATCCATTGCACCACTAGTAGCCCCTAAACAAATGAGACAAAACTATCTTCAGCACATAATTATGCATAATAAACTATAACTTTCAACTCAATATAAAAATCCGTCAAGAGCCATGGTACCAAGTTTTACTAGTGCATTTACCTGCATTGCATTAGTTACATACTTATTTCATGTAGCACACATGAATTCTGAAAGGAAAACAACGATAAAATATTCAACAACAAACCTGCCCCAACAACTGTGTGAATCTCATCAATGAACAAAATAATCTCGCCATTTGAAGCAGTGACTTCCTTCAGCACAGCTTTCAATCTTTCCTCAAAGTCTCCGCTATACTTGGCACCAGCCAACAAGGAACCCATATCTAGGGAGATCAACTGAAGAAAACAAGGAAATTATACCAATTTTAGATGAACATTAATGTTTAACCCGTCCGAACAAGATAATGAATAATTGATAGAAATCTAGACCCTGTAAACTCCAAGAACTGCTCTTTAAGCGTCATTCTACAACTATTTCTTTAACATGCCAGATTTGCTTCTAAATTGCCTAGGCATATTCAAAATGTCTGTCTATTTGAAATACGTAACTTCTTTGTTTAAATTCATACCTTTCGGTTCAATAGCGGTTCTGGAACATCTCCCCGCACAATCCTTTGAACCAATCTACAACATGATTAACAAATTTTCATTACCAACATGATCATGTACGAAGTATTCATGCACACCAATATAAATGTGCAATAAATATATGACTAAAAGGAAACTTAAAAATCTATGCTTAGTAGCACTGCCATAAACATCCGGCTCAGTAACGCATCATTAGAATTTACAGGAGAGCCCTACAGCCTACAGTTCTGTTCCAAATAGGGACTAAGTGTTTTTTTCCTGCACTTTCACTGTTAAGTAATATTATTTTAGGACATGCAGAGCAAAACTAAAAATAAGAATTCCAAAAAATAAATATCTTATAGCTGGATATCAAAAATTTTGTGTGAAAGAGGGATCATGCTTAACTTGAAGTAGCTACTTTAAAATCCAATGAGATCATTCATTTGATATGCATGATCCTCTGTCATAAAATGCTAAATTATACCATAGATGGAAACCAGTGAATCACCTAACATGTTCTTACTATGGAACAAAGTTTTTTACTTATCTGAATTACCACAATAACTCAAAATATTTGATAAGCATACCCTTCAGCAATTGCTGTTTTCCCCACACCAGGCTCACCAATTATTACAGGGTTATTTTTTGTCTGCCTCGATAGTATCTGGATACAACGCCTTATTTCATCATCACGGCCAATAACAGGATCCAGTTTGCCACGCTTAGCAAGCTCAGTCAAGTCATTCCCATATTTGTTGAGTGCCTCATATTTTCCTTCAGGATCTACACACATTAAGAAAGGGGCATTTAAGATCCAAGGACATCATAAGATAAGTGGATAAAGATAAACTCGAGTTGGCATAACAAATATGTTTGACTACTTTCCCAATTGAGCATGTACATTCAATTTACTCACACAAGGCTTGATTAACTTATTTCCACGAACAGCTTTAACCGCATCCTTCAAAACCTGCTCACTAAGCTGGAGATTCTTAAATAACTGCTGCCCAAACCTCTTATCTGACATAAATGCCATGACAAAATGTTCCACCAAAAGAAAATCATCTCCCATTTCTTTCTTATGCTTCCGAGAATTTTCTAAAAGAGAGCTACGATGTGATCCCATTACAGGGTTACTTGTGTCCATCACCTGTCAGAAGAAAATAAACCCCCTATATCACATAAATCAAATATAACGAATAAAGCATCGAAATGAACTCATGAAAAACCATAACCAATTAAAATGCATACTTTAGGCTGCTTTGATATAAAGTCATTGGTAACCTGCAGAACAGATGTGTTATCAAGCCCTGCTTTTGTGAAAATCCTTCTAGCCAACCCATCCTTTTGTTCTAAAAGAGCTTTCATTAAGTGTTCAGATTCCACCATTTGCTGTCTGCTATCCCTTGCCGCTTGAACAGTCCCAACAAGACCCTCCCAGGCCATATCAGTGTACTCTGATTGGTTGATCTGATCATTCAATATCCAAGGAGTTAACATGATCATAATAATGGTAAAACCACTACAATGTAATTGGATTGAATTCATTAACTTTGGACTCGTCACAGTCAACACACAAATAACCAACAAAGCCAAATCAGGACCGCAAGCCTAATTCTATGGATTAGAACTTATTGATATCTAGTTCTTATTCTAGGCTAAACGGGATTGAAGTGTGGTTTCCTTTTTGCTTAATTCGAAGCGCGGTTTCTGAATTATAGAACAAACAACTATACACATACAAATTGAACGCAAATGCCTTCCCTAGCTAAAGTTTTCTAAAACTAAAAGCACAAACAAAATAGTTCACTTACTCGAGTATCTCTCAGAGTAAATAAAACCAAAAAAGGGACATTAATATTCACAATTATAAATTAAAAAGGTTCAATAACAATATACAAAACCTGCGCAGGGCTATTGGCGGAAGAGTAACGTGGAAGGGAAGAGTGGAAACTGCGAGTGAGAGAGAAGGCGCCGCCATTTCTCTCCGCGAATTCGTTGAAATTTGTAGGCCGATGAGGCGAAGTTAGGGAATTGCGCAAAGTATAAGCAGAGGCGGAGATGGCGCGAGCGCGAACGAGGGAGGGAGATGATGCTTTGGATGCTTTAATGGCGGAGATGGCAGACCTTGTTAGCCTTCTTGAAGGCATTGCGAGGATAATAAGCAGATTTTTGAAATTTTGATTGGGTTTTCTCTTTGTATTGGTTTTGTTTTCCTGGGGTTTAAGAGACGGATGGTGGCTGGGGGTTGAAAATATTCCCGATTGCGGGAAGCAAATCGAAGGTCGTAGAAGAGTTGGGGATTTTCATGATAATTCTATTTGGTCTAATTATAGTTTCAGTCCCTATATTATGTTTAAATTTAAAATTTAATATCTTTACTTTAATCTAATACAAATCATTTTATATTATTATTAGTAAATTCAAATTTGTAATATTTATAAACTGTTACCGTTAAAGTGTTAAATATATCCAATATTATTTTTTGTTATAATTATTAGTATCAAAATTATTGATTGATTAATTTGAATGAGGTATTGCAGATATTTATTATGAAATGACTCTCCTAATTCAACTTACTATATTCAAAAAGTCAAAATTCAAACTTCTAATCTTACTTATCGAGTCTAGTGTCTCATTCAGTAAAAACATTTAATGTATTGTCAATATAAATTTAAATTTATCAAATCTTTTTTAAATAAAAATAGAATAGAAATTTAATCTAATAAAAATAAAGTATAAAATTTAAAGATGAAATTTTAAATTTTAAAATCATACAAGTATCTAACATATTTAAACATAACTTTATAGGGTAAAGTACATAAATGGTCATTGAAGTTTGAGTAAACATATGTTTTCACCAGTGAAGTTTGAGAAATAACGAAACAGTTACTAACGTTATTGAAAAATAACAAAAGGTCATTTAGTCATTAACGTCTGTGTGTCATTTAGGACAATCGGTATGGTATTTGAGATATAATATTAATACCCTCTCTTAGATACATTTTGTTTAGTGATTAAGTTTTGTACAATATAAAAGTACTTGCATTTTATTTTGAGACATTTTCTCAATATTTAGTATAAGTATTAACTTTTCCAATAATTTGAGAGAGGCGAGAGAACATGAAGAGGGTATTTGGGAGAGAGAAACCGCGAAGAAAAATGAAATTTTAGCCTATGGATAAACTACATAACGTGACATTAAACTTTTCAAAGTTTCTAATTTGGCCTCAATACTTCAACCTGTATTCAGATTGATCCCCTAACACTCCCAAAGACTAAACATATTAATAATGCTATTATGAGATTACCGGATAAATTTACAGACTGATGTGCAAAATAGTACAAATTTAAAACCCAAACATAAAATTGAGCCTTTTCATAGATCATGTTTGACAATTAGCGAATAACTGATAGCGGATTATATTAGTTGATAGCTGATTGCATTAGCTGATTGTATTAGCTGATTGTATAAGCTGATTGTATAAAAGTGTTTGGTAAAATTAACTGTAGCTGATTGATTATTTAAACAAGCCAAATGACATATAAGGACATGACTATATTCGATAATTGTTTGAATAGTTTATTAGTTAACAATATTTTGTATATCAATTAAATTATGAAAAATAATTTTTTAATATGATATTATTAAGCATATTTGAAGGATCTATATATTAATTTATTATTTATATAATTATTTTTAATGTAATTTAACTAATTATTAAATATATGTACAAATATAAATGTGTGAGAATAAAAAGAATATTAATTTTTACAAATGTCACAAGCTAAATACGTGAGAGTGAAAAATTAGATTTTTAATAATTGTTAAGGGTAAAAGGTGTTATGAATATTTTTATTTATGGTGGATATCCATATATTAAATGAGACTTTAATGTACTTTATTATTAGGGTTTAATACTCATTGAAACTAGGGTTTCCATCTTATGCCTATAAATATAGAGTTTGGAGAAAGCATTGTACACAACCCTACTTTGAGAATATAATACAAGTCTCTCTCTTTGTTTCTCATATTGTTCTTGTTCATCAATTTTATTTTTGCTCTTTACTTTATTCACAACACGTTATCAGCACGAGTTTGCTCAGAAAATTTAAGTTACAAACCAAGTTTCTTCAAAGATTTATCTGGTATGTTCTTTTTTCATCTTATATGTTTTAATTTATAAAATAATATATATACGATGAGGATTATAAATTAAAACAAAACAATATTGTTTAAAACTTTAGGCTAATCGCATATACTATTTAAAAAGGAGTTTTTTATTATTTTATTCTAATTTCATGCCATGCGTATATTATTGTTTTGTTTAATATTATTATGCGTATATTTTATGCCATGAGTATATTTTTGTCTTGTTTAATATTTTTGTTTTGTTAGTTAATATGTTCTTTGTTTCGATGGTTTAATCCGAGTATATTGGCTGGACATCCCGTTCTGAAAGGCTACTGGTCTCAAAGGAGGTTTCTAAAGGACCTTGTGGATTGGTTTAACAATGTCGTGCATGAAGATTAAATCTTTGTTGGTTTGTATATATATATTTAAGGATATTGATATGACGTAAAAAGACTTTTTTTGTAGATTCATTATTATATTAAATTATAGTTGATCTTATTTGTTTGTTTGTCTTTTATAGTACATCAATGACAAATCTTGCAAAAATTGAGTTTGTGGCACTTGATATTTCCGGAAAGAATTATTTATCCTGGATCTTAGATGCCGAAATACACCTAGATACAGATGGTATGGGAAACGCTATTAAAGAGGGGACTGCAGAATCTGCTCAAAATAAGGCCAAAGCCATGATACTTCTTCGTCGTCACCTCCATGAGGAGTTGAAATCTGAATATTTAATGGTGAAAAATCCTCTTATTCTTTGGAATAACCTAAAGGAACGATATGACCACCAGAAAACTGTTATTCTACCTAAAGCTCGATATGATTGGTTGCATCTGAGATTGCAAGATTTTAAATCAGTAAGCGAGTATAACTCTGCTATGTTTCGAATTACTTCACAATTGAAGTTATGTGGTCAAAATATTACTGATGAGGATATGTTAGAAAAAACATACTCCACTTTTCATGCAAACAATGTTGTCTTTCAGACACAATATCGTGAAAAAGGTTTTAAGAAATATTCTGAGTTAATTTCTTGCCTTCTTGTGGCTGGGAAAAACAATGAGCTACTGATGAAAAATCATAAATATCGTCAAACTGGCTCCGCTCCATTCCCTGAAGCAAATGCGACATTCTTTAGCGGAAAAAATAAAGGCTACACCAACAATCATGATCATAACTATGGGCGTGACCGTGGTCATAGTCACGGTTGAGGACATAGGCGATGTGGTAGTTTTAAAAATAACTATACCCATCGCAAGTGGAACAATAAGGATGACAGTGGTGCAAAAAATCAATCCAAAAAAGAGGAATCTATGTGTCATCGATGTAGCAGCTTAAATCATTGGGCCCGTGCTTGCCGTGTGCCAAAGCATCTTGTGGACCTTGAGTTGAAACAAATTTTGTTTATATCAATGACAAAGATGATTATGGCATTGACAAAGATAATTATGGCATTTATGGCTCTAGCAAAGACAACTATGGCATTGCAAACATATATGTTAATGATTTCCTCATATCCCCTGAGAGGAAGATATGGTTATTTTATCATGGATTTTTTACAAGAATAAATATTATGTTTATTTTATTAATATATATATGTTATTTATTTATTTATTTCTTTTGAATATTGTTGTAACATTTATTTATTTTTCTTTGAAGAATATGATTACTTCACAAATACAATCTGCAAAAAATGGTGACGACTTATGTTTAGCGGACAGTGCAAGTACTCATACTATACTTAAGCATAAGAAAATTTTTCCCATTTAACAACGCACGAGAATAATGTGAGTACTATATCTGGAAGTACTGATATCATAGAAGGCTCCGGAAGAGCACATATGTTATTGCCAAATGGAACTCTATTCCATATTCACAATGCGCTATACTCTCCAAAGTCGCAAAGAAATTTATTGAGTTTTAAAGATATTCATAAAAATGGATATCATATTGAGAGTATTAGTCAAGGAGATGTTGAATATCTCTATATTATGAGTATAACTCAAGGCAATAAGAAAATTTTAGAATTACATGCAATATCATCTGGATTGTACTACACAAGAATTAGTGCAATTGAAGCACACGTTATTGTAGACTATAAGTTTACTGATAACTTTATTATTTGGCATGACCGGTTAGGCCATCCCGGTTCGATTATGATGCAAAAAATTATTGAGAATTCATGTGGTCACTCATTGAAGAACCAACAGATTCTTCAAAGTAATGCCTTTTCATGTGATGCTTGCTCTCAAGGCAAACTAATTATTCGACCGTCACCAGCTAAGATAGATTATGAATCTATTAATTTTTTAGAACGAATACAGAGTGATATATGTGGGCCCATACACCCTTCTTGTGGACCATTCAGATATTTTATAGTTTTAATCGATGCATCGACTAGATGGTCACGTGTATCATTGTTATCAACCTGCAACTTAGCATTTGCGAGATTACTTGCTCAATTGATAAAATTACGAGCACATTTTCCAGATTCCCTGTAACACCCCTCACCCGGGTTAGGAGCGAGGAGTGTCGAATGCATGTAACATGTAAAGAACACCAAAATTTGGGCAAATTTGAACCATTTCTTAAGTTTCTTACTTATCAAGCAAGCAAGGACGTAATGAACAATACAAGACAATCAAACATTCATGCTTACTTAACATACAAGCAATACACATTTAACTTTCAATCATCCATACCATTCGAACTAGGCAAAGAGATCAATCATACATTTCTTTTCATGCAAGCAACCTCATTTGTAATTATATTTTCATCTAAAGCATTCGGCCCTTACACAAGAACACTAGATTAAATACCTTTCATGCTTACATTACAAGTTACTACTTATAATCAATTCAAGTTATCACCTAGACATACTAGATCATTCGAACACTATGATCAAGTTAGAATCCATTTCTATTCGAATTAAACCAAGCAATTAACTAGTATATCAAGTTGATTCCATCTAAATTAAGTTCATTCTAGTTTTGAGGCTATTCGAAACATATGCCTATCAAACAAGATATCTTACCAACATTTTAGTTCGATTCGATTTACAAAATTAGTTCAAATTATCTATTATAACATTCAAGACAACTTTTACTTAGAAACTTGAGTCATATACTTATATATACATAACAAAGAAGGCCATCAAGTCATTCAAGTACCAAGTCATTACATTCAAGCTTAAGCACATTTACATATCAAAGGTGCCTTAAAGCATTGCAACCATAGCGACAAGTTTTCATACAAACTATGTACAAATCAAAATACATGAGATAACAAGACTAGACACTAATCTAATGCCACCATCTATGAGTCTTACAAAAAGTATCAAGTCATACATTGTGCTTTGCTTGTGTTCCGCTCCGAGCTCAAGGAAAGAAGGCTATCGATCAATCTAAACCTGAAATTTTTGGGAAGAAGAAAAACGAGAGTGATAAGTACTTAAAGTACTTAGTGAGGTAGTACTAGATCTATCAAATTATCAAGATTATTAGCTTTAGGGGAGTGTATGTTCATTTTAAACAAGTTTAACATAGCTAGGCTTCATTTAAGCAAAGTCAAGTCCTAGCTAATTCATCATGTACCATTCGAATGGATAAGTTCAAGAAATCAAGGATTCATTTCAAGTCTGACAATGAAAAAGTCAAGCAAGTAACCAAGTACAAGTTTTAGTAATCAATCAAGCAATGTTTAGCAAGAATCAAGCATTTCAAGTATAGAGATCAATATCACAATTCGAATGGGGCATTTTTCCTTATGCCTTATCTTTCAAGTAATGAGCAATTCAAGATAGCATATACATTATTTTATTCATGTAACTTCCATTACAATACAAGTTCATTAGCAAGTGTCAAGTTAGCTCATTCTTCATTCATGTTCACAAGTCTTTGTTTCAAGTTCATTTATTCTTGTTTTGCCTTGGTAGATAGTATGACTATGTAATCGAGTCACAAGACGGTACACAAAGTACCTAACAAGATGATACACAAAGTATCTAACAAGAAGGTGCCCAAAACACCACACAAGAGGGTACACAAAGTACTTAACAAGATGATACTCAAGGTATCTAACAAGAAGGTGCCCAAAACACCAAACAAGATGATACAATAAGTACCTAAAAAGATGAGCTCTAGACTCTAAGGCATGTCGTTCTACCTAAAACCAACTAGCAACCAAGGACTTGTTGAGTCTTTTATTTTCAAGCAATCACATAACAAGTGATTAAGCAATCAAGTAATACAAGTTCAAGTTCATTTCAAGTCTCTAGGTCAAGTGCATCCTAGATCATTTTACAAGATTTTCATATAATTCCAACATACATTACATTTAAACATCAACAATCATCAAGAAATGATCATAAAAGTCCTATTCGATCAGCCACATTACAAGGAAGATGTTCAAGCAATTATTTCAAGCTACAATTTCACTAGCTATCATGTATCAAACATAATTCAATCACCAAGTTTCCATTTATTCCTTTCTTCCCTTAAAATTGGTTTACCAAATATGGATTAAGTTCATTTCATACTATCAATTATCAAGCAAGAATTTAGACATGAATTGTTGGTTAAGACACTAGTCCTAACCCTAAATGAAACTACACTCATAAAACTCCAAGCAAAAGCAAGTTAGTGTTGCTCATTGATATAGATTCCCTTATCCTTCCTTTTAGCTTGGTCAACCTTCTCCTCTTCCACAAGATCTTCTATTCTTTGTTCTAATGAGCCATACACAAACATATAAAGAACATATTAGCACACAATTCATCAAGCCAATTCATTCAATTCAAGACAAGAATTCAAGCATATAACATACACATATTGGACAGCATGCTCTTGTACATTTTCCTTTTTACTCAACCACACTTTTCTAAATTATAGTTCATGTAAAACAAGACATATTTCAAAGCCTAAAACTATTTTCAAGACAGTTTGCAAAATGCCACAAAACAGTGTGCATTTGCCTATGCAGCTGCTGCCAGGCAGCTTGCACTCTAGTCACTTAATCAAGCATATCTTTCATTCCGTACGTCAGAATTTCAATTGGTTTACACCGTTGGAAAGATAACGAAATTGTTTTTATGACCATAGAAGGCTTGCATTTTATTTCTTAGCCAATTAATACAGTTTTTAACTTAAAGACAGGGCATCCTGCTTTACTGGGCAATTTGCATTGTCTCTAGTATTTCTACTCTACAATTCAGTACACAACCCAGAGTTTAGCTCTGTTTTCTCCTAGTGAATTTAGACATTACAAGATTTTGTCCATAAAAATTTCAGTCTTAAATTCACTATGTACAATTTTTAGTGATTTTTCAAAGTCACTGCCCAGAACAGAGCATTCTGGGCAGATTACACTAGGTTGGATTTCTAGCTTCTTAACTCATTTTAGCAAGTTCCTAACATGGCAATTTCATTCATATTCATGTTCATACATGTCTAGGTCACCATAATTTACCTAGCAATGTTCTTAAAATAGGGCATAATCATGTTTAATCTAGTTTGATCTATTTGATCACATTTGTACATCAATTCATCCACTAGGCAGTCCATTTCCTAATTTAACTAGTTCAATTAGGTGTAGTCACATTTCCAGCAACACATGTATTCAATTCAATCTTTTCTTTACCTAGTAACATGATCAAAATAGGATTCTAACTTCATCTAACATATTTGCATAATTTCTATAACCAAAACAGTCCCTAACAAGACTGTTTTGAATCATGTTCATAATTCCAGATTTTCCAGCAACTATACATGTATCTCATACCAATTTGGTTACTATGAATTACAATTTCAAGTTCAATTTGAGTCTAGCATGCTCCTAATATACATAGAAATCATCCAATTCATCAATACAACATAGACATCATCAATCATTTAATTCGAACAAGAGAGTAGCAAGAAGAAGAACTTACATTCAAAATCATGCAACTACAATTCAAGCAACACAAGGACCATTCAAATACATGGTAAATTCTTGAGCAAAACTTTGTTTTCTTTCTCTAGCTTAATTCGGTGTAATGAGAGAATGAAGAAGATGATAATGCTTGCTTGATTACTCATCAAACAGCCCACTTGAATTCCTCTCCAATTGACACCTTTCAATTCCCCAATTCAACTTAAATTCACCATGCAATTGCTCTAGTTTGCTTATTATTCAAGATGGTCCTTTTAATTTGGTATACTAACTTGTTGGCTATAACATTTTAGTCTTTAACTATAGTAATTAGCTTAATTACAAGTTCAATTTAGCTATCAATTTAGGCAATTAGTCTCAATACTACTAGGCTAGGATTTAGGGTATTACATTCCCCCATAAAGACAATTCATCTTGGTAATGCTGGTGAATTTACTTCTCAGGCTTTTGATAATTTTTGCATGTCGATTGGAATAAGTGTTGAACATCCTATAACTCATGTTCATACACAAAATGGTATTGTTGAGTCATTTATCAAACGACTTCAATTAATTGCAAGGCCGTTATTGATGAAGTCCAAACTACCAATTTCTGCTTGGGGGCATGCCGTTTTACATGCAGCATCACTGATTTGCATCAGGCCAGTAAGTTGTCATAATTTCTCCCCATTACAAATGGTTTTTGGTCATGAACCAAATATTTCCCATCTTAGAATTTTTGGATGTACGGTTTACGTTTCGATTGCTCCACCACAACACATAATAATGGTCCTCAGAGGAGGTTGGGAATATATGTCGGATTTGAATCTCCCTCAATAATTAAATACCTTGAGCCTTTGACGATGAATTTATTTACAGCTCGATTTGTCGACTATTATTTTAATGAATTAGTTTTCCCAACATTAGGGGGAGAAAATAAACGGCTGAGAAAAGAAATAAGTTGGAATGAATTATCGTTATCTCATTTTGATCTACGTACCCAACAATGTGAACTAGAAGTTCAAAGGATAATTAATTTGCAAAACTTAGCAAATCAATTGCCAGATGCTTTTGTTGACCCTAAAAGAGTGACTAAGTCACATATACCAGTTGTGAATGCTCCGATTAAAATTGATGTCCCAGAAGGACAAACTCTAGTTGCTAATGAGTCAAACGCACGCCTGAAGTGTGGTAGACCAGTAGGTTCTAAAGATAAGATTCCTCGGAAAAGAAAAAGAGCTATAACTTGTGATGGTCCAATTGAGGAATCAACGGATTATGAAATATCTTGAGAAGAGATTAAAAGGTCTCGAGAAGGGACATTAGACATGACTTAGGTACCTGATAATAATGAGATCTCAATAAACTATGTCATGTCTGGTAATAAGTGGAACTGAAATAAAACCGATGTCGATAGCACTTTTGCATAAAATATAGCACTAGAGATTTTGGATGATAATGTGGATCATGAACCATTGTCAATTGGACAATGTAAGCAAATAGATGATTGACCAAAATGGAAAGAGGCGATTGAAGCGTAACTAAAATCTCTTTCAAAAAGGTAAGTATTTGGGCATGTAGTCCATACACCAGAAGGTGTAAAACTTGTGGGGTATAAATGGGTCTTTGTGAGAAAGAGAAATGAAAAAGGGGAAATTGCGAGATATAAAGCTCGTTTGGTTGCACAAGGATTCTCACAAAGACCTGGAATTGATTATGAAGAAACATATTCCCCAGTGGTATATGCAACCACTTTTCGATTTTTGATTAGTCTGGCAATAAAAGAAAGACTTAATTTTCGCTTAATAGATATTGTTACAACTTATTTATATGGGCCTCTTGATAATAATATTTACATGAAACTTCCGAAAGGATTTAAACTGCCTGAAGAAGTTAATTCAGGTTCTAAGGAACATTATTCAATCAAATTGAACAGATCCCTTTATGGATTAAAACAATCTAGGCGCATGTGGTATAATCGTCTTAGTGAATACTTATTAGCGGAAGGCTATAAGAACGATCCAATTTCCCCGTGCGTTTTTATTAAGAGGTTTAGCTCTGGATTTGTCATTATTGCTGCGTATGTTGATGATTTGAATATCATTGGAACTCCTGAAGAGATCTTATTGACAGTAGAATATTTAAAGAAAGAATTTGAAATGAAAAATCTCGGAAAAACAAGATTTTATCTTGGATTACATATTGAGCACTTAAAGGATGGAATCTTTGTGCATCTACATAGAAAAAATGTTAAAGAGGTTTTACATGCATAACGCACATTCGTTGAGCACCCCTATGGTTGTTAGGTCACTTGATGTTAACAAATATCCATTCCATCCTCGAGAGAAAGATGAAGATATTCTTGGTCCAGAAGTATCGTATTTAAGTGCTATTGGTGCATTGATGTATCTTTCTAGTCACACACGACCTTCCATATCATTTGCTGTCAATTTGTTGGCAAGATTTAGCTCATGTCCAACCCGAAGAAATTGGAATGGGGTTAAACACATATTTCGTTATCTTCAATGTACGAAAGACATGGGATTATTTTTCTCTAATCTATCCAAAACAGAATTGGTTGGTTTTGCGGATACAGGATACTTATTTGATCCTTATAATGCTCGATCACAGACTGGTTGTGTATTTACATACGGTGGTACAACAATTTCTTGGCGCTCAATGAAATAAACAATTACTGCCACTTCATCTAATCATGCTGAGATTTTGGTTATCCATGAGGCTAGTCGTGAATGTGTCTAGCTAAGGTCTGTAACTCATCATATTCGAGAAAATTGTGGTTTACACTCTGGAAAAGTAGCTTTGACAGTCTTATATGAGGATAATACAACCCGCATTGCCAACTTAAGGAAGGATACATAAAGGGTTATAGAACAAAACACATCTCACCAAAATTCTTCTTCACTCATGATCTACAAAAAAATGGAGACATTGATGTCCAACAGATTCGTTCATGTGATAATTTGGCAGATCTATTTACCAATGCCCTCCCTACTGCTCCATTTGAGAAGTTAATTTACAATATTGGATTGCGTCGTACCAAAGATCTTATCTGATGTATTTATGAGGGGAGTAAATATGCGTTGCACTCTTTTTCCCTTAACCGAGGTTTTGTCCCAATGGGTTTTCCTGGTAAGGTTTTTAATGAGGCAACATGTTATGCGTATCAAAGATGTGTGTACTCTTTTTCCTTCACTAAGATTTTTTTCCCCTACAAGGTTTTTATCTTAGTAAGGTTTTAACGAGACACATTATATTCATGGATATCCAAGAGGTAGTGTTATGAATATCTTTATTTATGGTGTATATCCATATGTTAAACGAGACTTTAATGTACTTTATTATTAGGGTTTAATACCCATTAATACCCATTGAAACTAGGGTTTCCGTCTTATGCATATAAATATAAAGTTTGGAGAAAGCATTGTACACAACCCTACTTTGAGAATATAATACAAGTCTCTCTCTTTGTCTCTCATCTTGTTCTTGTTCATTTATTTTATTCTTGCTCTTTACTTTATTCACAACAAAAGAATATTTATAACAAACTTTTAATTTAAAAAACCTTAACCGGTCAAATCTCTAATATTAACTCAAACCTCTAATTTTAGTCAAACATTTATTTACCAAATAACGTCACAATCGTCAAGCTGATATATAAGTACTATGTAGTTATGTTGAAAGTGGCGTTATAAAAATGAAAAACCGGACGGCGAGCCCCGTTCCCTCCCATGCCAATTTACCTCCTTCAGTTCCCCAGCACTCTCTCTTCTCTCTCGGCGCTTGTCAGCTCATGTAAATCCCAAAACCAGCTCTATCAAATCCATGCCCACATAATTAAACAAGGCCTGCACCGCGACCAGTTTCTCATCAGCCGTTTTATTTCCCTTTCCGCTTCCCTCTCCTACTCCACTTCCATTTTCGATAACTTTTTCCAGCCCAGCACTTTCCTTTGGAACTCTCTCCTTAATGGCTACTCTAAAAAGTCCTCCTTTCTACAAACTTTCTCGCTTTTTATCCGCATGAAGAGTGAAGGCGGGCTTCCTGATAAGTACACTTATCCTTTGGTGCTCAAAGCTTGTTCGAGTGAGGTTAAGGCATGGGAAGGGAAAATGGTACATGGGTTAGCTTTAAAAGGTGGATGCAAAAAAGATGTTTTTGTCGGGTCGAGTTTGGTTGATTTTTATGCGAAGATTAAGGAAATTTTGAATGCGAAGAAAGTGTTTGATGAAACGTCGGAGCGAAATGTTGTGTCTTGGACGGCTTTGGTCGTTGGGTATGTTAACGTCGGTGATTTTGCGGAAGCAAAGAGAATGCTTGATTTGATGCCGGAGAAGAATGTGGCTACGTGGAATGCTTTGACGCATTGGTTGGTTAAAACAGGGGATTTGGGGAATGCTAGGAAAATGTTCGATGATATGCCTGAAAGAAATGTGATTTCTTATACTACAATGATTGATGGATATGCAAAGGCCGGGGATATGGCGACGGCAATGTTTTTGTTTGAGCAGGCTCCGGAGAGAGATGTCGTTGCGTGGTCGGCAATGATTTCAGGATATGAACAAAATGGTCAACCCAATGAAGCTATTAGGATGTTTATTAGAATGTGGGAAATGGATGTTAAACCAGATAAATATATTCTGGTTAGCTTGATGTCGGCTTGTTCTCAGGTGGGTGGTTTGGAGTTGGCTAAGTGGGTTGATAGTTATTTAAGCCGAAGCGACATCGATGTTAGCCAAAAACATGTTTCAGCAGCCCTTATCGATATGAATGCAAAGTGTGGAAACATGGAAAGAGTAGCTAAGTTATTCGAGGAGATGCCAAAACGGGATGTGGTTTCATATTGCTCTATGATACAAGGATTGGCTATCCATGGTCAACAGGCTCAAGCTATTAAGCTTTTCAATAGAATGATAAACGAAGGGCTGGTTCCGGACGAAGTAGCCTTTACTATTATTCTGAATGCTTGTAGCGGTGCCGGGCTTGTTGAGGATGGTTGGCATTATTTTAAACTCATGAAAAATGACTACTCGATTGTTCCCACACCAGATCATTATGCTTGCATGGTTGATCTCTTAAGTCGAACAGGTCGGCTAAAAGCAGCCTATGATCTTTTAAAATCCATACCTGTGGAGCCTCATGCTGGTGCTTGGGGTGCACTTCTTGGGGCCTGTAAGTTGCATCGTGATGTCGAGTTAGGGGAGTTGGCTGCTGCTAGGTTGTATGAACTCGAGCCTCTAAATGCTGCTAATTATGTGTTGTTGTCCAACATTTATGCCGACGCAGAGCAATGGGTGAACGTTGCTCATGTGAGGAATAGAATGAAGGAGCAGGGTCTGAGAAAAGTACCCGGTTGCAGTTGGATTTAACTCATTAATGGTATTGGCTTTGAGAAAACTGCACCATCTTGTCAGTGAGATTTTTTCTCTACTTGGAATGCATGCATACAACCAGGGCTGGACCGGGGGCTGGAGGGGTGACCGTCCCCTGAAAATTTGAAATTTGTATATAATTTAGAATTTTTTAAAAAAATTTCTATGTATTTTCTATTGGAAATCTATTTTCGCCCCATAAAATTTTATAAATTCGCCCCTAACATAAAGACTTGCATTTGTTTTAACTTTGATTTGTTTGCCCCTCTTTGTTCCTTCTTAACTACTAATTGCTGGACTGTGTTTGAAGATTTGACCATGGTTCAAAGGAAAGCATAAAGATTAAATCCGTAATTTGAGCAGTAAGCATCTGCTTGTTCCTGCAACAGGGCTGAAATAATTTGTAATTCTTGCATCTGGTTCATCCAAATCCTATCAAAACATAAAATCAACCACATGTAAGGGAAACATAAGCTTATGTAAATCTCGGTTTTTGTTTTCTTAGACATGTATTCGAACTCCAAATTCATGGGAAAAGACAGACATGGATCTGCAAAGAACCTTAATGCCACCTCCATCGATACTCAACTGTGGCAAAATTACCATTTTGCTTCTGACTACTAAACTTTATGATTTAGTCCCTTTTTAATAATTTTACTCTTAATGGGTATTGAACCCACAACCTAGGGAAAAAAAAGGGAGGATGTTAACTGATAGCTTTAGCCACTTGTTCTAGATGTTGTTGACCATGAGTGTTAATTTTTGGAACTACTTAGTTGAGAAAACCAAATTATTAAAAACAAAACACACCCCTCATCGTGTGAGGCTTTATTTTCATTACATAATTTTGCATCAACAACTCCGACAATTATTTGAAAGATCAAAACTGATATTTATGCTTATTTGACACACAACACAAGGTTACTAAAAAAAGGAAAAGGAAATGGTTGTCGGAGAAAACAGGGTTGGAATCTATGAACGAAGCCTGTGGTTTCTGTTGTGGATGAGCCTCTTAGCGAATTCGACAAGAGCTTCTCTATTGGTGATGGTGACTTCTCCTTCAGCCTCTTCAAACCTTCTGGTCTCCGTGTTGACCCTGGACACTGGTTTGTCTAACAGATTTTCCCAATTTGAACAAGGTTGGCCATATTATCGGGCGTTGCAAGATCAAAATGCACTGTATCGCCCGTCAAATTGGTTTCCTGTTGAGCCAACAAAAAACATGTTAGTATACAGAAACGTATCCTACCTAGGCTCATATGCTTTTCTTGGTACCTGAATCCGGAGGTAATTCTTGTCGGAGAGAAACGATTTGAACCGAGAAGCGACATGAAAGTCAACCATGTCCACGCTTCCAGTAAATAATATTCCAATCAGCGGAGAACTCTTCTGCTTCTCCTTGTTTTCGTAAAAAATCCATTCGGGGTAGCCCTATTTGTTGAGGGTATTGCGGTTCGTCCTGGGATTTACCACAGCCCAGTGACAGCACTAGCAGCCTCCTGTAATCCAACGGCTTGGGAGATGGAATGCTGTCAATACCTACCAATGTCTGCAAAATCCCAGATTTTCGGGTAAATAATGTGACCAACAACTTTGTTTTCCAAAATCATAAAACTAGTGTACGGACAGGATTAGCAGCAGTGACTCCTCCATCGACCAGATTGAATGTGCGGGTGCTGCCGTCGGCATGCTGAGTTGAGAATTTTTGTGCCGGAAAGTAAATAGGGGCGGAGGCGGTGCTGACGCAGACATCGATTAACTTGGCATTGCTCGAAACATCCGACTTGCCTGTGATTGAAGAAGAAGTGAATGTGTGAATAAATATATAAAATTCTCCTCCTTTCAAAATCAAAGCAGATCCATAGTCCATACATGGTTGGTTGAGAAGATAATTGGTTGAAGCAGCATGGTGTCGAAACTTGTGATAACCGCATTCGTCACTGTTTGACTCAGAGTCATTGTAGCCTCAGGGTCGTGTACGTAATCCTTTGCAGCATCTCTTAGCGGCTTATCGTCATACACTGGCTGATGGCGTGGAAACTGCTTTAATGATGTAGGACGTCTGAAGAAATAAAATAACAAATCAAAAATTGATTCCGCATCAAGAACGTTACATATTGAAAGCATTCATATTGGTTTCTTACTTATCCTGGGGGAAAATATTGGGGCCATTATCTATATAGAAACCATTGATGTCTGCTGCAGGTCTGGGTCTGTTTCCTCCCACCGGAGCAGTAAGCATGGCGGTTGTCAGCCCACCGGTGCTTGTTCCTGCTATGACGTCGAAATAATCAGCAATTCTAGAGTCTGGTCCGTCAATTTTCTAGCAAAAACGTAGAATCAACCGCATGTTAGAACAACTTAACATAAGCTTATGTTTCTGGAGATACAGATTTACAAAGAACCTGAAGCTCTTGTTCAACGAAAACAAGAATAGTGCCGGGGATAAGGCCTCGAATGCCACCTGCATCGATACTCAACACAGTCGTCACCCTGTCTGAAGGAGCAGCCATTTTTCTTTTTGAATTCCCAAGATTGAAGTTGCAATATGGGTTTAAGTGACTTGTGAGAAGCATTGGAAGATTCAGCCCTCTATTTATAGTGAACTCTACATGTATAAAGCCAAAAGCATACACGCAAAATTAAGAGGCCATGTGCTTAAAACGTTTCATCCATGCATGGGATATTATTATTTCTTAGTATAATAATGGATCCAATAATCAAAAATTAATACTAATAATTATATATCTTGAAGCCAACAAGTGGTCTCACTGAAAAAGACGACGATGTTCCTCCAAGGAGACTCGAGTTAAATTGCTTTGTTTGCAAGGTGTGCGCATTGCCAAATGGTTAAGAATACATATGAACAAATACTATCATGTAATCACTGACATTGCAGTATCCTTAATTCGATTAGGGATATTTACATATCACAATGTAGATGCTCATTTTGTCCGGGCCCAACCCAATAGCTTAACCAAAACTCAAAATTAACTAAAAAAATAAAATGTCATTTTTATCATATACCCATTATAATATTCAAACCCTAACCCAAATTAACCCAACAATAACCCACAGGCCTTAAATTTATTACCCAATTACCAAACCATGCGTCCATGCCCATATCCCATGACCCAAATATAAAAAACCCTAAAAGGATAACCTAAACTATACCCTTATCCCTTAGTTGCCGTCGGCCATGCCCCTTCATCTTCCATGGCGCGTGCAACCCACGCGTCGGTTATTCGATTGTCGTGGCTTGTACGCGCGCCACCACCAACCTCCACCGCCCAAGCCTGACACAGTCACCTGTTTCACCGCTTCGAACCTGCAAAAGGGGATCAATATCTCAAAAAAAAAAAAGATTTTCGGGTATCGGATTGTATTCAATATAAAAATTCAATATAAAAACCCGACATGATTTAAAATGAGTGGTTAATAATAAAGTTACTTTAATTTAAAATGAATGGTTAAAATTAATCAAAAAAAATGAATGGTTATAAATATACTTTCATTTTAAAATGAAAGGTTAGAAACTAATTTTAAAAACAACAACAAAAATAACAACAATAATAATAATGGATCGGGCTTCTAGTTCATGCACATGAGAACATCGTGTGCGCGCAACCACCATCATATTTTTCTCTTACAAGCCCAATACTAAGTCTTTCTATTTAAACTCAAAACAAATGATATAAAGGAGAGATGTGAAATTGTTTGAAATATACTAAGTAAATTTATATTTTTACAACAATCCCCCACATATTTCGAAGAATGATAAAAAAAATTAGTTGAGTATTCTAATATAATGTATTCATTCTGGTGTCTTTTTGGACTATGAACCAGAGCTTAGAAAAATGAGACATAACCTACTATATAATTGGCGAAACATGTTTCTATGAGCCAATAACTCATTATTGTAAGCTAACATTCTCATCAATCACATTATATCTATATTTGCTCTTTATCGCGATTATGCGCTAATAGGCCATGCGCGTGCCTGGATTTTCATAAGTGCTTGGATTTTCATAAGTGCTTTAGAGACTTTGTCATAAGTCTCATAGAAGCGGCCTCACTTCACACTTATATAGGTCAAGCCATCAAGTGTATTTTGTAGGTCAATACACCACCTATAAAGGCTATAGACTTGATTAAGAGTTTTATTCACCCTCACCATCCTTGCAGTTTTTTAGCACTATTTACACCATAGAAAGGGACAAAAGGAAAAATGCAATGCTTTCCCTACAAGATCAATCAATGACTTGTTATTACCTCTATGAACCTTTTTCATGAGATCGCCAATCACAAAGGTTGGGTTACCATCATTGTTGATTTCTTATATTGTCATAAATCCCTTTCCCCTCGATGTTTCACATACTAATTTTCTCCCCAGGGGTTTAGTTGATTAATTTGGCCAAAATCATTTATAATTTCACATAATCAATTGATATCTCTTCATCTTTTTTCAGTTGCTTTATTGCATCATGTCATTAGACAAATATGTCTAGTTTAACCATTGAAAGTTTTTGCAATGTCTATTGCTACTTGGCAATCACAATGCATGGGCACTGAATCTATCAGTTTTGTGCCTAATGAAATACAAGTTAAGGGATTTTTTCAACCACTCAATTTCAATATGCATGTTAAGAGATTTTTCTACCACTTAGCTTTATTATACATGCTAAGAAGTTTTTCTACTACTAAGCTTCATTATACATGCTAAGAAGTTTTCTACCACTAAGCTTCATTATACAGGCTAATTTTTTTTATACCACTTAACTTCATTTTTTGCCAACTCTAAAGCAATAAATTCATATTTCATAGTAAATTTTCTATAAATGTCTATTTGGCTAGTTTTCAAGATATTATTTTACATCTAAGGGTGAATACATAACCACTAGCAGATCTAATCTCACGTGAATAAGATTTTTAATTATCATCATTGTATTATTCTAATACAGTGGGTACTCCACTAAGTAGAATATCATAACTTATGATATCCTTTTTGATATCTCATTAACTTTGTTACAACAACTCAAAAATAATAATTTTAGTTTTGTGTATATTAGCTCAATTGAAAAAATAACATGTGTCATCTTAGGTATAGTAAAGTTCATCAAATGCATCAAAATTTTAATAATTTTTTGCATACTTGGATTGGGCAAATGATCACATGTATATTTTCTTATTTGAATATTAGCATCATAAGAGGTATTCACAGGTTTAGTATTAATATATCCAAACTTCTTAAAAGAAAATCCAATGTCATGTTCTTGTGATAGCATATTGCTATCACATTTCCTTATGATTTAAATAACCCATATGACATTTGCTTCATCCATGTCTTTCATATCGAATTTTGAAGCAAGATACCTCTTAGTCTCACATAATAATTACTAACATAAGCATGTAATATATAAACAAATAATCACATGTTTGGTACAAACAAAAAATTATTCAGATAAACATGTTATCAACACAAACAAATGATTACTCATGTTTTCACTTATTAATTTTAAATAGATTATTCATTAACACTTGATTGAATTTCTCATTCCACTATTTGACAAGTTAGTTTCAAGACATATAACGATTTGAGGCATTTACATACTTTAATTTCACGACCTGATTCGATGCATTCTTTGGGTTGTTCAATACTTTTAAGTAACCAAAAGTATGATTTTAACATCTATTTGGCTGATAAAAAATTTTTGTATTGAAACTAGAGCAAAAGATTCCAATGAAGAAATTCTTGTAAACTAAGCAAAAATATCAAAACTGTCTATATTATTTTAAATAAGCCATTTTGCAATATATATTTATAAAATCACTAGTCTGATTTTTTTCTGTAAAAATAATTTGTTTGCAACCGATAAGTTTTGTTATATGAAGTAAACAACTAATTTAAAATTATTATAAAAATGAGTTACATTAACAATAACCACTTTTCCTCAAAAGAAAAGCATTGTAAGAAGAATATTGTTCTAAAAATTTGAACTATTTTCAGCCAAGTACGCATAAAAATAATATTTCCAAAGAATTTTACAGTTCTAGGTCGTTTAATTCTTCTCAAATCATTACGTTCGCAATCAAGTTTTCAAATCAGTTTGACTCATAGATGAATTAGAAGAAACAAGCGTGCAATTTAATGATATGTTTTCTTTATACTATACCATTCCATAAGAAAAGATAGATCACATGTTATGATTTTTTTCACTATAATCATTAAGTAAAATAAACATTTTCTTTGTATTAGCCATCTCTTTTAATCTTTTATTTAAGAGATTTTTACTTATGTTTAATACTTAAGAAGATTTTCAAAAGGTTCATCTTAGTGCATCTCGAAAACACATATCAATAAAAGTGACATTATAGCCATTGTTTGTTCAACAATATTATTTCAATCAAATATGTTATTATCCAAAGCATAAAACATATATGCAACACTATGAACATGCAATCAAATATTTTAAAGCCAAACATCATTCCTTAGGAATTAGAAGCATAAATTTGACGAGACAACCCCACATTTTAAAATATTTTAAAAATATATATCTTATATAAATTTAAGGTGTCTCTAATCATTTTCACATAGAAAAAATAGCATACACATTTTACAAGTATGTTATTATTAGCATGCCAAAACAATCATAACAACACAAATTCTCACATTAGCATGTCAATTAGATCATCGTGATATCTTAATCAGATAAGAAATATACTTAACATGCATAATAACTTTAAATAAACATTTTAGAAAACTCTTTTTTTTTACAAAATATATTCTCGATTCGTCACATTTGACGGAAACTTAGGCTAAGGTTTTTTTAGATTTAACTTTGAATAATACATTGCCCTTTCAAATACTTGTGCAGTTTCAAACGTTCTGATAGACAGTTTCTTCTCCTTCCTCCGCAAGGGAGTATGACATAAATATGTGCCTAATAGCACCATTGTCTATCATCCACTCTTTTATATTAGTAGAAATACTGACATTGAGAAATGACCACAAAAATTATCTCATCTGCTTCAAGCAAATTAAAATTTTGGCTTAACAAGATTTTCTTTTTTTCCATCATTCCATTTGTTTCGACCAAAATAATATTTAACTTAACAAGATTAACGACATTTGTTTCAACTAAATTAATATCTGGCTTAACATGATTAACTACATCTATTTCACCCCAAATAAATATTTGGCTTAACATGATATTCATTTCTCATTGAAATTTTTGCACTAAGTTATGTAGTGACCCAATGTGTCATCATAATTAGAGATAAAAATCATGCGTATAGTCAATGAATAATGCACCAGGTAAATTCTTTAGAAAGAGAGGTGGTGTATAAGACACTCTTAAATACCAAGTCTTTGATAGGACTAACCCTAGACATGCACTTTCACATTATCCCAACAATCAATTATAGAGTTTGCCACATATAAAATAATTTCTTTTTTCCTTCTTTTTCAAAAATATTATTTTGGGTTTGTAACCAACTCTAGTCATACTTAAAAGGTCAACTCACAATATTTTGTAAGCATAAATATTAGGCATACGTTTTTTTAATAATCCAACACTATAGCATAGATAAATTAAAATTATTATTTAAAAGCATCCACAAAAAATTCATAGACAATACATACATATTTTAGCAATAGAGTTTGAACTATGTACACAGTACTGCACGAAAAGCGTAACAACAACAGCAACACCAACGAAAATCTTTGCTAAGAGGTCGTAGGTTTTTCGGTTTAAATAGGAAACGAGAAACTATCCTTAAGATTGTAGGAAAAATATTTGGTTAAACCGAAAAAGGGTTGAAAAGGGGATTTGCTTGAGGCGTGCACTAGACACTGTTCTTAAGGATATTTCGCGGTGAAGCATACCCTCCAGGATTCAACAAGCACTTCTGCTGAAGCAGACAACAGAAAGAGTAAAGAACCAATGAATACTCAACATTAAAGCATGTTTAAAATGAAAAAGAGAGAGGAAAATAAAGTAAGTAGATGATTCTACTTTTTGATGATTTTTGATTGTATATGTGCATGGTATTTATAATACCAAACGGGCCCAAAAAGGCTATTTAAAAATAACATTAATCAAGGGCAAATTTGTCAAAAATAAGATAAATGGTTAATAATAAAAATACTTTAATTTAAAATGAATAGTTAAAATTAATCAAAAAATGAATGATTAAAAATAAATATACTTTCATTTTAAAAAGAATAGTTAGAAACTAATTTTAATAATAATAATAATAATAATAAAATAGATCGGGCTTCTAGTTCATGTGCATGAGGAAATCGACTAATTTTAACTAAATTGGACTTCTTGGCCAAACTTCGTGTGCGCGCAACCACCATTATATTTTTTTCTTACAAGCCTAATACTAAATCTTTTTATTTAAACTCAAAACAAATAATATAAAAAAGAGATATAAGATTCTTCAAAATGTATCAAGTAAATTTATATTTTTACAACACAATCCGCCGCAAAAGAAGAAGAAAATCAACAACAGCAACCTAATGCCAACCACAACGCCAACCACAACAAGAACCAAAACAAAAAGGCACCTCGAGAAGGAAAAAATTAGCGGAAGGAGAGAAGAGAAAACTCTCCATCAAGAGAGAGTAATATACTTTACCATGTAAGAATAATTCAAATTCAATCGTGTACGTTGGTTGTGGATCATAACCATGTATGTATGGAAAATAATATATGGATGCATGTTGGTATAAGCGGCAGATTCCACTAAATCCTCCACCATTAATCTCTATTTTCCTAGTATCAAAGGGGGAGCTTTAGCTCTTTATCCCCGAATCACAGAGGAAAACCAGCGTTTTTTGTGGAGCCACGAATCAAATATGCTTTACATTGCATGTACGACGGGGACGGATGCAGGATTTCATGTTAGGGTCGAATTTATAAAATTCTAAGGGGCAAACTTATAAAATTTCTAAATCATATATTAATTTTAATTTTTTAGGGGACTGCCTCGTCATCCTCTCTAGGTCCATCCTTGCACGGCTGTTGAGAAGGAGGAGGAAGATAAGAAATTGAAGAGGAAAAACAGGGGAGAAAGACTATTGACGACCTGTTTCGAATCATCAGCTTACGTATAAGAGCATGCTGAATTTGAGTCTAGCTGGTATGAAATTGCACTCAGAAACTGTTAATGTCGCAATCCCCAGTTCAGATTCTATTTTGGTCATTTTGTGACTGTCCTGAACAGTGCAACATGGAATTTAGTTGCTGGAAATTTAGGGGAAATGCATGATCGTATCTTGCTGAAGTATCTGCTGCCTTGAAAGCAATTTGGTGTTAGTTGAATGACAAAACTCTTGTGTACTAATAGGCTGCCCTGTTCGGGACTTTTTTTACTTGGTATTGGTCGGCTGTTGGTTTGTGGTAAATGCAGTCTATATTTACTGGAAATTCAGCTAGTACACCGGCACCGCCCTATTATGGTATGCATAAACATGCTTAAATGAACCTTGTTAAACACCGAGAAGTGCCTAAATCGAGAGAAATTATTAAATGAACCCTGTTAACCACGTTATTTATGTCCAACCAATCAGGTCCGTTTATCTCAAAATAACTGCTCACTCTCTAATTACATGTAGAAAGAGGTGATAATTTACCTTGAGAAAAAATGAGATAGACGGACTTGATTGGTTAAGACCACAGATGACGTGGTAAACATGGTTCATCTAATATTTTTTCCTAAATCGACAGCACAAAGTTGCCCAGTGTTAAGTATCGAAATACTTAATTAAGTGGTGTTTATGGTAGGAAACAGCAGCTGATAAATTGTTCTATATTTCCATTGTGTGTGCGAAAATTCTAGCTCAAATTGGTAACTACAAATACTCCAACGGCACTGCCCTATTTTTGGGGATGTTTTCACGGTAATAATCTCTTAGAAGCTGTATTTTGATACTACAAACACTAGGAAGTTAACAAAAGTTGCCCAGTAAGCCAGATAGAAATTCTATGCCTTTTTCGGTGGCCTTTTTTATGTCACACACTAAAAAATTAGGTTTAGAGTTAAAGTTTAATGTTATGGTTTATGAAATTGTGGATAAGGTATATTTTTAGAGTTTAAGATTTAAAATTTAAGGCTAAACATTAAGATTTAATTTTTTAGTGTTGTCGTATAGAAAGTGACCCCGAAAACTAGAAATGAAACCTGCCCTGTGCGGGAGTTTTACAGACTGAATTTTGCTGGAATTATTTGCCGCAACCATTATAAAACAGCAGCAAAAGTGTTCTTTGATGCTTCTAATATTAATTGTTTGCATAATGGTCCCCATATTTGATACACGTCATAATTTGGTCCCTTTATTAAAAAATGATCATATGAATAATTGGTTAATGAAATTAACTTGAATTCGGATAAATTCTGTTAGCGCTCTGTTACTTCAATGTAGTATCTTCAACCCGATTTACGACTAAGCCGAGTGTAGGGTGTTATATGAGTTGACCCCAACTTGATTAGTTACACCTCTAATGGCAACTTAACAATACTACAAGCATTTTATTGTGACAATATTTGTTGTTTTTGCATGCTAGGAGTACCTTTACCGATGGAAATGGTGCTTGCCAAGGGATCATCGAAGTATTCATTCTGAGTTGAACTATTTCAGGTTTGGATCACTTTCAGGTTTGAATTGTTTCGGTATCTATCATTTAAGTCCAACACTTGAGCTATTTAGGCTTGAATCGTTTCGGGTTTAAGTTATACATGTGTTTATCATATCATTTCATTTTGATCATTCAAGTGGATATCAACTTCATCCATGTGGCCAAGGATCAATTTTCATTGCATGATTGCATCAAAAACAACAGTACAACTCCAACAATTATTCGAAAGATCAAAACTGATCTTTATAATTATTCGACACACAGCATTGTTAGAAAGGAAATGGCCTCAAAGGCCTTTGTAGGAGGAAAGCATTATTCCATCGGAAATTAGGAAGCAAGCCTGAGCTTTCTGTTGTCGGAGAGCTTCTTAGCGAATTCGACAAGAGCTTTTCTATTGGTGAATTCTCCTCCAACTTTTTCAAACCTTCTGGTCTCCAGATTGACCCTCGACACTGGTTTATCTAACAGATTGTTCGCAATTGCAACAAGGTTGTCCAAATTCTCCTCTGTTGCAAGATCCATAGCCACGGCATCTCCGGTCAGTTCGGTCTCCTGTTTAGCGGATAAAAATATTAGGTTCGAAAAATGAACTTTAAAAAATATACTACTTGGAATGCTTTTCTTGGTACCTGAATCCGGAGGTAATTTTTCTCGGAGTGAAACGTTTTGAACCGAGCAGCGGTGTGAAAATCAACCATGTCGAAGCTTGCAGCAAACAATGATTGAAGCAATGGAAAATTCCCACCGTAGGTGAGCCAATTCAACCAGCCCCATCGGTTCACAATCTCTGCACTATATTTCTCTTCAAACTGGGCTTCGCCACACCCCAGTGACAGCACTAGCAGCGACTTGTAATCCAACGGTTCCGGATCCCCTTTCTTTCGCTCCCACATCTCCTTCGAAATGCTGTCCATGGCTACCACTGTCTGCAAATCCGAGATTTTCGGGTAAATAATCATGTCACTAACAACTAATTTGTTCTCGAAATGCAAACACATCATAAACCAGTGTACGTACAGGATTAGCAGCAGCGACTCCGCCATCGATGATATCGAACGTGCGGGTGTTGCCGTTGGCATGCTTAGTTTCAAAGTAGTGCGCCGGCAAGTAAATAGGGACGGCGGCTGTCCCGACGCAGACATCGGCCAACCTTGCATTGCTCAAAACATCCGACTTCGCCTGTGATTGGAACAAAACAAGAAGAAATGCATGCATGTAACATCAAATACAAAGTTTTTCAATATTCTCCTTTTGAAACAGAGACAATATGTTGATAAAACTGATCCATACATCGTTGGTCGAGAAGACCACTGGTTGAAGCAGCTTGATGTCGAAAGTTGGGATGACCACATTCGTCACTGTGTCACTCAGAGTAATGTCTTGTAATAATTCGTTTGCAGCATTTCTCAGCGCCACTCCGCTATACACTGGACGACCAATTGGAAAGTCCCCTATATCAACAGGACGTCTGAAGAATTATAACGAAAAAAATGGGGTCAAAAATTGATTCTGCATCAAGAAAGTAACATATTGAAGCATATTGGTTTCCGATTCGATTAGATCTTACTCTTCCGGGGGGAAAATCTGGGAGCCATATTCATAATAGAAATTATTGATTTCTGTTGCAGGGAACTTAGGTCTGTTTTCGCTGTTCGGAGCAGCAAGAATGGCGGATATCAGCCCGCCGGTGCTTGTTCCCGCAACGACGTCGAAATAATCTGCTATTCTAGCATCTGGTCCATCCAAATCCTAGCAGAAACATATAATCATCCGCATGTAAGAAAAAAATAACTTAAGCTTATGTTTACATATACTCGGATAAGTGCAGATTTACGATGAACCTGAAGCAGGCTTTCAAGGAAAGCAAGAATAGTGCCGGGGATAATGCCGCGAATGCCGCCTCCATCGATACTCAACACCGTCACCATCCGGTTTGCCGAGGAAGGGGCAGCCATTTTTCTTTTTAAATTCCGAAGATCGAAGTTGCAATCTGTGTTTGAGTGAATTGTGAGAAGCATTCGATGATCGAACCCTGTATTTATAGTGAATTTTACATGTATAAAGACAAAAGCATGCATGAAAATTAGCCACGTGTTTCTATCGTTTGGGAATCTGTGAGCTTGCCATTGTTGATAATATTAACCTTGTACAGGTCATATGGTTAAGTTTAATATTTTAAAAAATAATCATGATTTAAGAAATAAAGAGTTAATTATCTAAGTCCAGTCATTTCAAGTTTTCAGATTAGATTCAAATTTGTTTCGAGTTTCCATTATTTAGGGTCCAAAATTTGGATTTTACAAAGTTGAGTCATTAAAGATTTTACATTTGAGTATAAAACTCTGATTATTTGGATTTGAATCATTTTATATTCAAGTATTATGATTATTTTAGTTGGATCAATTTTGAACCATAAAATTATTTTGCACCCATAAAAATAATCGTGATTTTTTTAAAATTAATCTATATTTTTATATAATTATTCAAACTAATATAATATAATATAAAATCAAAAAAGGTTAAAGGACATTTTTAACCTTGAACTTTAAAAAAACATTTTAATCATTAAACTTTTGCCTCTTTTGGCCTCAAACTTTTAAATTTGTTTTAAATCAACCGGGAAAATGTAACCGACATGTTAATTTAATGTTGAGTTATTTTTTCCTTTCATTTATCTCAATTTTATTTTAAATATTTTCATTATTTTTAAGTATTCTTTTGATTTCTATGTAAAAGAAAAAAACAGATAAAGTCAATAGCTTACTACACCTTAACAAGTATGATATTCTTTTTGGTTTGAGTCAAAGCATTCACCGCTCTAGTTTTCTCGTCGCGGGTCTTGATTTTTACCAATGAGAATGAAGTACATTTCATGGTTAAGGGATGAAGTGAGCAACTACTACACCAAATTCATGGTTAATAAGTATGATATTTTTTAATGGTTGGTTTAATATAATATAAAATAAACAAAAAGTCCGAAGGTTAAAAAGACGAAAATTATTTGAGAACTAGTGTAACACTTTTACAAATTTGAGGGGAAAATGTTATTAGAACATTAAAAATTAACCTACATTAAAAGATAATTAAAATTAATAACACAGTCACGAAATCCAAAACAATCCCAAAAATTTCGGATCACATCTTGCCATATCTCTTTAGTTTATAGTTTAATTTCTATAAGAACTATCGATTCCAAATTTCATATTCAATGATTAGTATTTATATTTATTAAAAGTGTTATCCACAGGTATGGGAGCGAAATGTCCAAGGCCAGCCATACCTAGATTCCACAGTTGGACGCCTTATCCTTCGACAGACAAATTCATAAATGTAAGGTTGACCATTCGATTGAGTCGAATTAAAAAAAATGTCAATTAGTTGAATTAACAAATCTTATTTTATAATTTAATTTTATATAAAATTTTTTCTAGTCGAGTTGTTTAAGTTTCTATTCAAATTTAATTATAAATATTTATAATATTTCTTTATTTTTTTCATATTTTTCATATATGATATATAGATAATTATTTGATACACTGACTGTAAAAACTTTTAGTTTTCACAAGTATCTTAGTTTTAGGGTTTAGGAACTTAATTTAAGGTGTAGGGTTTAGGGATTAGGTTTAGTAGTTAAGAATGTAATGATTGTAAATAGAATTTAGGGTTTAAGGTTAGAATTTAGGGTTTATAAGTTGAAACCTTAATCCTCAATATATTACCTCTAAAACCTAAACCATAATGTTGAGATATTTATTTTGATATAACTCAATGAAAAATATTTTTGGACTTAAACAAAATTGCAAAAATATTTCAAAGTCCAAAATACTTGAAAAATATATTTGAAAGTTTTAAAAGTGTTTTTGACTCAAACAAATATTTTCAAGTAATTTAAAAGTCTCCAACGGCTAGTTTTTCATTCCACACAATAAATACAAGCCAAAGACACTTGAAGAAGAAGAGGATGAACATCCAAGCCAAAAGTTTAAAAGAGAAGAGTCTTAATGTGTTTATTTTTTTTAATCTCTTATAAATTTTTTAATTTAATCCTAGTGAGCTAAAATGTGTAAACACCACCTAGAGAGGTATTTTGTTTACAAATGTCAAGACCTCATTGTTGAGGAATAGGTTATAGTTGATCCTTATAAAAACTAAGGAGAAAGTTCTGTCTTAGCCCGTGAAAAGATAAGGATGTAAGGTTACCCCTTGAACTCCTAAAAGGGGAAGAATTCATTGTTAGTGAATTGAGAAATTCTTAGTGTGAATGCTAAGGTAGTGAATGTAGACATTGGTTATAAGGTCGAACCACTCTAAAATCGCATGTGTCAAATTATCCTTTCTTTTTCGATTTTTTGTTTTTCCCAATTTCAAAAAAAAAACCTCTACGCACTTCATCAACGCTAATTTCGATTGAAGACATTGAACTTTCATATAACCTCTAAACTCTAACCCCCTAAATCATAACCATTACCCTTAAATTCTAGACATCTATACATAAACCCCTAAACCCTACACCCTAAACAGAGTCCTTAAACCCTATAATTAAAGCGTTTGTGGAAACTAAAAGTTTCCACCGTCAGTGTATTATATAAATCCATGATATATATGATGAAGAATTGAGGCTCCCGACTCAACTTAAAAATTGATTCACTAAATACTAAAAATTAAAATTATTTGAATTTTTATTTTATAGTTCAAACCTTATTTAAAGTTTTTTCGAATCAAGTTGAGTCAATTTTTTCACGTTGAGTCTAGTTAAATATAATTATTTAATTGTTAATGTATAATCAATTTATATGTATGGAGCCAACCTTTATTGAAGTTTTAATTTCCTTGTCGTTTGTGTTTCAATTTTTATTCAGATATGTAGCACGTTTCGTAGTATTTATATGAATTATAGATGAGAACGAATATAATATTATCCTATGCCTCAATGATTACTTGAATAGTCATTTAAAACAGCTTGCCGACCCAGGATTGATTGGTTTCTTATTGTATTTAAATAGATGGTAATTGTATTTTGGATAAATTACGTAAATTAAAATTGAATTTTATTTTTATATTTATTTTGATGACTGAAGTTTTAAACATTTAATTTACTTACTGAAATTTAGATATTGAACTTTTTTATTATTTTTTCGTTAATTTTTTGACGGCGTCTATTTATTAACGAACGGAAAAACCTTTTCAAGATTCAAACAAGGAAAAACTTTATCGGCACGAGAAAATAAATATACTGAGAAACATGCTCCATCTGACGGCGGAGAAGGGAAATCGACGAGAAAAAATCGAAAGATTTTTGCATGATCTGTTGACTTAGGGACACTTTCTGGTGAAATGGTGGTCGGATTCAGACTTAGGGGTGAGATGAAGCAACTAGTGAAATTTAGTACCAAACAATGACGACAGTGGATGGTGAAGTGACAAAAACGTTAATTGTCTAAACTTTAGTGGTCGAAAACATTCATTGTTTAAACTTCAGTAGTCGAAAACATTTAATGCCTAAATTTTAATAAATAAATCGAATATTTTAAAACTTCGGTAATAAAAATAAATTTAAAAGTAAAATTTAATGATAATTTCTGTAATTTACCTTTATATTTTTTTAACATAAAGTAAAAAATAAGAGATCATTTTTCTTCGGTTGTGGTTATTTAACATATTTCGAACTTGTAAGTTGTAACTTGCATAGAGGGGATTATACATTGGAGTATGAGACTCAATCGGGCCAGGAAGTTTAAGGAAAGTCTTTGCTCAATGTCAAGGGCAGTACATAGAATAATTATTTTTTACTCCCTAAAAAATATATAATTGATTGTTGTTCCATAAATTTATAACTTTTTAAACGGCTCCTTCATCAAATATTGTTGAATTCTGTCATTGGTCATTGTTATTCTTAAACTTGCATGAAATGTATACATTTTTTTTTTGAAGCAATGGGATTCATACGTCTAGCTCAATAAATTAGTAACATTAATAGAAGTTTTTTTATAGGGCGGGGTCGGGCATACATTTTTTGGTTGTCCTTCTAACTTTTTTAAGATTCTACCCTAATTAATCCGAACTAACCCGCACCGCACACCTAGCTTTAGTGGGTGAGTCTCCTTGCATGAATTTTCTACGTACACAATGCATCAAACTCGAGATATGTTTAAGCGATACCAAGTTGCTTACCACTTGAATCAAAATGTTGGGATATAGATTTGTTTCTTATACAATTAGTTCTTCTCCTAATTAATTGTTCAAATATATTCTTTTTACTAAACTCAACAGGTTCAAGTGGGAAAACGGATGATATTTATTATGAGGGACTCAGGTTCAATCGTTCTGTCCACAAGGTGTTCATCATAGAATATGTATGAACAAATACTACCTTATAATCACATTCAGACTATTAAAAAATACATTCTTTGTACTAATTTTATTGTTTTCTAAATAAAACATTTATCATATATATGTATATATACTACTCCTATAAGATTTATATGTTCATTATAAATATACGATCCGTTTCATGCGGATCATATTAGATTTTTGCACATTTTTCTTTAACACTCCCATATTTTCGAGATCCAAGCTATAATATATCAAAGATTTCATTGGATTAAAGTATATTGGGATATGTAAATTTAAAAGAATGAAATCAAGTTTAATAAAAAAAAATGAAATCACGTTTAATAAAAAAAATGAAATCAAGTTTAATAAAAAATGAAACCAAGATAAAAAAAAAATTAAAAAGGAATGAAATCAAGATAAAAAAACTTACAGAACATTAATAACTTGAAAATAATAATAAATTCATACAACTGTACTAATTTCTTAACTAAATTATTAAAATTTATAATCGTTTTTTACTTTATAACTTAACCATTAAATTAAAATGTTTTTCATCTTCATTCGTGTGCATCATTTTTTGATAATAAAGAAAAAATATCGCCATATGTTGTTAAAATCCTCCTTAGACCTATAGAAAAAAAAGTACACCTAACTATAATTACAATCAAATTTATAAAAATTTTCAAACACAACTAAGCTCAAAGGCCGTTATAATCCTCAAGAAAAATATTACCACGTGTCTTGTTAAATTCCGGCACATTCATATGCATCATTCATACTAAGAAGGTGCGCGTTTAGATATGGTTGACAAAGTTATCTTAATTTCTTATATCATATTTAATGGTACAAGTTATAATTATACAGATATATTTAAATTTTAAAATAACTTTAACTATTAATTTTTTAAATAGTCTTAAGGTAATTATAAGGTAATATCTGTTTATATATATTTTTTTAATCATTTGACAATGCACATAAAGCTACTTTAATTTAAGTTTCCTAGGCTAAGATGAACATCATCTTCTTTTTCACTTTAATCACGTATTAGGTTCAACTTTCATTTTTAAATTAGAAGTGTAATTACCATCTTAGTTACATCAATTTTATCCTCTCTCCTAAGAATCTAATTCCATTCAATTCAACACAACCCACAAATTAAGAAGATTGGTCAAAGTCAAATGTATCACTTCTCTGTAATTACATGTAATTATATCTAAATCCAATTACCACGTGGCTTCCAAACGCACCTTAGTTTATGATTAAGATAAGCAATATTTATATATTATCAAGTAACATTTATAGACCTAACTATTGATAAAAAAAAATAAAGATAACAATATATGATGAGACAATGTCAAATTTAACTATAAAAAACAAAAAATATGTTATAAAAGCATATAAAACCATCGTTTTTATATAGAAGATGAAGACTAAATTAAACAAAATAAAATAAATTTGTATTACTATTAATTAACTTGTTATATCTGGATATATATTATCAATTGAACTTAAAATTTTAAACTAAACACTTGAATATTAAAATATTACATATCTTTTTTTTAACTCTAATTCATTCATTCCACAAAATAGGACCATCCAAATAAATGGTTAAAAAATCCAACCAATCGAATCAGAAAAATAAAAGATACAAATAAATTTTATTTTCGGTGATGAAGAGTAAACATCGTCAATCTTAACATATACAATAATGGAACATGATAACACATTAATAATTGATTTTATTATAACTTAAATATATCACATTTGAGATAAGTGGAAACACCTATAATTATATTTAAATTAACCTGAAGTACACGTGATCCGACGTTAACAATGTTAAAAGTTAAATATTAAATTTAACTAACAAATAAAAGTGAAATTAACTGAACATTGAGTATTAAATGTATCATTATACATTAAAGTTTTTTTTTTAAAAATTGCAATTGATTGACTTGTTCTATTTTTTTTAAAAAAAATTGCATTTGATTGACTTAGTTCTAAAATCAGCCTCACTGTTCTAAATAAAGTTGCTAGAATAATGTGTTATTTGAATTGGGACGGAAGAGTTTGTATTTAAGTAACTAGAATGCATGAATGACATTTATGTTGATATAAGCCTATCTGATAATTTAATTTTTTTTGAAAATTATATTAAGAGATAAAATTAAAAGAGTTCATATTTAATGCATTGATAGTAAAAAAATCTTTTTTTCCACAAGCTTGTAAGTTTTAAAATAAACTCCTAATTCTAAACTACTAAATTATAATCTTTAAATTATAAATACTAAACACTAAATTTAATAATAAACCCTAAATTCAATAATTTAAAACATAAACGCCTAAACTCTAAATTAAATCCTTAAACCTTAAAATAAACTTATTTATATATTGAAGTTTACATCAACAGTGCATCAAATATTTTTTTCAGACCAAAATAGAAAAACAAACCATGAAAATCGAAAGATTGATTAGAACACGACATAAATACAACATGAAAAAATAATTAATACATGACATTATATAAATATAATATGAATATTACATGTGTACATGAGCTTATCAAAATATCTATGTATATTTGAAAAGAATATAAGTCTCGTTAAATTTCTTTTGTAACTAGATTCAAGTTAGAGATTCAAGTTAGAGTCAGTCTCATGAATAAAAATCTCATGTCCCTTTTTAGTACGTCAATGTATGTTCCAACATTAAAAAGTTGGATTTGAAATTTATGGTGTAAGGTTTAGTTTCGAGTTCTCAAATCATTTTGAATTTTCTATTAATCAAGTTTGTCACTTGCGTTTTTATCAATTCAAATGATTTCTTTGAGTCGTTTTGAGTTTCAATTGTACATGTTAGAATTATTGACTTTTATAAACAAATTGAAACTGAATCGGAAAGAGGTGGCCTGTTTGTTTGCCTTTGCCGAATGTTGAGCCTACCTATTCTCCCACCCCATCACATACTTGGTCTTTCCTCTTTTTTCTTTAGTTTCTTTATTATTTGTTCTAATTATATTAATTTAAATTAAGATTAGGGGAATACCAGTTGTTTTGAGTGTAGTGCTCATCTTAATAGTTCACGACAAGAAATAAACTCAAATACCTACACGAGACACTCACACATACACATACGTAGAATTATTCTTTAAAAAATACGTACAAGGTACATTTTTAATATAGAGGGTGATATATTGAAGCATGTGGAGGAGGTTGTGGTGGAGCCAGGCTTTGAAGCAGGCCGTTGGGAGGAGACCTTCGCCGTCTCTGCAGAACCCGCTGATGTTCGAGAGAGTGACATCGAGGACCAATTCGGGATTCCGTGGTACAAAAGTTTTGTTCACTTCTTCGTCTTCTGATGCCGATGCAACCTCCGATTCAGCTTCTTTGAAAATGACGAGAGCAGTGGACAGTGTGACATTCGCGGAGGCTAAGAAGCTGATGAGGCTGGTAAATGTGGCATCACTCAAGACTAAGTTGGGGGTGGAAGGCAAAGAGGTGATTGGCTACTCGGAGTTGTTGAAGGACTGCGAGAACATGGGCGTTACCAAATCCCTCGACGAGTCAATCGCTTTTGCACGCGTTCTGGATGAGGCAGGCGTCGTACTTCTTTTCCGCGACAAGGTTTATCTTCATCCGGAGAAGGTATTGTTGGAATCAAAACATAATTAAATATGAAATTTATTTTAGGATCTATTATGTCAAATTATCAAGATTAATACATTAATTACAGAAGTGTACCCGAATCTATTGATATGCTTGAGCGTTTATATTTTCTTTTGTCGAAAAACTCTCTGAAAAAAAAAGAGAAATACAAGTTAATATCTGTTACACGTATAACATAATTGGACACTTAATTTTGTATCATAATTTATAATAATATCATACATCATACATATGTACCTACAATTACGAATTTTAGTCCAACAGGTAACCATTCTTCTTTTTCTTGAAATACGCATTTTACTACATAGGTGGTGGATGAGATTAGAAGAGCGGTACCTCTTGCTCTAGCTCCTGAAGATGACCCTACAAGAGATGAGCTAGAGACGTTGCGGTTGAGGAAGGAAGAAATCGATGTGCGAGCACATAAGCAAGTCCGGCGCATCCTCTGGTGTGGTCTCGCATTAGTGGTGGCACAAATCGGACTCTACTTTCGACTTACGTTCTGGGAATTTTCGTGGGATGTAATGGAACCGATCACATTTTTTACCACGGCCACCGGCATTATCATAGGCTATGCTTACTTTTTGTGTACGTCAAGAGATCCCACCTATCAAGATCTATTGAAGAGGTTGTTTCTGTCAAGGCAGAGGAAACTGTTCAAGAAGCATAGTTTTGACGTTGGGAGGTTTAAGGAACTACAAAACAAGTGCGGAACACAACTTGATGCCTCGACATCGATCCGAAATAGAGTAGGGTTGGATGTTGAACTGGATGATGCCTTACGTAAAGATTAGGCTTTATCCCCACCACTTTCTTCGCTCCCTTTTATTATCATTATTAACCATTTGATTAATAAATTCTCTCAATTTTGATTGTAATCTCGACTTTAATTTTAATTATTTTTGTTTGTTTTTTCAAACTATTAGTACCATTGGTGTACGTTATTTCATATATTTTTCTAATAAAACCCATTAGGTCTCTCATACTCTCAACAGAGCCCAACATGAATAAGAACATTAACATCTAAATTTCAGTGAGTAAATTGAACGATTTGAAATTTCAGTGACCAAAATATGTTTGAGAGTAAAGTTCAGTAATAATTTATATGATTTACCCTAATTAAATTCGAATTTAAATTAATTGAAGTTGGTAATCAATAATACTTTTATCACATGCATATTTTGCCCGATCCTAGTGGACAGAAAATTTATGGCATTGGCTAATAAAACCAGAGGTTTAGCCAGGAACATGTTTCTTAACCACCGTGCTGGTAAAGCAAAATGCCAGAGAAAGTGCCCGTGGGCTGTTCATTGCCTAGTGTAATGCAATAATTGATGCACCGTTCGATTAATGGGTAAATTATCTTTTTAGCAACCCAACTTTCACTGCGTTTCTTTTTTTGTTTTTGGCGATTTAACTATAAAAATCCTCAAACTAATCAATATTTTTTAAAATTCACTCGTTTAGATTACTCGACCTTCACTTTAATTCTTGTATTTTAGTCATATTGTTCTTGTATTATTTGGATTATAACTGAAATTTTAAAATTAAAAAATACATTGGATTAAACCTAACCAAATTAGAATACATAGACTAAATCCACAATTGATGTATAATATAGAGAATAATAACAAATTTTAAACTTTTAAATTTTTTTACTAAATTTCAACCTTCGATTCTCAGAATTATTTGTCGATTGAATATTAGCTCGACTCAAGGACGGAAGTATTAAGGGGTGGGGAGAAGCAATCACCCTCCATCCTTGAAAAATATATATATATATATATTTATTTTTATCCCCTTATTTAAATTTTGTTAAAACCTAGTTTATTGTCCCTCACTTTCAAATATTTATAGTTTATCTCCAACCCTAAATTTTAGTTTCGTCCCTGGCTCGACTGCCACGATTATTGTTATAACATTTAGGAGATTATAGGTCGGAGTATATTTGTTGTACTTTACTCCAATTTAAGGATTATAAATTATAAATAGTTTAGGTCTTATAATTAAAAAATCTTTAAATTGTTTACATGCCAATTTTTTTATGGCATTTTAAAATAGAAGTCTCATTCTTATTCGCTTCGATTCTTCCAATTTCTCGGATCGCATCCAACACCCTTGGCATTGAGCCAAAATAGTACAGCTTATATGAAACTACCCACATAAAGTAATTGTTTTATTTTTGTCATTTTATTTATTAATTTATGAGATAAATTCGAGTTCACGTTAGCCTTAAAAATGTTGGTTGAAAAGAAAATGCCTTAAAGAAATTAAAAGTACTTAAAATATGTTATACGAGATAGAAATAATGATCTGTAATTACAATAAAAATTTTAAATTTTACATAATAAAAGTACAAATAATTTAATTTTAATTATTTTTGGTTTAATCACCGGTATCCAATACAATAGTTGATTAATCCAGTTTAAGTTTGTTATGAGTAAGGCTTTCTCAATCCAACTATTTTATTCACAAATTAGAATTCAAACTCTTAATAATGTTTTATAATTTTAAGGTTTAGAATACAATCTCAAGTTATATTTTGATAATAAATGCATGGAAATGTTTATGAGTCCTAAATTTTTAGATTTGGTTTTAGTAGTTTGGACTTTTAGTTTTGAGCCTAATTTTAATAGTTTCAAGCTTTTGAGCTTAGGATGGGAATAACCAATTTAGTTCGAACAAGTCGTGTGCCCGTTTTATAGGGACATGATCCTAAAATTTATTAGAATAGTCTTAATTTTTAGAATATCAATTAGATTAGTATTTGGATTAATTTAGTGAATTTAAATTTATCCTTGGCTTATTGGAGTAAATATTAAATTCTTTAGATTAATCGAACAATTTTCAATTACTTAAAAAATAATATCAGTTTCGAAGTCTAATCTAGCATTAAATTATAATTTAGTCACCATAAATTAGGTTTCTTAATCTTTTAGGGCTAAATATATAATTGAGCTATATGTTAAATTGGGCCTTTTTTGTGTTTACATTTATGCCCTTGCTTGTCATACATTAATCACATTCATGTAATCTTATATCTTAATAACATAGTTAATTAACTTAAGTCATAAAAAGAGATGTATTTATTAATTCTAATATTTGTGTTATAACAGTCCGAGCTTAAATGATGTTAACCAAATATTTGAATTAATTTTTACCGCCCTGAGGTAAACGGACTAAAAAATTAACAATGTCATTACATCATATTTAAATGTTTTCATCATGCATAAAGGAGACGCGCGGAGGTCGAACTATAAATTAACACGACAGTCGGGCTTATTCGGTGTCGGTTTAATTTATGGTCCGACATATCGTCAACCTTATTAACTAAATGTCTAATTAATTTGAGTCCATCTAATCGATAAGGCCCGTGTAGTCAAGGTTAATTTTTATCTAAGAACTTCGAATTAAACTCAATCTAAATTTCAATAAATTTCATTCTTTTAGGAGCAACAAATTTTCTGGTACCGATCCTCGGGCGTGATGAGGGTGCTAATCCTTCCCTGCACGTAACCAACTCCCGGACCCATTCGTAACGAGTCTCTGATTTTATGGTGTCCAGCCCACCTTACCTAAGTGGCCGGTGGCGACTCCTGATTTTAATCGTCTTGGAAAATTTAAAGTCTTCAAAAGAAATCTTTTTTTTCCGAAGGATTTTCATTAATAATTCAGGGGTAATTAGTAGCCGACTCATTTTTTAAACAAACGCCCTTAACACGCCAAAAAAATCTTTTTTTAAAAAAGAGAGAAAAAAAAAAAGGTCGCTACAACACCACTTTATCTTTGTAAGCTATTTGTTCATGTTATCCTCGAAAATCTGAGAGCATTCGGATTTGTACGAACCAAAGAAATTATCAACCTTAGAGATCAACATTTTCGGTGTAATGAAGCATAGTTGATGCACCCTGGTATCTTGGTCCACTTGTTCCTCTTGAATGCTACCATCTTCTAGTTCACCATTGAAGTCAAATTTCACTTGTAACTCATCTCTGTAAGTGAAAAAACTCTTTGTGCTCATTAAATTTGTATTCAGAATCTCAATCGACAATTGCTCATGTGGTTCAATAGTCTCACCTTCATCGTGTTTCTCTATTGCCCCAATGGTGTTGGAAGAAGTGTTCATTGTTTCCACATTTTGAAAACTATCTCCATCCAACTCTAGAGTCTTCTGTTCAGCCTTTGTTGTAGTGAATTCAACATGTCCATTGCTCTTAAAGTTTCTTTTAAGATCGGAGGAAAAATGAGTCTCCATGATTTCACCATCGCCTTTGAAGAAATCCTGGAATGAATTATTCCCATTGCTGCTGTGTGGTGTATATGAACCCCGTTCACTAGCTAAATCAAGTTTAACTGCACTATTTTGCACATCAAGTCCCTTTTTTTTCTGGATCCATTGAATGTTAGTTGGAGTTGGTAATTTATCGAACACATGCGTGACCATTGCGTATAGGTTGGCTTGATTAGTGCATTGAAATCTTGCCATCATAGCTCTAGTATAGTTGATTATATCGCTTCATCCATTGGTACCATCAGCGAGCTATTCCTTCAAAATTAAACGAAGCAATGGTAATCCAAAGAGTATCCTTTATTTGATAAAAGTTGAAGCTTCAGCATGAGAAATCCATGACTCTGGATTTGTGCCATCAAATGCAGATAACATAACTATAACACCCAGACTCGAATGTCACAATTTGGGCTTCAAGTCCAAACTGCAACCATAAAATTCTCAATTGGGTTTAGCTCAAACAAGTTATTTAAATCCAAGCATTTAAATCCATAGTTGAAAACATAGGTAAATCATTTAAACAGTTACAATGAGCTCCACATTTATTTAAAACGTTTAAACATTTGACTTGATTAATACAATTTCAGAAGTAAGAAGTACATACTCTACACGTAAGGCCCTATGAATACATAGCCCACTAAACCCAAGTACCGTGCTCTGAAAGCCTCAACTTACTAAAATCCCGAACTGATAGTGCTCCACGATCCCACTTTCCAACGATCAACCTACGCACGGAAACAACGATTCCGAGCGCTGAGCTTACAAAGCTCAGTGGTACACATCTACTCTACTATACTTCATGCTAATCATAAACATAAGCATGCAAGCTAGTACAAGCAATAAAGATAGATAAATAAACATGAGGCGCTACCACTAGTCGCCTAAACACATGCTCACAACATAGCAAAACAACATACATGGTCCACAAAGCCCAACCATACTTGAGATCCCACCGGATCCTTTGAGCGAAACACACAATGTCATTATTACAAACCTTGAGTGAGGCCCGATATCACACAACCTAGGGAACGTACACTATGAGTGAGGCTGATGCCACACAGCCTCGAGAACGTACACTCATACTTGGAACCTCACATTGAGCACCAATACTCGGAATCTCACGTCGAGTATCATCAGATGAGGTCCGGTGTCACACAACATCGGGATCGTACATCTGGTATCTCTAACCATGGTGTTGCAACACTTTATCTATGGGTATCCGAATCCCACCAACCAACAGTGACTCAACCACACAAGTGCCCATACTTGGCACGTAACAACACATGATCCACCAAGGACCCATATGGTTACTATTACAAACCAGTCACTCAATATTTACTGATTTATTACTCATTAAGATTGTATAATTGATCTCATTCATTAGCTACATTTATCCATATTATCAAGTTTATTCAAGGTGTAATTTCATTATTAATATTCATATCGATTTCTATCCTTAACTTGTATTTATAGATTATTTATCGTATCGGGTAGCAGTACTCGTACACGAGTATCGATACGGTATCCTTAGGTATCGGTACTCATACATGTACCGATACTAAAACTGCTTACTGGAAATCTTTAATTTCCACAAGTATCGGTACGGGTCGACATGTACCGACACGACCCCTAATCGCATACCAGTACAACCAAAGCTCGTATCGATACCCTAAATGTGGGCTCACATCAATTCCTTAAATTACGATCTCACAATACTTATTTGATCCCTAAAGCTTATGAAAGTCATTAGGGTTGGTTTACTAACACATTCACTCAATTAGCATTACTTACCAGCTTTATACTCATTTGTTTGAATATTATCATCATTCATCTCTTACACGGTTCCCATCAAATACATTAATCTATTCAAACAAGTAAACAAGGCATCACAAATATTAATCAATCAACAATCATCAAATATCACACAAGCATCACAAATGACCCTGCACGGTCTCTAAAGTATCCACTAGTCCCATCATATCCGTAACATCATCATGCATCTCATAATATATGTCAAGCCTCAAGATATCGGTCCACCATATGCTTATTCATCGTCTACCTAATTGCGAACACTAACAAGCAAGGCAATCACATTTATGATGCTCATGAAGTAATAAGCATTCGAGGTGTACTAACCTTATACTGATATCGCTAAAATCCTCACTCGAGCTTCTCAAATATTCTACTTGATTCGATCCCAAATAATCATCGTATACCAAAGAATACGAAACTACATCAATTCATGCATCCCATATTCAACTCATAAGGTCAAACGAGTAAAAATAGCTTACCAGGTTCGAATTTGGCAATACGGACTGCGCCATTGGATCCAAAACGTCCCAGATAGGATCTTTTGAAAAAAGTCAACGCCGATCAACAACCTGGTCAACTCTGGTCAACCATGGTGATCTGGTGCGGTCAGGTGCATGGTAAGCAGTGTGCACCCCTAGGTGCAGGATCTGGTGCGGGCGAGTGCACGGGAGGTAAGGTGCACACGCGGGCAACCATTAGGTGCGGTAGGGTGCACGGGCTTAAGGTGCACGGGCCTATATAACAATCATGTCTTTTCTTGCCTTTTCTTCTATCATCTGCTGCCTATATAACAATCAGCTGCAATAACCCCTCTCACTTGCCCTCTGCATCATCACCTGTTGCTGACATGGAAATAGATGACGTGGGCGCTGAGTTGGCGTGGGTTGCATTTGTGTCGTAACACAATTCATATGCTGCAATTGTGATTTTTGTTGCCAATTTTGTATTTGATTGAGTTGGGTAGTAAATTGTCTTGTAATGATTTTGCTGATTCAATTCATATGTTGCAATTCGTATCTTATCAAGAGTTGTTTGGTGCAGTGGTAAAGGTTTTGGTATATCTCTTATAGGTCTCAAGTTTGATCATTCCCAAAATTATTTTATTTTTTTAAAAAAAATTTTAATCAAGTGGTGACACTTATTGAAGGAAACATATATTAAATAAATTAAATTTAAATTAAAAAATTTAATTCAATTGGGCATCATATGATTTGTTGATTAATTTTATTTAATTAAATTAAAATTAAGACTAAATTCATACAAAAGATAAATAATATGAACTAAATATATAATTTTACAAATTTTTGTTAACTGTCACCTCTCCGTTTGTTTTTTAATAGTAGTTAAAATAAGATCAATTTAAAATTTTGATAATCTGATTAACGAGTTATATAATTCAGTGATTAAAATAAGTACGCCAAAATAGATCGATGGTCACCTGACTAGTTTACCCTTAAATATAAATAAGAATGGAAAAGCAGAAAAGGAAGCGTCACCCACGAGAACGAGGATACTTGAAAGCAAGTTAATGGTACGCTATTGCTTACTTTCGGCTCTCGTTCGGTGAAACCCAAGTTCAAGATTCTTCCTTTGCTTATTTTTTTTCAATCCAAACAAGGAAACTATTGTCGAATTTCCGCGTTTTTTCTTTCCTTTTATAATACCCATCCCATAGAGAAAGAAGCTCAGTTATCATCTCTTCTTGTATAGCGATTTAGGTAATTTTCAAAAAAAAAGCGAGAAGAAACAGAGCCTTAAAATGCTGTGTACACTGGTGTCCATGCCCCGGAATAAGAAAGTCGGATTGGTTCCGGTTTACTTGAACGTGTATGACTTGACTCCGATTAATGGTTATGCTTATTGGTTTGGACTTGGGATCTATCATTCTGGGGAGGTTAGTTTTCCCTTTTCCTTTCTGGGTTGCCTGTTTGTTTGATGGGGAAATTTTGGCCAACTATTTTTAATCAGTGGATATTTTGCTTGCTTGATTTAGTATGCTATTTTTTCAATTAATTTTCCCTGGAAAATTTTGAAACTTTTATATGCAAATTGCAAAAGAAGGAATTTTCATAGATATTAGCATATACATCCAATAATTGCTTATGTCTGTATGTGTGGAAGTAGATTTTGATTATGTTGATTCTTGCTGTGCAGTTCATGGAGCTGAATATGGTTTTGGAGCACATGAACATTCAGCTACCGGAATTTTCCAAGTGGAACCAAGGCAGTGTCCCGGTTTCACATTTAGGAAATCTATTTTAATCGGAAGGACGGATCTAGGGCCGAAAGATGTCCATTTGTTCATGGAGAAACTTGCTAGAGAGTACTACGGGAACACGTACCATCTCATCACTAAGAACTGCAATCATTTTGGCAATGATGTGTGTGTCCAATTGACAGGGAAACCGATCCCACGCTGGGTTAATCTACTTGCTAGACTAGGTAATAAATCAACTTCTCACCTTCTGTAGATATAATTCATGGATGATCTGTTTGTTTCTCGAGAAAATTGGTATATAACTATATATATTGAAGGGAAAGTTTTGCAGCATTACGGTATTACTCTTGTTAGCATGTTTTCCGATTTTAAAGTAGAGCCACCTTGCCTGTCGAAATGAATGGCATGTTCTAAACCACTGAGGTAGTGCAAGCTTTATCGAATGAGCACCATTCATGAATGGCATGTTCTGCACCACTTCCAAATTTGAGAAATGACAACCTTATAATTGTCTATACTGCCTGTAGGAGCCTATAACTCTCTTGTGTATTCGTTGCACAACTGCCATGGTCAACTGTCTTGCATTTTTACAATTTTAATACTGTACCGATATTGAAATGTTTGTCGAATATGAAATGACAACCTTATAATTGTCTATACTGCCTGTAGGAGCCTTTAACTCTCTTGTGTATTCGTTGCGCAACTGCCATGGTCAACTGTCTTGTATTTTTACAATTTTAATACTTTACCGATATTGAAATGTTTGTCGAATATGAAATGACAAGCTTGAAATTTTATAGAGTTGTTTGTTGTGTACCATACTTGATCTGGTCTTTGCTTGGAAAGCTGGAACGTGTTGGAAATTTTATGTTGATTACAGTTCACTATGGTAACTCGAATGCCCCAGGTTCATCTGATATATATCTTTCAATGAAAACGAGATGTAGGGTTCTAGATGATTTTAAAGGTTCTTTCTGTGTAGACTATTAACAATGATGTTTGTGATGAATGTATAGGTTTCCTTTGCAACTGTGTTCTCCCGGCAGAGTTGAACAAGACGAAGGTCCGCCAAGTCAAATCCGTGGGTAAGGATCAACAGGTAGAGAAGAAGTTGAGAAGCCAATCATGTAGGCTCGTAGCTTCTTCCAACACTCTACCTTCGGGTCCTGCCATAAGTAATAGACAAAGGCAATGTCTTCCACCTTCATCATCTTTGGTTCGTACCTCTTCGACCTCGAACTTGAGTTTGAAGCTTTAAAGAAAGCTTCAAGGATAGTCAAACAGTCGATAAGGTTAACAAGTGCAAATCTTTTTACTTCGATGGGCATGGAAACCACTGCTTCAGAAATTCGCAGTGTTTCTATTTTCTGTAATATATACTATTTGATTTGAATGGAAACGATCTATGTTGTTTCTTCTCTTCACAATCTTGCAGTCTCTGCTTGCTGAATCGAATCTAAAGGCGAATGTCGAAATCATGTTTCGTTAGATCCGTTAGATGTTTCGGAACGGTAAGGAACTATTTGTGTAACGTTGAGGGGGGGGGGGGGGGGACATTGGTCCCTGTTATTATCATGAACTTGAGGGATGGTGTGTTTGTCTAGATTGGAAAAAAATAAAATGGGGCTGTCCATTTGCTCCTTGGGTCAATAATTCACTAAATAAAAATGAATTATTCGGCTAGACGACTTTGACTCATAATTTTCTAAACTCGTCTCGAAAAAAATTCTAAACTCGTCTGGAAAAAAATTCTAAACTCGTCTCGAAAAAAATTCAAATAAAGTTTAAGTTATAAAATGGAAATTCAAATGATTAGAAATATTTAGTAATTAGTGGATTAATTTCCAAGTTCGAGTCGAGTCTCTTAATTATGTCTGGCGCACATAGACATATATATCACATATGAAAAAATATATATGTCTATTCTATATGATTATAGAAAATCATTTAAATTGGAACTAATTAGTACCATAACATTATAAATGTTTACATTTAAATTTAAACAGAAACTTGAACTCGACTCCAAAAAAATTCTAATAAAATTTGAGTTATAAAGTAGGATTCTTCAACTCGACTAACTCGAATTTTATTTTACTCAACTCGTCTCGATCGAATGTCAACCCTAATACTAATTTTTAAATATACTTCTCAGCAATTCCAACACAAAAGGGTGATCAAAACTAAACTCTATTATAAAAGTCAATATTTTTCCTCGACTCAAAAAAGTTTCAAATAAAATAGGACACTTTAACTCAACTAACTCAAAATGGAATTACTCAACTTAATTGAATACTCGACCCTACAAACAACACATGAAAGATAGATATATGATAAAAATGGAATTAATGGAATTTACTGCATTTATTGGAACACGCCATTGGAAGAAATATAAAAGGAAGAAAAAAATGGATAATTGATGATGTAGATGACACCAAATTTGATAGCTATGGCTCATCCTAAACTCCATGTGGACAGTTTGGGATTGGATAATCTTTTATGATTACGTGCATGAATTAATTAACCTTTTTAATTTAGGTGAAATTATCAAAGCTCGGATCAAGAATTAGTCCTCCATAACTCCTAATCACTACAAGTAAACAAGGGGCCCAAAATTTATCAAAGGATTAAAATGAAAGAAGTTATCAAATTTAAGGACAAATATGAACTAAAAAAAATCAAAGACCCAAATTAAAAAATCATCAAATTCAACGACTAAACCTTACTTTACCCATTTTAGAACTCTAGAAGTTGAATTTTGGTCCTATATCATGCGTGTTTATTACAGACATTTTGATAACCCAACTTGGGTGTTGTCAGATGATTGGTTCTAACACCACAAATCCAATTTGAAGCTTGCAAGACAAGTGAGGGTGTTCTTTTATTGCATTGTTTGAACTTTGATTCCATTTCCCACTTTAACCAGCAACAACCCATCTTGTTTTTTTTTTCTTTTTAATTTTGCAAAGTATAGGTAGACATCATTCATTGCAATTGACCCCAAAAATAAATGAGAAGAAACCCTTTAAAAACAAGAAAAGGGCTACTGCCATGTTCCAAAATGATTTTTCTTATTAATATATGAGAAAAAAATTTAATACACAATTTGTGTAAAATAAAATTTGTACGTATTTGTTAAATTTAGGGTTTAGAGTTTAGATGTTTAAGTTGCAGTGTTTAGAATTTAAGATTTTGAGTTAGAGTATAAGGTTTATAGTTTAAAATTTAGGAAGTAGGGTTAGGGTTTTAATTTTTAGATTTTAAAGAACAGTTATGTAAAAAGAAATTACACAGGCTGTGTATCAAAATATAATCTGTAATCTATATCTATTTCCATGTATATAAACATAAACTGGAGAAAAAAACTTGTGAATGGATTAAATTTTTTCTAGTTGTTGTGAATAAAGTAAAGAAGAACAAGAGAAATGAACAAGAGACAAAGAGAGAGACTTTTAGTATTTCTCAATGTAGAGTTGTGTACAATGATTTCTCCAAACTCTATATTTATAGGTGTAATCATTCATTTTTGTCCGGGTTTTAGTATTTTTAGTATTGTTATTGTTAATATAAAAAATATAAAAAATAAAAAAATAATTAAAGTGTAAAAAAAAAAACAATGGTGGGGAAGCTCCACATCAACCCCACAACCACCGAATTGCCTATATAAAGGCATGGGGGGATTGAGAAACAATGGAATCGGCAGATTGGCATGCCCAAATAAGAGAGCTTGACTCTCGGGTAGCCAAGGACCGGGGCAGTGTCCTCGGTCCTAACCGGTTCGATCGGGGTCCTATTTTGGATCCGATCTAGTTAATTTTTTGGAGAGGTCGTGGTAGATCTCGGTGGGGTTCAGTCGGGCTTCGTCATTCGAACTCCTAGTTAGGTATATTTTCTTTCCTTTTTATTTGTGTTGTAATTTTTATGATTTAATGAAGTAGTAGTTAATTTAAAATTATGTTTTTTAGTTTATTTATGTTAGTATTTATTATGTTTTAAATTTATGTTTTATATTAATTATGTTAGATTTGTTTTTATTTTTGAGTTTGATTAATATTTAAGTATGTATGTTTTAGATTAGTATTTTATTTATGTTAGATTTGTTTTTATGAGTTAGATTAATGGTTATGTATGTATGTTTTAGATTGATATTTTATTTATGTTATATTGGTATTTTATTATGTTAGTATTTATTTATATTTTTATCGCAATGTATTTATTTGTATTTGCCATGTTTTTCTAAGATTACATCTAGGATATATTTTGTCAATGTGGTGCCCTTTTATTCGAGCGTAAACGGGGCCAGTATCAAGCGTAGTGATAGTGGTTGGACGTTTACTCTCGAATAATGGGGCCTTTTAAAATCTACTCGCACTTATAACCAAATTTTAAATTAATCGTCACTTTAATCCGGAAAGTCTAATATTAATAAAGCGGTAGTTATTAAAGTACCAATTTTGGGCGGTGTAGGGGGTGCTAATCCTTCCCCATCCGTAACCGACTCCCAAACCCATCATTTTGAAATCTCTGGTTTTTACGGTGTCCGGTCCACCTTGAGTGGCCGGTGGCGACTCCATTTTTAAATAAAAAACGGGTTTTATAAAACTCCACGCGGAAGACATTATTTTCAAAATAAAGTAAAACAAAATAAAAAACGACCCTTTTTTAGCGGGAGGGACATCGCTACAGATGGCGGCTCCGCTGGGGATATTTTTTGGTTTTCAAAAATAAGAGAGTCGAGTTTTTTTTCAAATAATTACCGCTTTATTAATATTGGAAATTTCGAATTAAAGTGACTATTAAACTAACATTCGGTTATAATTGCGCGTTTATTTTAACACGTTTAAAATATGGCATGTAAACCCGTTTTTTTAAGTGGGGGGAAAACGCTAATGCTTTCGTGGAGATATCGTTATCCCGTATAGGCCTAGCAAGTACCTTCGGGGCTCGAGTACCTTATGCTTTCGTAAGGATATCGTCCTTTCGTGCAGGCATAAGCGAATGGGTCCCCTTGAATTGAACCCGGTTGAAAGAGCCTATAATGGTTGATGACCGGGGGCCTTGCTACTCTTAGTAGGGGACAGCAAGGACAATTTGGGTACCCCTTAGCACCAAAACTGCATGTAGAGAACATATAGAAACCCACCCTTTTAGAGCCATGCAGATAACCTAGGTGTTTTAGACGGGATTTAACTAGGGTTGTTTTGTTTGTTTACCTTATCTAAATTGTTCTTCTATTTATGTGTTATTAATCTTATTCGGTACTGACTCGTTTTCTTTTTTGCATACATCATTGCATTTGCATTACATTGGGGTATTGGTTCAAGTGGTTTACCTTATCAAAAATCTTTCATTTTTACCTTAATTTTAAATTGACCCATTTTTGTGATCACATCATATCTGCTCATTTTGGCATTCACTGCATGGCATATCATAACACTTTAATTTTTTGCATTTTGCCAGCGTGAAATGCTGATTCACGACTGGTTCTCAATTTGAAAAATTATCATTGGGAGAAAATCTAGCACTCTAGATATCAAGGCAATATTCGAAGTTGCAAATGAATCTTGTGAGTTCAGAAAGTTGAGCCACGAGAACCATTTTTGAATCAGTACTTTCGCATCTAAGACATGTACCTCACATTTACATGCATACATTTTGAAAATTTTAAAGTCGGTCCCCGGGTTGCCCCATTAAATACAACGAAGTTGGTCGATCTAGCACCTTACAGAGCCTCTTACAAAAGTTTGGTCTTGGGGCATGTCCAAAAGCACCCCCACATCTTTTACAAACATTATCCCTCTAACAAGGCCTCAGTCTAGGGGCATTCTTTGCCAAAGTCCAGCCTTCATTGCCAAGTCAAACCCTTGCACCCCTGAAATGTCTACATCGACCACAGTCTGCAAAATAGCACCCAATCCAAAATAATATTAACAATGAGCTGTCATGAACCAACACAATTTATAAACCCAACTTAGGGGGAAACAAAATGTGCACCAGAGTTTCAAATTTGCTACAAGAGCAGTTTCAGACAATGGCATAAAATGAACAGAACTTTGGGGCATGCTCCCAGATGAAAGCTAATTCAAAGAAAAGTGATCAAACCCAAGACAAAGTCGGGGCACCGCCACATGAAAAAATCAAGATCCTGATAGGACCAGTAAGGAGTCAAGGGCATCCCTTTAAGGATCAAAAAAATCATGTCACATTCATGCATGTATTTGCATTCATCTTGCATTAAACCATTTTTGCAAACGTCATACATTTAGATTAAGTGCATACACCAAAGTCACCATGCATTTAGGGTAGACACATGCATTTAGACATAAAATTAGATACATTCATGCAATCTTGCTTGTACATAACATGTCTAAGGAGAGATTGAACACCCTCAACATGGGGGCAACAATACAACTGCCAGCCCCTAATATTGAAGGAGGCCAAACACAGAAAGAATGCTAAAACATAAAAAAAATGTACCAGTGACAAATTTTGTGAACAATTTACTAATAAATGTTTTTTCTCCTTTGTAGGATTTGATTCCTCTGACGATGGCGTGACGGACGTCAACATTCTCCCGATTTTTACTATTGCCAACAGATAACTCATTCCAGATTTTACCCTTTGCCGACAGAAGCAGAGCAAATTTTTTTTTCAGACAGAGTCTCGCTGTCAATAGTAATTCAACATCTTGCAAATCATGCCTCAGTCAGTGGTGGTACGCCAACTTAATGTAGATCTTACCTCCGTCGGTGGTGTTACAGATCAAATTTTCTATCCAGACCCTACCTCTCCGTCGGTGGTGTAGCGGGTCCCACATTTTGCTGATCTAGTCTCTCCGTCAGTGGTGTGACAAATCAAATCCTCTCCAGGTCTTGCCTCTTCGACGGTGTTGCAGCTAGACCTAAATTTTACTCAAAATTTACCTTTTTATTATAGTTGTATCTAAAAATGAAAAAAAAACAAAAGGAAGAAAAATAGAAAAAAATAGAAAAAGTCAAAAAAAATGAAAAAAAAAGGGTCAAAAAAGAAAAAAATGAAAAGAAAAAAAAACAAAGCAAAAAAAGGAAAAGAAAAGAAAAGAAATGAAAAAGAGCAAAAAATGAAGGAAAAATCCAAACAAGAAGAAAATAAAAGAAATAAAATAAAAAAAAGCAAAAAAATGAAGGAAAATAAAAAAAAAGAAAAAGAAGAAAAAGTTTTCAATTTTCTGATACTGGCTCTTTGTCAGAGTTGTAGCTGGATCAGACATTGGGACTTTCATCCACCTATCCTGCCTCCTCGTCAGTGTTGCAGCTGGAACAAATTTTGTAGACCTTGTCTCTTCGTCGGTGTTGTAGCTTGGTTAAATTTAACTTTCGGTTCTGCCTTTTCGTCAGTGTTGTGGTTGAACCAAATCACTAACTTTCGGTCTTGCCTCTTCATCGGTGTTGTAGCTAGACCAAATTCACTAACTCTTGATCCTGCCTCTTCGTCAGTGTCGTGGCTGGATCAACATTACTAACTTTAGCCATGCCTCCTCGTCAGTGTTGTAGCTTGGTCAAAATTTACTAACTTTCTAGTTGTATCAATGTTGTATCAAAAAAAAAAAAAAAATCTTAAAAAAAGAAAAGAAAAAGGAAAAAAATCAAAGAATCCAAAAAAATGGAAAAAAGAAGAAAAAGAGAGCAAAAAAGCAAAAAAAATAAAAGAAAGAAAAAGAAAAAGAAGTTTTCAATTTTTTGATACCGACTCTTCGTCAGAGTTGTAGCTGGATCAGACATTGGAATTTTCATCCATCAGTTCTGTCTCTTCGTCGGTGTTGTAGCTGAGCCAGACTTGCCAAATTCCGATCATGCCTCTTCGTTAGAGTCGCAGCTTGATCACACAAAAAAACTCTGATCATGCCTCTTCGTCAGAGTCGTAGCTTGGTCACAAAAAAAACACTCCGATCCTGCCTCTTCGTCGGTGTCGTAGCTGGATCAAATCTTTAAACCTTGCCTCTTCGTCGGTGTTATAGCTTGGTCAAATTTAATTGCTGGTTATGCCTTCTCATTGGTGTTGTAGCTGAACCAAATTCACTAACTTCTGGTCTTGCCTCTTCGTCGGTGTTGTAGCTAGACCAAATTCACTAACTTTTGATCCTGGCTCTTTGTCGGTGTTGTAGCTGGATCAACATCACAATTTTTAGACCATGACTCTTCGTCGGTGTTGTAGCTTGGTCAAAATTTACTAATTTTCAAATTTTTATCAATGTTGTTTCTTGAAAAATAAAGAAAAAGAAGAAGAAAAATAAAAAAAAGAAAATACGAAAGAAAAAAAAAGAAAAAAGAAAAAAAAAGAAGAAAAATATGAAAAAAGAAACAAAAGCATGAAAAAAGCAAAAGAAAAAGGAAAAAAAGGAAAAAGTTGTCAGTTTTCTGATCTTGCCTCTTCGTCAGAGTTGTAGCTGGATCTGACATCAGAACTTTCACCTATCGGTCTTGCCTCCTCGTCAGTGTTGCAGCTGGATCGAATTTTGTAGACCTTGTCTCTTCGTCGGTGTTGCAACTGGGTCGAACTCTCTTTAGGTATTAGCTTATTATCAATAATGTATCAAGTGGGACTCGGTTTGGCTTCCCCAACAAACAACCCCCCATTTTGAAGGTTTTGCTTCCCTAGAGTGACAAGGTAGATCAATCAAGACAAGAAAGAAGACATGCGCCGAAGAGAAAGAAGATCTACCAAAAAAAGAAGACACGCGTCAAAAAGAGAGAAGTTCAGCCAGATAAAACAAAAATGAGTGCTTTTGATCTTTGCTTTGTTCTCGTTTCACAAGAACAAGCAAAGAGGGGCAACTGTAATCACTCATTTTTGTCCGGGTTTTAGTATTTTTAGTATTGTTTTTGTTAATATAAAAAATATATAAATATAAAAAAATAATTAAAGTGTAAAAAAAACAATTGTGGAGGAAGCTCCACGTCAACCCCCGCAACCACCCAATTGCCTATATAAAGGCATGTGGGGATTGAGAAACAATGGAATCGGCAGATCGGCATGCCCAAATAAGAGAGCTTGGCTCTCGGGTAGCCAAGGACCGGGGCAGTGTCCTCGGTCCTAACCGGTTCGATCGGGGTGGGTCCTATTTTGGATCCGATCTAGTTAATTTTTTGGAGAGGTCGTGGTAGATCTCGGTGGGGTTCAGTCGGGGTTTATCATTCGAACTCCTAGTTAGATATATTTTCTTTCCTTTTTATTTGTGTTGTAATTTTTATGATTTAATGAAGTAGTAGTTAATTTAAAATTATGTTTTTTAGTTTATTTATGTTAGTATTTATTATGTTTTAAATTTATGTTTTATATTAATTATGTTAGATTTGTTTTTATTTTCGAGATAGATTAATATTTAAGTATGTATGTTTTAAATTAGTATTTTATTTATGTTAGATTTGTTATGTATGTATGTATGTTTTAGATTAGTATTTTATTTATGTTATATTGGTATTTTATTATGTTAGTATTTATTTATATTTTTATCGTAATATATTTATTTGTATTTGCCATGTTTTTTCTAAGATTGCATCTCGGATATATTTTGTCAATGTGGTGCCCTTTTATTCGAGCGTAAACGGGGCCAGTATCAGGCGTAGTGATAGTGGTTGGGCGTTTACTCTCGAATAACGGGGCCTTTTAAAATCTACTCGCACTTATAACCAAATTTTAAATTAATCGTCACTTTAATCATGAAAGTCTGATATTAATAAAGCGGTAGTTATTAAAGTACCAATTTTGGGTGGTGTGGGGGTGCTAATCATTCCCCATCCGTAACCGACTCTCGAACCCATCATTTTGAAATCTCTGGTTTTTACGGTGTCCGGTCCACCTTGAGTGGCCGGTGACGACTCCATTTTTAAATAAAAAACGGGTTTTATAAAACTCCACACGGAAGACATTATTTTCAAAATAAAGTAAAACAAAATAAAAACGACCATTTTTTTAGCGGTAGGGACATCGCTATAATAGGCATAAGATGGAAAATCTAATTTCAATGGGTATTAAACCCTAATAATAAAGTACAATAAAGTCTCATTTAATATATGGATATCCAACATAAATAAAGATATTCATAACACTTTCCCTTGGATATCCATGAAGATAATGTGCCTCGTTAAAACCTTACTAAGATAAAAACTCTGTGGGAAAAAATTTCTTAGTGAAGGAAAAAGAGTACACACATCTTTGATACACATAACATGTTGCCTCATTAAAAACCTTACCAAGAAAACCCATTGGGACAAAACCTCGGTTAAGGGAAAAAGAGTGCAACGCTTATTTACTCCCCCTCATGAAAAGATCACATAAGATCTTTGAATCTTCATAATTCAATCTTGAATATAATCTTCAAATTTTGAAGTAGATTATGCATTGGTGAATAGATCTTTCAAATTACCGCTTGAAATGATTCATCGAATACTATTCTTCTGAAGATCATGAGGGACGAAACTTTGAAGAAATATGTTTTATTTTGTCACATTTGATGTATCCACCTTTTGATTGAGATATAAATTTTGCATGGTCTTTACACAAGATAGCTTGCATCTTATCTTGTGAAAGTAAATCACATATCTTTTGGATATGTTAGGTCAATGGTCTTAGCCAAACACATTTTTGGCTTGCCTCATGCATAACAATTATTTCTACAAGATTTGAGGAGGCATCGACGAATGTTTGAAGATCTAAAGGTAATGATCTATGTACATCCATGGATATTTCTTGACCAAATAATATATGGTACTTCAAGACCAAGAAAAGATATAATTATCTTTACTCGCATCTAACAATCTTACAATTATTGGGATACTCAATAGATATGCTCTATCCATATTGAATCTTCTTTAAGATTATTTTAGCTTATGTCCATTCATAGACAAAAACGCATATTTAAGTGCTCGATCTTTAGGTTGAGACAAAACCACATCTCAAGATTCTTTTTCTCAAATAATTTAAAAGCTTTTCATGAGTTTCTAATTTGAACCTCTTTAGGAGTTCTAATAATATAATGAATCTTGATCCAAACTCCTTTATAAAACATATATAAGGAAATATAATCATTCTTATAGTATTTCCTCAATTAGTACCCACTAAGGCGATTATACCAAATGGGCCAAAATATAAATATTCAAGGGGATATATTTAAATAAATTTCCTTGAAATTTTCCAAATGCTTCTAGCATTTTAAATCCATCAAGGATAACTTTCCTTTTGTAGGGATCCACAAAATGATTAGACGCATATAAAATATTTCATAAGTGCCAAAGTAATTGCATCCACTCTGAAGTAATTAGAATTCTTCATAAATCATAATTCAGTCGTATTTACGACTACTTATTTATGCGTCACTTGCATTACACCTTTAGGTGTTTGGACTGCTGGTCAAATACTTCTCTTTTGGAAGTTCAAAGTGTCTTTCTATATTGGTCAATCATTTCAATATCTATAGATTTTTAAACAAGATCCCCGCATTCTTTATTTACTTCTATAGAAGTATTCTATGTAAAATTGTTTGTAAAATCGTTGTCGACAACTTTTCAATTTTCTGGTTCCATTCTCGTAGTGACATAACTCATCGAGATCTCTTCAAGATTTCAATCTTTATTTCAGGTACCTGAAACTCTTCAAGAGTTTTATTATTAGTTATGCCTTGGGTCTCTTCAGGAGCACCCGCCTCCAATATATGACCATCTTATACTATTTTTCATTTACGAGAATTTTGATCATTGGAACCAATTATCATGCTTCATGCATGATTTACATCCATCCGCTCTAACATGTAATTCAAATTTAGAGCATTTCAGCTAGTATATGAGACTTAGTTACTCTCATTGGGTTAGTAAATATGTCTGGCAGTTGACATGTAATAACATGAATTATCTTATGAACTTCTGGTTCATATACGAGGATCTAGATAACGATAATTCATTTTCCTTTATCCAGCTAATTATTATCTCCCCTTGATGTTGAGAAAAATCATGTCATAAATGATTCTCCAATTAATGTTTAAGAATTTAAAAAGGAGACTCATACTCAATATTCTCAACCCTTTTTATTTACCCATTTTGTGTGTTGTGGTGGAGCAATTCAACAATATATCGCACATTCAAAAAATTATAAAATGGGAATGTATGACTTCTGACCAAAAACCAATCATAATGGGGAGTTTAATATAACTTGTTGGCTTGATGCGTATAAGTGATGCTATATGGAAATACCATATACATAATAATTGTTTTGTTATCATAGTTTAGCTATTAAAGATGAGGCATCCAATTAAAAGTTTGCTAAACTGTGTTTTTCATAACCAATAGGCTTTCTAACAAGTGATATAGCCTAAAATATAAACCCACTAGCTTTTGCAAGACGAATAGTCTAACTGCATAATCTGTATCATTTTATAATCAATCTCACAAACTTCTGGTTATAAGTTGATAAAACAATGTAGATGCATCTACTAAAATCATATAAGACTTTCCACATTTGTGGATAAATGGGCTCATATTTCATTCAAATATGCAAGACACACAGTCTCAACTTTAGTACAAGAACTTCAAGTTCTTTTGGTATGTGGGATCTTAATCATTTCCCTTGAGAACAAGCAACACAAGAACTTCGTGTTCTTTTAGTAAGTGGAATTTAATCAATTCCTTTGGGAACAAGCACCACAAGAACTTCAGGTTCTTTTAATAAATTTGCATATAGCTTTCGCATCATTATTGATCATGATGGTCTAACTGATCATGCCAACTATATATACATGTGTATATATCTCTGAATTTGTAAACTTCTTGTTTACCATAACATGTGATTCAATCTCACTTGTACATGTGTGGTACAAATTCTGAAATACAAGTTTCTTTAAAACTTGATAATACATTGTCCACCAAAAATTGTTCCTTTGAATAGGAATATATTTAGCTCTTTCAGAGCTTTCAATGGAAATTATTCTTTTGGTAGCAATATATAGCTCTTCTAGAGCTTCCAACTGACCTTTTGGCTACCAAAACTTATATCCACACTAGCTTATTTTAAATGTCAATTGATAACATACGTTATCTATAATTCCAAAGGATTATTTTGCGAACTCATATTGCTCTCTTAAAATTTCCACTTCTAGTGGTGACGATATTATTACCATTAGCAGTAATTATTGCAATATTCGCAATTCTGCACTTTCATAATGTGCTTTCTCTCAAGAATTTACTGCTCTTCTAGAGCATCAATTTCAGTACTTTGAAATATAGTACTCACATTTTCCCCTTGCATTTAAATGAGAAAATATATCGTATGCTTCTGCTAAGCACAAATCGTCACCATAAATTGTATTCGGTAAGTAATCATGTGAAAAAAATAAATAAATATCATAATATATAAATATAAAACGTAAATAATTAATGTGTAAAGTAAATAAAAATAAAGCAAAATAAATAAAAAAGATAAACAATTCTCTTCAAAGTTATGAGAATAATTAGAAAACGATTTATTCTCATCGAGGGTTATAAGGAAATCAACAACGTCCAAATGAGTTGGACCAACAATGTCCAAATAAGCTGGACCAATATCATCTTCGTCATTTTTCGCAAACAAAATTTGCTTCTATTTCCTTTCTTTTATCATTCAATGATTGTTGATTTTTAAGCGTACGACAAGTACGAGTCCAATGGTTTATAACATCTCATTAGTAATAAAAAATGATTTCATTTCCTTAGAATGATCTTTATCACTCTTGTCATCCTTATAACCTCACTACCGGTGGGTAGAAGTATTCTTAAAATGACCGTATTTTCTATGACTATATTTATGGCCTTAACCATGACCACGACTTCTAATGTGGCTTTTATTCTTTTCCATAATAAAATCTCAAATTCACTTCAGTGAATAGAGTAAAGCCAGTGGGCATTTTAAAAATATTTTTCACGATATTGTGTTTGAGGACAACATTATTTGCGTGAAAAGTGGAGTATGTTTTTATTAACATATACTCATCATTGATACTTAGTAATTTGGATCATATCAAAGTTATGTCACTAACTGAATAGTGATTTACCATGTTTGCATTCACTTCAGGAAAAGAAACAGATCCAATAATCACATGGAATAAATATCATGCTTGCATTCACTTCAGGGAATGCCTCCCATAAAACTTTTTGGATCAAGCGAATTTTCGTAACTTGAACTTGGGAGAAATAGTCGAGTTTTTCGACACATGAGAATTATTGCTTTCGAGCAAAATTACCATGATTTATCACACTTTAAAATCATAGTTTAAGGGGGGAAATAGATTTTACCGATAATGATTTTCCTCTCGAGAACGATGGAGACATAGCAAATGACCGAGACAGCTTCTCATAATCCATTTATATCACGTCTCTTTAAGTCATTTAAATACATGTAAAACTCAAAACACGGTTAAAAATATTAACTTTCATCAATAGAATAACGTAAATAAAAATTGATCTTAATATAAACATATTGAAGAAACGTACATCTTTTGATTTTATCTTGGTTCAAGCCATGTTTTTTTAAGCCATTGAAACATATCATGTAAAACTCAAAACGCGGTTAAAAATATCAATTCTCAAAAGTAGAATATCAAAATTGAATTTATAGAAGTATGCAAGGATTGAACCAAATAGATTAAAAAAAACTATATGATTTGTGTCGTAATTCTCCCCCTTTATTTTAATAAAGAGATTTTCTAATAATTAATTGCCCAACACTTCTTGCGTCAAACACTGATGCATCAAACATATTATAATTCTCTCTGTTGCGTCTTACACAAAAACCATAGTAATTAGAAATTCTAAAAATTGTCTAATATTGTTTTTAGATGATGCGAGTGAACTTACATAGTGTTTCAAGAGCGCAAGAGTTTATTCCAAATTTTTGATGATGACGGCGCGGGATTATACATCCATCTCGTATATGACGTTTGATTATCAAATCTTCCAAGTATCTTGATAGTTGAGCTAATTCGTGTTAATAACGTGTTGTGAATAAAGTAACGAAGAACAAAAGAAATGAACAAGAACAAAGATGAGAGACAAAGAGAGAGACTTTTATTATATTCTTAATGTAGAGTTGTGTACAATGTTTTCTCCAAACTCTATATTTATAGACATAAGATGAAAATCCTAATTCCAATGAGTACTAAACCCTAATAATAAAATACATTAAAGACTCATTTAATATATGGATATCCATCATAAATAAAGATATTCATAACACTAGCTTATTATTAATTTGACATTTAAAAGAATTCAAAAAATATTTTTTAAATATATCATAATAAAATTTTATTAAAAATATTTTTTTGAATAGTCTAAAGGTATTACAAGGTGGTATCTGTTCATACATAATCTTAACATTTTAACAAAGTATATACAACTTGTAGATAGAGCGATTTGAACCCGTGTCTTCTCAGATAAACATCATATGCTTTTTTCACCGGGACACTTATTAAGTTATATTAAAAATAATTGTTAATAATGTGTATTATATTAAAATTTCATCTAAGATTTTAATAATATTTAGCTGTGTATTCATCGACAAAATACGGATGAATAAATTTTTTATATCATTAAATTAAAGTGTTACGATTATATACAAATTAAAATTAATATTAGCTCTATAATAAATAGCTTCTATCGTTTTCATATTCTAATAATTGACATCAAAGAAAAATAGAAGATTATTTTAATCCATTATGACGTAATATAAAACTTCAATTTGTAATGGTATATTCTTATTTATTTTATGTTGTTTTTTATTACTATTATAATTTTATAAAAAATTACTTTACAATGACAAATTATTATTACTTATTATTATAATTTACAATTGGTTAGATAATTTACAATTCTAGAGTAATTTATATTGTTATCTAGAAGTAGATCAGCTGAATAGAATGAAAGTAAAAATATATACTTTATCTAGTATATTATCAGGAACGTCTATTTATAAGTGTAGCATGTGACACGTTACAAGAGCCTTAAAATTTGAAGTCCCACACTTTGAAAAAAAATTATTAAGTCAAAAAAATATTTTTCTTATCGCACGCACGCATGAAGAACTCAATGAAGAAGCCAGTCATTCTCTCTCCTCATCAATTTTCAGTCCCCTCCATCAACCAAGAAACTGTTGTTATCCCTTCTTTATCAATTTCCATGACAGAATTCAACAACAACAACAAAAGAACCTTCTAATTTTTTCTTTTATTATCTCAAAAATTCAATTGTAATAAATTATTCTTTAAATACATCAAAATTATGGTGTTTAACGGACAAAAAAAATTTATTTATGTTCATCCTAATTTTAATCTTCTTCAATTACTCTAGATTCAACTACTAATTAGTGATGTTTATCGTTTAAAAAGTAAAAAAAAGAAATTCTTACTACAACTTTTAATTAATTTTTTGAAGGTTAAATTTCTAATTGAAAATTTTGGAAATTTTGAGAATTTGAAGGTTTCTTCTCTAATTCGATGTCTTGTTGAAGGTATAATGCTTCTCCTTCTTCTTCTTTTGTTGGAATATAAACTATTCTTTTCATTTTTTAGTATCATAAATTTATCAGTTTTTTCTTATTTTTAGTATCGTAAATTTATCAGTATTTTCTAAGTTACACTTTTTATTGTCTTAGTTTTTATATGTTTGAACCTTTTTTATTTTATAAAAACAGTGGTAATATGATAAATTTTGATATTTTATAATTTTACTTTATTTTAAGATATTGTAGGCCCTTATTTTAAAAAGTAACACATGGCCTCCACAATTTTTAGAACGAGCCTGCATATTATATATTATATTGTAGATAATAATGTCAATCGGAGGATAACAAGTATAGATCTATGACATGTCCATCTTAATTTTTTAATATGCTCGTGTGATTACATGATAATATTTATTTAAATGTTTATCCTAATTATATTTAATTTAATTTTAATACTCTAATATAATATAATGTGATATTATGCGTATGTGTGGAACCAAAGTCAAGGATAGGAAGGCCGAATCACCCCCCCAAACCTATATTAAAAAAGAAATCAAAACCCTTTTTTTTTTGCATGAATGAAACAAGTGACAACCTACCATTATACCCTTTTCACTTTAAATTGAAAACATTTAAAAGTTATAAATAGTTTGGTAATTTAAATGAATGCAAAAAAAAAGTGATCTTAACGTTTGATTAAATTATTATTTTGGTTTTTATTTTTTTAACTAATTTAACTCCTAACATTTTATTTTGGGTCAAAATGATTTCTCTACGGATGAAAATTGTTAGTCTACTGACGATAAACAACTTGACAGAATTATGCGTCATAAGAAAAAAAATATTTTATATTTTATACAATTTCATAAAAACATTTTTGACTGATATGCCATTGTGTAAAGTCAGCATATTTGCCTATATGACAATGTTATCGCGGCGTGCACTGTCATGTAGGTTTGTCATGTCATTTCAGGTTGTTTATTGTCAGTTGACTAATAGTTTTCATTCGTATATGGGCTATTTTGACCAAAATGAAATATTGAGGATTAAATTTGTTAAAAAAGAATAAGAGTCAAACGGCTACTTCTGATTTTTTTTCTTCTTATTTATTAGTTTTAGGGTGAGTAAAATTTAACTCGACTCAAAATACTTTATTCGACTCGATTAATTAATTTAATCCTTGGTAATTTTAGTATTTTTAAAGAAATTATAAAAATGACATTTTTATATTTTTTTATCGGCAACGTAAGCATGATATTAAGAGCAAAATCATACAAACGTAAAATTTTGTTAATAGATATCATTCCAATATCGCAAATTATAGTTTTAATCTCTCTATTTAAAAATATAAGATTTAAAATTTTGTTTTTAATTTGATCAGTCCATTCTTATAATATTATTAGTTAATTCAAATAGTTCACGCTATTAATTATTTTTGTTAAAATATTTACATAAATATTTTTTAAAAATATCCCTTCTAACTTATTATGTTAGTATAATTTTTTTTTTCTAATGAACTCGAAGGGTGTTTTTTTTACGAAAAAAATTAAAGTTAAAAGTATTAATCAGAAAGGGAGAAATTTTAAAAGTTTTAAATGCAGACTAATTCACAAACATAATTAAATAAGGAAAACTACACTGGTGGTCATCCTAGTATTACCCTTTTTCTGTTTGGTCCCCTAACTAATTTTTTCATCAAAATCGCCTCTCCCGTTAAATACCTTTCATTTTTTGGTCCTCTCCGTTAAAAATCTAGCGGAATTGCTGACGTGAATTTTTTAAATATTATTTTCTTATTTTTTTTCTCTCCACAGATTATTTTTAAAGCTTTTATTCAACCCAATGTGAAGAAATAATAAAAATAATATTAAAAAATTATACGTCAGCAATTCTATGGTTTTTAATGGAAGGGGCCAAAATAAGAAAGATATCTAATGGGAGGGACGATTTTGACGAAAAAATTAATTGAGGAACCAAAACAAAAAAAGATAAATAGTTGGGTGACTACCAGTTTAATTTTTTCAATTAAATAAGTATTCGGAGTTATGTAAGTTTTGAGTTGGAAATCTTATATTTTTTAATTAAAAAAATTCATTCACTAAAATTAAATATACTGTACAAGTCAATTAAAATTAGCCCGCATAAAATCTTAAAAGAAGGGGAGGACAAAAAAAAATACAAGAACCCAGAATCGAAATGAAAGAATCTTTTGTTAAAGATGAAAATCTATGGCCACAATGGAAGGCATGAGAGAGGATAAAGAAGAGTCATGTGGTGAGACAGAGACAGTCAACCCCGACACAGTTTGGCTGCTTTTCATCCCCTTCGGTGCCCTTCTCGATCACGTACGACATTGTTGTCACTCTCAGAATTTTAAAGCTAACCGACCGACGAAGTAACCAGTCTGAGGTCCCAGAGACATGTCCAACCTTTTTTGTCGGTTCTGGTTCCTGCTCTCATAGGATCCAAAGTCTCCAAATGCTTTTACACACGCATCTCATATGCATAGTCTAACGTTGGGAAACTTTGAAATTTCTCATTACACGACCACTGTTCTAAAATCAAAATCCAACAGCTAAACATACAAGGGAAAGGCAAAAGTGGGACTGAAACAATTAGAGAAACAAAAATCTAAAATTCATTAATTTACTGAATAAATAATTAAAATACTCATATTATTCTATCTTATATGAATTCGAAACAAATTTTCTGCACAAGAAAAGCAAAATTAGGGAGGAAATTGCTTCTTCTCATTAAATCTGTATGTCTTCTTGGATTACAACTACATTAAGTCCTCTTTAGAGAATGGAAATGGTTAGATCTATCTGTGTTATACAAATGGGTTAGTTATGATTAAAAACTGGAAACTTCACTTTCTCCATGCATAAACAACCAAAGAGAAGCCAGTAGGAGCACTTAACTCACTCTCCTCCACGCTTGCCCACTCCATCACCGACGAGCTACCTCCCGACGAAGCCGACGACATCGAAATCGAAGAAGACGACGAGCTTCTATCTGTCCTCCTCTTTCTCCATTCAATCCCATTCATTCCAACACTACACGAACTTTGATGCCACATAACAACACCGTTCCCCACTTCATCCTCCTCCTGCCGATCATCTTCAACAATCTCAGAGCCATCGTTCTCGAACTTGAACACGAAAACCGCGTGCCCGTTGCTCGAATCCTTATCGAACAACCAATTATAAACGTCCCACGAGACATGTATCGAGACCCCATCAACTTCGATCCTCTCATTGCCTCTAAATTTCCATTTAAGCCGCTTTATTTGCAGTACCCTTTTGTTATCCACGCTGAAACAAAGCTTCGCATCGTCGTTTACCCGACAATCAATCGAAATCTCCCTCGCTTTGCCTCCGAATCTTACTTTTGTATTGTACACTTTGTTGCCAAATACATGCTCTCTTCTCAAAACAAGACCTTGGCTTTTCCTAGGCCTTTTAGCTCTTGTTCTGGAATAAGCTTCTTTAATAGCATCGCCGACAAGAAGCATCATTTCTCCATCAACAACAAGAGCAACAAAGAACCCAGATTCGGGTTCGGGCCCGGATCCGAACTTTGCCCGGGAAAAGTCCCAGAAGAGTTTAACATTAGGGAGTGTTGAACAGCTGAGCTTTTTACAACCATTTTTCTTCCAAAAAGCAAAGGGATTGAAATTGAGATGAAAATGGAGGGTGGAGTTAAAAAGGGAGGGATGGGCTGAGAGAGGGGAAGAAGAGGGAGAGTAGTGGGAGGAAGGGTGGAGGTGGAGGCGGAGGGAGTGGCCGAGGAAGGTCCGGGACCAGGTAAGGGAAAACAGGCCTAGCTTTGTGTTGTAGAGACTTGTGGCGGCAAGGTTAGTTTTACCTGACTTTTGCGGTGGAGAAGGCGGCGTATGGTGGTCGTCTGCGGTGGCGGAACGGCGGAAGCAAGAAGGGAAGGAGGAGGAATGGCGGTGGCGTATGAGGGACATTATTTAATTTGTTTCCGTGATTATAATAAAGAGTTTGGGGTTGTATTTCCGAGGGCTATTTGGACGCTATATATGGGAATTCGGGACTTATGTGAATCAAAGATCAATACAAGACAAAACAAGGAGACTTTCATTTCCTACCTGAAAACTTCATGTCTTTAAAATATTGTTTTTTATTATTAATTTTTTAATGTTTTAATCACAAAGCTGTTAATTGAGATATAATAATACAAGACAGAAAATCTTTACTATTTTATGAAAAAATTGCAATTATCGACACAAAATGTCTCTTACTCTGAGCAAATTTAAAAAAATCGAATCTAATTGATATTTAAAGTATTAATATTATGATTACTATTCTATATACGACGGTGAAAAATAAAGTTTTTACAAGTAGAATTATTTAGGGTTTTAGTTTAAGGTTTAAACATTATGAGTTTAGGTTGTAGGGTTTACAATTTAATATTTATGGTTAGAATTTAAGGTTCAGGGTTTGTAGTTAAATTTTTAGGGTTTTAAGGTTAAAAATTTAGATTTAAGCTTAAAAATAAGCATGGTTATGTAAACTTTTTTTTACAGTAACAATGTTTTTAATGAATACAATATTTCACTTCATAAATTCATCTAATATCTATGACCCAATGACTTGTTTAATACAATTGATTAATTCAGTGACTCACTCGTAACTTTCTGAAATTGTGCGACTTATTTGTAATCTAATAATAATTGATTGACCTTTGATGTAATTTACTCTAAATATAATTTTGACTCAATTTTTTTAAAACATCAAATCTAATTTATCTATGCAATGAGTATTTATTTAAAATTCGCTCAATATATTTTAAATATTCTCCACATCGATTTCGAAAATGATATTCATGCCTAAATTAACAATTAAATTAATAGAAGAATCTAACTGATACAATACTGATTATTTAAAGATTACTTAAAAAATTAAAGTATAGAAACCATTACTTGTTATTATTATTAATTACTTATTGGTCTAGTAAAATACAACTCAGATCTTTTAAGTAAAATTAGATTGAAATTCTAATATGAAAAAAATAAAATGTGTTTAAATGATATCATAATATTGTATCTTTATATATATTTTATCTGAATTAATTGACTGAAAAATTAAATACAAAAGCCTTAGCTAACGAAGGCTGGGAAAAAGCAAAAACGAGACTTTCTTTACATTTGCATGTTCAATAACAGATGTATACGCACTTAAAAAAGACTGAGTTCACATCATATTACCAATAATTCCTATTTTTTATTAAACAAAACTCAAATCATTATATTTATATGTACAATGAGCTCATGGTTACCGATAAGATCAATAGCAGTGCTGCTTAGATTCTAACCATTAATATTTAAAATAAGGGTTATTATCTTATACACCGACAGTGAATTTTTGTTTTGTTTTTACAAGCGTTTTAATTATAGGGTTTAGGGTTTTAATTTAGGGTTTAGAGTTTAGGGGTTTTAGTGTATAGGTTTAGAATTTAATGTTCATTGTTAGAATTTGGTTTTAGGGTTAGAATTTAGGGTTTAAGGTTAGGATTTAGGCTTGGGGTAATATGGGTAGAGATTTAGGTTTTAACCTATAAACCCTAAATGAAGTCCCTAACCCCTAAAACTAAGGCGCTTGTATAAAAAAATTCCACAAACGCTTTTGTATAGAATAATTACCCTTAAAACAAATGTAATTTTGCGGTCTTAAATTCCAAGTAATTAACAAAGTAATAATGTTGACTTAATAAGATTTCTTGAATATTGATCAAAGTTATTTGAACCAAAATCTGATTTTTATTTTTTAGGTAAACTACTATAATTGTCATTTTAATTTTATAAGTGTTTACTTTTGTTACAAATTTTTAAAAATTTACATTTCGGTCATATATTACAAGTTATTGCATTTTGGCCACTTATGTTATTATTTTGTTATATTTTGGTCATTGGGCCGTTAACTCTTGTTAGTTTGATGACATGTCATGTTAGTAAAAGTGATTAGTTTTTTATTTGACCCTTAAACTTTAGATATAATACTGATTTTACCCTAAATTTAGATGAAATATCATTTTGACCCCTAAACTTTAGGTAACATATCAATTTGACCCTTGAAGTCCAGCAAAATGTAACAAATCGATAACATAAGGGATCCAAAATATAATAAATCAATAGCATAAGTGATTGAAATGTAACTTTTTCACAATCGGTGACCAAAAGTGACTATTTCGATAGTTTACCCTATTTTTAGTTAATTTTAATGTTCTGAAAGGACCATTTACCTTTAGAAGTAAGATCATATACTCGTACGGGGAGAACGGACATAGCCATGTTATACTTTTATTAGAAGCACGTTTTTAATGTATGAATGAAAGTGTTCATCACGTGACAAAAACAAAAGCGATAAAGAGATGGTGATATATACATATATGAGCTTATAAAAGTTAATACAATGCCAAATTTAAAAACTATTAGCTATGAATAATCATAATTAATAAGGGACGTAACTGGGATTAAATATTGAGAGGTGTAAGAGCATATTAAACCTGTAAATATAAAAATTAAGAGCGACAAAAGATTTTGTTTAATCGATATTTAAATTAAAAAGAACCTAAAATATTGTTATATAAAATTTTTAGGAGAGACAATTCCACTCTTACACTATATATGGCTCCGTCAAAAGTCCTACAATGAACTCAAAAAGAAAACAAGTGGAAGCAACATGGAAGTTGGTTGTAATTTAACCGTAAACAAGCCCAAAGTGTGTTGGTGTTGGTGTTGGAGAGGAACATAAAAAATCTCCAATGTTAGGACCAAGTCATACAAATTGATTTAGGATGTCCAATTTGACCCTTCATTTTTTTTTGTTGAACTTCAACTGTCCAACACACTATGTTCTAGCAACTGACTTTTCAATTCTTGCAAGCCAAAGCCTTCTCAATGTTCTTTAGTCAATGATGTTAATTATTACAATAAAATAAGACAAATATTGATTTTTTATTATTATTAAATTTATGGTTAAAAGTGTGTTTTTTTAGAGAATGGGATTTTCTTAAGGAACTGAAAGGAAACTTCTTTTAGTTGGCTATTCATACTTGGTTTGATGATCACATTACATGATTGAAAAATGCAAACCCATACCAAGTTGCTTATTTAATTGCTTTGAAAAATCAAGTCCACAGTTTCCATTTTTAATCTATTGTTATTATTATCTCTAATGATCTAATTCTAGTTTTGGTCCTTCTACTATGCTAAAATTTAGGGTTTAATATCATTCATCAAATAATGATACAAAAGATGTCATCAATTTAAATATATTAATAATATATAGGGTTTAAATCTCGAATTTCAACATAGTAGGGGAGTGAAATCAAATTAAACCTATATCTAAATAGTGCTTTTAATTTCCTTACACGGTTAATGACTTTTACTATGCTAATTAAAATGAAAAAAAAGGACCCTTCACCATGTTGAAAAAACAGTTAACTGTTTGGTTCCAGCGATTGTTTGAACAGTTGAAGAAGGCTTGTCAAAGCAAACTGTCTTGAAACATAAAGAGACAAGTTGACCCATTTCTTTGATTTTGAACACTCAAAAGACTGAATTCATACGCGCTTTTTAACAATTTACTCTCAGATTTGAATCTGAATATCAAGTTTTTTAATCAAATGACACCCCGTAGTCTTTGCCAAAACTTAGCTAACTACTATATCCTTCGAGAATTTGAATTGAGATGTTGTGAATATAACATGTGCTATCATTATCAACGGACTATGACTTCGAGATGTTGTTCGTTTTAGAGTTGAAGATCGATAAAACGTCGAGGGTCGTATTATCGGTATGAATGTATGATATCTAAGTACTACATAATAAGAAATATATGTTGGTGGTTAAGACCATTTGTTATATTTAATTTCCAAGACTTTTCAGAAAAGGAGGGAGGATTAGATATCTGCCATGGGAAAATATACAACTCCTTACCTAAATATTCTCCCAACTTCTTTAACGTTGCCACCAGCAACACTACCAAACATATTCAGGATTCACTCGTTAGGGAACAAGTTGTTTAACTTTGAAATATATAAGGTCTTAAAAGCAATTAAACTAAAAAATAAGAAAGTTAAAATTTTATTTTATTAATTTTAAAATTGAAAGGACTTAAAAAATAATTAAACTAAAAAATTAGGAGTCAAGACTTGATTTCATTACTTTAAAACTAACAAGATTCTAAAAATTAATTAAACCAACAAATATAAAGGGACAAAGATTTAATTACAATAATTTTAAAATTATCTATGGCTGAAAATACAATTAAATCGTCAAAGTTAGGAGCAACAAATGCAGCTCCCATATTAAACATACATCCGTACCTGCATGCTGCTGTTGTTTGAGGATTGTTGAATGACATACTTTATTTTGGATTGACCTATTAAGATGTGGGTTTCCCTCTATGAATATATAGTTGCCATGGCGGATGCAAATGTAGTGTGGCCCACCCTAAATTTTTTAAAATTCACAAATTTACGTTTAATTTTCTTATTTTTTGTAAATTAGTCATTAACTTTTTATAATATTCATGATTTGTGTTCACCCTGAAAATTTTGAGGTTTTATGTGTGCTCACACTCAAATATATTTTTGGATTCGCCATTGTATAGTTGGGTAAGTGGAAAGACTGATATTTTTAAGTAACATTTCGAGTTAAAATATTGTAAACGGAAAAAATCAAAATTGAAAGTGTTTTTCTTGTTTAGGGTTTCGGTGTTCTTCAAATTTGGATTGATTGAGTTTAATACGACTATCAGGGACAAAACTACTAAGGGAGCGGGAGGGGCAATTGCCTCAAACCCCCCCTCCCCCACATTTGTTTTTATATGTAATTTAAAAGAAAAGATTATTTATGAATTTTTCAACACTTTCAAATATTTGTATTTTGACCACAATCTTAAATCCTGGCTCTGTTCATATGTATAATATACGAGGAGCTTTATGCATATGAGCTTTTGTTGGTCTGCATCTGTAAGACTGAGCCCAACTTTAACATGCAGAATTGGGTTTAAGCTTCGAAGAGATAGTCTATAGGTAAAATATTTGTCTGAGCTTGGCCCACAGAATCGATATGTAAGAGGCCCAAAGCATTCGATCCACTCAGTAACTCAAGTCGGAGTTCCATTTGAAAATGATCGAACTCGAATAAATTACGAGCACAACTGCACAAGTATCTAAACCTTTGGAAATTTTGCTCACTAGCATGTTATTGAATTTATATTTCCATGTGTATGCAGTGTTTTCACTGCTGGCCTTGATAGCTGATACTGCTTGCAAACCAAATCAGTGATGACCGGAATGGAATATAATGAAACCTGCGGTAACTTTGTTTTTTACTTGAAAATCCTTTGTATTCATCGATAACAGTGTGATTTGGGGGGGGGGGGGGGCAATCTTATAATTGGTAAGTTCAAATATCGGGGTAAAAACTTCTGATTCACTTAGGTAAATTAAGGTTAAAAATTAATGGGATAGCAGATATTACTTGAGGGAGGCTTCAATATTATTGTATTTATGCTGCTGCTTGTTATATGTGATAACAAGATAATAATAAGAAGCTTGCTCAATTCAGAGCGAAGGATCTACCTCGCAAAACAACAATGACGGATCTAAAATTTTAACAATATACTCTAAAATATTATTTTACCTTAATACATTAAATTAAAAAATAAATTTACATCCTAACACTATTGTAATCACTAATTTTATCCGGGGTTTATCTTTTTTATATATTTACAATAATGGGCTTATATATATATATATATATGCGATGGGCGTGTGTTATTATGTGTATATTATGTATATGTCATTAGTATGTTTTTACTATGTATATGTGTTTATTGTATATTTAGGCATACACATATGTGTTGCTAGCATGTATGTATGTATTTACTATTATTTTAATGTCACTAATGTTTAAATGTGAGTGTGAGTATGTATTGCATGTTTTATGTGTATATGTAGTATGTATTAATGTTCGTGTATTATGTGCATGTTCATTTGGTTATGCATGTGTATGTGTATGTATACGTAAGTTGGTATGTATATTATATGTTAGTAGTATTATTATTATTTACTATTATTGTTATCTATGAATAAAAAAACAAATTATAAGAAATGTTCTATTAAAAAAGAGAAAAACTTTAATACACCGTCTGTGTAAATTTTAGTTTGCATAGACCTTTTAGTTTTAGGGGTTAGGGGTTTAGTTTAGGGTTTAGAGTTTAGGAGTTTGGGTTGTAGGGTTTAGAATTTAAGGTTAGTGTTTAGAATTTAGAGTTTAGGATTTAGGGTTGGGGTTTAGTTTTTTAGGGTTTAGGTTTAATTTGATTTATATTAGAAATAGGCAGACTTGTGTAAAATTTATTTTACAGAGTCTGTGTATCAAATTTAAACCCTTAAAAAAACAAATTATAATAAAAGCCCAGTAATATTGTATTTGTCCAAGTCCATTACAAACTAAAACCCAAAAAACAAATACATAGGCCTGTTTAGCCCAAACCTAAAAAAACTCTAGAAACTAATATGATCACCCTTTTGTTCTTTTGCAGCCGCCCAATCTAGACCGTTGGATCAAATTTTGATCCAACGACTGGATTAAATGGAGGTGGCCCTTAGGATCCCACGTACGACGCACGCGCCGATCGACCAGCTTCCCCACGCGTGAGTTAAGCTCACGCGCCGACCGTCTATCTCCCTACACGCGCGTGTGATACCCGCCCCGGCCGTTCAGCTTTTTCACGCGCCTACATCGCTTCACCTCTTTCGTCCACGTGGCGCCACCGTTGGAGATCTCGCTACTACTGTACGACCACCGTCTCTCCCCCCAACCACCGAGTAGACCAAAAACATAAAAAATAGGGATTTTAGTCAAGGCATCATTCATAGTGAAATCTTTAAATGTTTGCTTACAAATGTAATAAAAAAATCTAGATATAAGCATGTAATGAACTGATTGTAAATGAGAGAATTTTCGAAAATTAATAGACAAAAAAAGATGAAAAAGCAACCTCAAGTTTTCATAGGTATTTTTAAAAAAAATAGAGATTTTCGTAAAGTATTCTCACTTTTCTTTGCATGCATGTCATAAAAAACACAAATAAGCTAAAAGAGAAGGGAAAGATTATACTTTTCTTTGTTCTCAGGCTGTCGTTGCTTCCGGTGGTCGAGGGTGGTGCGCCGATGAACGACACCAGTCCATCTTTCTCTTTCCTTTATCCCTTCGGAAAAAGTTTAATGTTTTCTAAGAAATGAATTCTCTTCAAATCTATTTTCTAAAGGAAAAGGGGGGATTCAATTCAATTTTCAAAGAACGGGTTTCGACTTTGGTTTTACAAAGGAAAATAGGTAGTTTTGCAATTTTCGGCACCGATTCACGGTGGCCGAAGACTGACCAAGATGGTCAGAAGGTCTGAGCCACCATCGGAATCTGGGAATGGTGGTGGCCCGTGGTGGCTTCTAGAAAAGGGATGGGTGTTGATCCCTTTTTTCGGAGGTTTTGAGAGAGTAGAAAAGGTTGTGGAAATTAAATTGGCTAAAGGGTTTGAAATCTGGTTAAAAGGTGTGCTTTATACCCCTTTAATTTTTAAAAATGGTCTAATAGCTCAAGTGGTCCCTCCGCCCTAACCTAATTACGCTCGAAGGACTTTCCCTTTTTAAATTACACAATCGGCCCCTCCGTGTGAACCAATTACCACCCTAAGCCATTTCGTTTTTTTTTTTTTGTATTTCCTCCCCTAGTCTTTGAAGTTTTCCAAATGTTTGCAATCTCGTATCCAATTTGGTTAAATCTGCATTTTTAATTTTGCCTCCTAACTCTTAATTTTGCTAAATTGTTCCCGAATCCAGTGTAAAAAGCCTTCTCCTTTTATTTTCTTTTTCATGCATTTCAATTTAAAGTTTGCATAGTTATTTCCTGTTAATTTCTAGTTTTATTGCTAGCGTTAATTTGTTGCTTGTCAAGTAATATTTGATATATAGTTTGACATGTGCATTATTTAGTATGATATTATATGTAGCTTTACATAGTCTTTCTTATATAATATACATAATATATAGTTTTTTTTAGTATATAGTCCCTATATGAGATATATAACACATATTTATATATTTATATATATATAATATGTAGTTTTCTTTAAACATGTAACCCTTTTTTAATTATAATATACATGATTTTATAAAGATTATAGTATATATATTATAAGGTTTTTTAATATAATATATATATAGCAATTAATATATATGTGCTAAAAGGTCTTTTTATAATATTTGTGTAATATATATTTTCTTTTCATATATTTAATTTGGTTTTCAAAACTATATAATATATTCTTAAATATATATGTGTTTATGATTGTTGTTCTTATAACATGTGGTTGATGTCTTTATATATGTTCTTATAATATATAGATTTTATATAGATTTGGTATATATATATGTAGCTTTATAAAGTATATAGTTCTTTTAAAATATATATTAAATAGTTTTTTTATATGTACATATAATGTATAGTTACCATAATAGATATATAACGCATGGCTTTTCTAATATATATATATATATATATATATATATTAAATACATAGTTTAATTCAAATATACAACTTTTTTTAATATTAACATATGTGATTTTATAAAGATTATAATATATATATATTAAGGTTTTTTAATATATAGGTAATATAAAGTTTTGTTTTTTATGTATAATATAAGTTCTTATAATATACGTAATACATAGCTTTTTTTTAAATATAATATATCTTTATATATAGTATGGAATATATTAATATATGCTTCTTGGTATGTGCTTGATTTTGTGTTTTGGGCCCTCTTTTATGCTTTGGGCTTAGTTTTCTTAATTAGATTTATTTGGGCTTTTTAGTGTTTTGGGCCTAGGTGGCTTTTGTTTAGGTGGGCTAGGCCTTGTTTTGCTTAAAGGATTTTGGGCTTGTTAGGTTAGGCTTTAGATTGGATTAGGCCAATTAATTTAGATCGTGTGCTCGTCTAATATGAGCACGATCCTTAATTTAATTAAGTTAATTTTAGGGTTAGATTCTTTAGAGCCTTAGTTAGATTAAGATTCGAATTAATTTAGTGAATTTAAATTTACCCTTAGCTTATTGGAGTAAATGTTAAATTCATTAAATTAATTGAACATTTCTTAATTACTTTTAGGATAAAATTAATTTCAAGTTTAGATTGAAATTAAATGTCATATTAATTCTCATAATTTGTTAGGGTTTCTAGTCTTCTAGGACCAATTAATTTAGAGTTAAATATTAGAATCATTTAGTTAAAAAAAGATCACTATTTGGGCTTTCTATAACTTGGGCCTTTTGTGTGGTTAATTTTCAAGCCTTTGTTTGCCATCCCTTAGTTGTCATTCACTTGATCCTATTCATCTTGCATTAATTAATTTAAATCATGGAACATAAGGTATTTATTAATTTCAATATTTATGTCGTAACAGTCCGAGCTCAAAGGATGTTGACCAAATATTTGAATTAATTCTTATCGACTCAAGGTAAAATTAAAATTTTACAAGAGCATTACATCATATTTTATCTGCTTGCACCATGCATAAAGGTGACGTATGAGATTCGAACCCTAAACTTCAGTGTATCGTCGACCTTATTAATTAAATGTCTAATTAATTCTAACCCACCAATTTGATAAAGCTCGTGCAATTAAGGTTAATTTTTAATTAAGTACGTCGAATTTAATTTAATTCAAAATTCCAACAAATTCTATCAATTTTAAGGGCAACAATTATTATGGTATCGATATCCGGGACTGATGGGGTGCTAATCTTTCCCTACGCGTAACCAACTCACGTACCCTTTCATAACGAATCTCTGGTATTTTATGGTGTCCGACCTACCTTGCCCAAGTGGCCGGTGGTGACTCCAAGTTTTTATCAATCTTCAAAAGAAAAAGAATCTTTAAATGAGGTCCCTTATTTTTAAACCGAGATTTTCAAAAATGATTTAGGGGATATTCGTAGCGCTGAATTTATATACGATCTACCCGATTGTTTTAAAAAAAACGTCGCTATAGCTTGGTGACTCTGCTGGAGACCAAATTTATTTTTATGAAACAAAAAGAGATTTAGGCCAAGAAAATGTTTGTTGCTTTTAAATGATGGGAAATTGTTGGAATTTTAATTAACTTTAAGGAGGTTGATTCTTTCTTAAAAATGTGACTAAGATTGCACGAGCTTCGATAATTGGTGGTCTTTGAATTAATTCTTCATTTAATTATTAAAGAATCACCGACATGTGTTGCACCATATCATCAGGCTCTATACTCGAGCTTCGTCCCTTAAGTGGGAGTAAAACGCCACATACCCACATAAGCAGCCCTCAACGGGTCGAAAATTCACTTTTGGAATCCACGCCTTTTGACATGTGAGCAGCCCTCCACGTCAATGGGTCGTGTTTTCCCTCGAACCGAAACTAATTCGCAAGCTTGTAATGGGCCAGAATTTGGGTTCTTGTTGCCTTAGTAGGTAATGAGATAGGTTCGGGTACCCTTGTATAGAACCAAACCCATGTGTGAGAATTTAGGAAGCCCACCCCGATCAAAGCCATGTGGATAGCCTTAGCGAACTAGAATCCATGTTATTAGGAATCTGTTTTGGTTTGATTGCTTTTTTCTTCATATTTGTTGCTAACCCATTTGTTTTCTTATCTTGTTCAATTATTTTTGTGCATGTTCATAGCACTTTTCACATGAAATGTTGATTCGAGAACAATTCAAATTTAAGACTTTTATAACGCGAGAAAGAGTTTGTAATGACGAGTCAAAGAATCTCAAAGTTTAAGGTCAATCACAAGATGAACAAGGCCAACCCAGTTATTGGCGGAGAAGGAACTCAAGTTTCAGTTGTACCCTACACGAAAGCTCTTACTCTTTACTCGTCGTAATGGGATTTGATATTCGTTGTGAAAAGTTGCTTAATGAGAATGTTCATCAAATCAATGCTTCTTTGCATTTTAATTGTACCTTTTTGATTAATTACCTTTAATTATATATCTTTGTTGTGCATACAGCGCATTGCATGCATTCATTCACAAAATAAATTAATTAATCGATGAGGGGTTCGTGGCAGCATTCTCAACCATCAAAGATTTTGTATCCACATTTTACTCGAAACTAAAAGAATAAAATAGAGGAAAATTTTGCTAAGATAGATGCCGATTTAAGAGGTCAGTTGGAGCGAACTCAGCAAGAGTTAAGGGACACCATCACCAAGTCCCAACAAGACATGATGAAGGAGATATCTCAGCTGTTACAGTCCAGTCTAAGAGGAAAATGTGCTGTTGAAAACCCAATCCAAGTCTTGAGAGACCGTTTGGAGGCCTCAACCTTTAAGAACCCTCTTGTTATCAATCCCTTATCCAACCCGCCCCAAGGGGCATCTTCTGCTCATCAGGCCAGCGCCTTTGCTCAAGCTCAACCGGGCGTGACCTTCAGAAATATCCATAATATTAAAGGGAATATCCTAAATTTCAATGAATTGGAAAAGTTAAACTTATTGAAGGCAGAATTCTCAAAGCAATTAGAAGATACCCAAAAGGATCTCGAGGAAGAATTTCAGATAATGGAAGATGAAGAATGTTCTTACGGACTGAATGCTAGGGAGCTCAGTTTGGTCCCCGATATGGTAATCCTTACAAATTCAAGGCTCCAAAATTCGAGAAGTTTGATGGGGGACTTTCCCCACCATATATATCATCATGTTTTGCCAAAATATGGTCGGCTTCATCAGCAACGGGAAGCTTCTAATTCACTACTTTCAAGATAGCTTAGTAGGGCTCGATGTGAGGTTCTACAATCAGTTAACTCATGTCCAGGTCAAGTATGTCGAAATCGATTGTTCGATTATACCAATTCGTGTGCATACCATCTAAAAGATACTTTGGAGCCACGTAACCTAAAGTGACTGAGAGCTTCAGATTATTCTTGTTTTTGGCATTATGCGTTTTTAGTTCTCTTACCATGTAATTGAGTTTCCAAATAACCATTTTGCATCAGTTCATAGACAATAAACTTTGCCTCATTATAACTGCTGAAATCCAGCAATGAAATTATGTTTCAATGCTTAAATTTGGACAGCAAATCCACCTCATTCTGTAGTTTTTCAGACAATAACATGAACATGAAAGATGAAAATCCCAGAAAACACATAAAAAGAATATGATTTTTAATTACCAGGAACTCTTTTTCTGCATCATGGCTTGAACAATCCAACTTCTTGACAATAACATAAGAGTCATCAATTGGGCTTTGTAAACACATCCAAATCCACCAATTCCCAAAATATTACTTTGATGAAACTTGTTTGTAGATTGTTCAAGTGTCTTATAATCTATAAATGAAGCAAAACCCTCCTAATAGACTTGAATTTACCCAAAAATAGTGCCAAAACAATTCCCTTTTTCAGTATCTAACCACAAAAAATAATTTTTAAGTGCTCTCCAAAAAAATTCCAGAAACTACAACGGGTTAGTCTAAATGCTAAGCAGTTTGATATCGCTAAGCAAGTCTCGATTTTTAGGCCTTGTATATACAGAAAATATCCGCCAGGAGACTGACAAGTGTAGTTGTTAGAAACTCGACGGACCCAACACACCCACTATGGAATACCTAAGACTCACTCCTCACTTGTACCCCACGTCAATCACTATCTCTCTTGCACATTCACCACTCAACTAACTTTCAACCTTCTATTTTTTACTCCACACGTGCACTTGTTTCACTCTTTTCCACACTCAATTTGCACAAATGAAGGGCCTATTTATAGGCAAACTAAGTCGGTGACCTTACTAGATATTTCTATTATTATTATAATATTTATATAGGACAAGAGGTGCAAGAGTTTCTAAAAGCATGGAGAAGGCGGTAAACTTTAACACTCCCCATCAACGACTTCTCTCCACAGATGGCTTGCAGATCATACCGAGTGCTTCTCTAAACTTCTCATACTTCAGTTTACTTAGACTCTTTGTGAATATGTCTATAACTTGTTCATCTGTGTTTTTTTATATCATTTTGATCTCTCATTCAATGACTTTCTCACAAATATAGTGATAATGCACTTCTATATGTTTCGTCATTGCATGAAAAACTGGATTTTCTGCTAGTCGTATGGCTGATAGATTATCACAAAAAAATCTTACTTGATAGTCTGTTGGCTGATGAAGATCTTCCATTAATTGCTTTAGCCAAGTACTCTCTTGTGCTGCTGATACCGTTGATCGATATTCTACTTCGGTGCTTGATAAATATATTGTTGGTTTTCTCTTACTGTACCACGATATTGCTCCTGATCCAAGGCTAAAGATGTATCCAGTTGTAAATCATCGTGTATCATGGTCTACAGCATAGTCGACATCACAATATCCAATCATCTTGTATTCTTTTACTTTCTTGTATACAATACCGAAGTTGATGATGCCTTTAACATACCTCAAAATACGTCTTACTGCATCGAGATGAGGTTTCTTAGGATTACTCATGTATCGACTGGCTACACCAACTGTATAAGTAATGTCTGGTCGCCTTAGAGTAAGATAAATGAGGCTTCTAACTAGCTGTCGATACATGGTTGTATCTTCTAGATCTTTTATTTCATCTACTTGTAGCTTTATATTTGGATCCATGAGAGTAGAGATAGGCTTGCAGTCAAGTATCCCATACCTCTGTAGAAGATTCTTTGCATATTTTTATTGACCCAAAAATATTCCTTCCTTCATGTGCTCCATTTCTAGCCAAAGAAAGTGTTTGAGTTCTCCGAGTTCCTTCATATGAAATCTAATAGACAGATTTTTCCTTGTTCGCTCTATTTCCTCGTAATATTCTTCTGTGATGATTAAGTCATCTATGTATACTAGCACTATAGCTAGTTTTCTTTCATGAATAAGCTGGAATCTGAAGCGCAACTATAAAACCACTTTGTATTAAGAACTCACCAATATTTTCATATCATGCTCTTGGAGCCTGCTTCAAGCCGTATAATGCCTTTTTCAATTTATAGACATACTCGAGGTGACTTTTGCTCTCAAAGCCTCTTGGCTGCTCCATATAGATGTCTTTGTCAAGCTCTCCATGTAAGAAAGCATTCTTGATATTCATTTGCCACAACTTCTAGGATTTGTTGGCTGCCAATGCTAGTAAGACTCGAACGGTCGTGATATTTGCCACCTAGCTGAATGTTTATTCATAATCTAACCCATATTGTTGAGAAAAACCTCGAGCAACCAGTCGGGCCTTATACCTTTCAATTGAGTTATCTAGTCGAGTCTTCACCTTGTATACTCATTTGTAAGATATTGGATTTACATCATTCGGCTTTGGAACTAGATCCCATGTTTGATTCTCGTTTAGTGCCTCAATATCTTCTTCCATAGCTTTCTTCCACTTAGGGCTTCGTGTTGCTTCTTCATAACTGGATGGTCTGATCGGTATAGGCTCATCTACTAGAGCAGTGTTGGCATACCTTGGATTAGGTTGCCTTCGCCTTATTGATCTTCGTAATTCTTGTACAGGCTCTTCGACTTCTATTTGACTTGGACGAAGCTCATCAGATGTAAACTGGTGTACGCCCATCTTTCATGGACTTTTGTCTTTAGAGGTTGAGCTATCTTCTTTACTTGGATCTGAAGCTAGCGCTTCACCTTCTTTATTGTCTTCTAAAACCTCTTCTAAGTCATGAGGTTCAGAAAACTTGATCTTCTGAGGTGACCACCATGAAGAAGCTTCATCAAACACCACATTTCTTGAAGTGTGGCACTTGCCAGTGGTTGGATCACAACATTTCTAACCTTTTCGTGCATTATCATAGCCAACGAAGATGCATCGAATTGTTTTTTTTATCAAATTTGCTTCTTAGATGATCTGGCACGAAGATGTAACATACACAGCCAAATACCTTGAGATGGCTGAATGTTGGCTTTATTTTCCTTAGCTTTTCATGTGGTGAAATAAATCCCAACTTAGCTTGTGGTAGCCTATTAATCACATAGGTTGTTGTCCTCATACACTCGGCCTAAAATCTTCCTGGTACATTCTTGGCATGAAGTATGCTTCGACACATTTCAGCAAGGTAACGATTCTTCCGCTTTGTTGTGGTGTATTGGGACAAGTTAATTGTCGTCTGATCTTATGCTTTTGAAGACAGATAATGAACTCAGTAGATAAATATTCTTTCCCATTATCAGTGCGTAGACACTGAATTTTCTCATTAAGTTCACTTTTTATCTTTTCCTTAAACTCCCTAAACTTTGTAAAAGTCTCTGACTTCTCCTTCATAAAATAAACCCACACATACCTTGAGAAGTTATCAATAAATGTCACCATGTACTTCATACCTCCAAGTGATTTTTGCTTTACTGGGCCAAAGTGTCTGAGTGTATGAGCTCCAATGGTGTCTTGGACTGATACTCTAACTCTTTAAATGGCAATTGATGAGCCTTACCAAATTGACATCCAATACAAACTATATCTATTCGAATGCCTTCTTGAGGAAGTCCTCTTAAATTTTACTTCTTCATCATTACCTTCAACTTGTTATAGCTTATATGTCCAAGACGCTCATGCCAAGGATCAGTCGTCTCATTCTTTCGGGTCTTGTCCATATATGCTGACTCTGCAGGTAACACATAAACTGATTATTTTCTTCTTCCTTTCACAATAGGAGTGCCAATCACCTCCACTTTCTGGAATATAGACACATCTTCAGGCCCAAAGAGCACATAATTTCCTGTTGCTGTTAGTTGGGGCACTGACAACAAATTCTTCTTCAAGCCAGGAACAAGATAGACCTTCTCGAGTTGAAGCTTCTGAGAGTCGTTCCTTGGAAGTGTTGTCTTCCCAATATGAGAAATAGACAACCTTGAATTATTGGATGTCAACACCACTATTTTTTTGTACTCGTCTACGTCTTACAGCTTCTTCTCGTCATTGGTCATGTGATTGGAGCACCCAGAATCGACGATCCAATCCTCTTTGTAGTTAATTTTTTACTTCATAGTTGTTGCAAGAGTTGGTTTCTCCATGTCTTATTCCAACTCTTCATTACCCTTGTAGTCTGTCTTTGAATATGTGGTTGCTACTAAGGATGATTCCTCCATGCCTTCTATTAACTCTTCTTGTTCCACTCCAATAGAAAATCCAGCTTCTGCATCTCATTCTTCTTCCCTGATAGAAGTTTCCAACATGACCTCACCCTTCTTCTCTTTTGTGGTGGCCATGTTTCCTTGGAAAGTTTGTCTCTTGGGCAATCTGCAATCTTGAGCAAAGTAGCCATTCTTGCCACAATTGAAACATTCATGACTCTCCTTCATGGGTAATCTACAATCTCTAGCAAAGTGACAATTTCTTCCACAATTGAAGTATTCACCACTTTGTCTTCTATCGTTCTCCTCGTACTGTTGATGATAGTCTTCTTTTCCATGTCGAGCTCCCCTGAAGTGTTACTTCTATCTCTTGGATGAAACTTGCCTCCTTGTGTCTTCTTTTCTTTCATCACTCTCCGTCTTCATGACGTACCTTTCTTCTTATTGGTGAAGAGTGTCTATTCTTCATCTTTTATGGTTGCGCCACTCATCTTTTTGGCTAATTCCTCCTGGTTAGCCAACAGGTTCTCCAACTCCACTAAGGATGGTTGAGTAGGTCATCCCCTCACAACAGTGATAAATCCATTGTACTCGGGTCTTAGGCCATGTATGATAATTCTTTTCATCCTTTCCTCGCTAACCTTCTCATATGGTGCAAGTTGAGATATCTCGCGGCAGATAGATTTCACATTTGTGAAGTACTGAGCAATAGATAGGTTTCCTTGTGAGATGCCCGCAAGCTCATTTTCCAAGAGTTTGAGGTGTGCTTCATTCTTCTTTGAAAATAACTTCGCCAAAGTTTCTCAGGCTGTCTTTGGTGTCTTCTCATCACGAATATGCTCCAATAAGTCATCCTCGATTGTGGTCTTCAATATATATAAAGCCTTCTCAGCCTTGATCTTCTATTTTCTCAAGGCTTCGGCATTCTCCCTCGGTGGAGGAGTTGTGTCGGTGCTTGCGACTATTTTCCATAAGTCCTGACCTTGTAGGTAAGACTTTATGCATGTCTCCTAATAGCTGTAGTTGTGGTTATTGAGCTTTCTAATCCCGTTGCTTGTGCTTCCAAAGTCTGCCATGTTAACTGACGCCTAACGTCCACTAAGTTTGGTTCCAAACCAATAGCTTTACAGTCACTGACTGTGTTCTGGCAGAGTCTCCCCTTAGCACCTTGATGCAACGCTAACTAATGTAAGCGTCCAACGCTTACCGAAACTTTACAGTCCCTGACTATGTTTCGACGGAGTCTTCCCTCAACGAACTGTTGGACCGACCAATGTAAGCGTCCAACGTTTATCGAAACTTTCTCCACTGGTAACGGTCTTAGACTGCTTGCTCTGATACCAATTGGTGGAAACCCGACGAACCCAACACACCCACTATAGAGGACCTAAGACTCACTCCTCACTTGTATCCCACGTCATTAACTATCTCTCTTGCACATTCACCACTCAACTAACTCTCAACCTTCTCTTTTTTTACTTCACACGTGCACTTGTTTCACTCTTTTCCACACTTAATTTGCACAAATGAATGGCCTATTTATAGGCAAACTAAGTCAGTGACCTTACTAGATATTTCCATTATTATTATTATAATATATAGGACAAGAGGTGCAAGAGTTTCTAGAAGCATCGAGAAGGCGGTGGACTTTAACAGTAGTATTTGTCAAAAAAATTATTTTCAATCTCAAATAAAATAGATAAATAATGTAGTGATAGAGAAAAAGGAGCTTTTGATGTTAAGAGGTTTTGATTCTGACTTTAGCGAGAAAGTAAAGAAAATGGAAGTTTTAATTAAGAAAGTGAAGTGGAAAATAAATGTAAAACAATAAAAGGGTTCGGTCCATTCCCTTAAATGTATCATATTATATATAAGATTAATATTTCATATATTAACGATGGAATTTTTATTCTATGAATAAAATTAAAAAAACTCGTTATGTATCTTATTTATTTAATTTTAAAAGAAATGTATTAATAAAAACACGTGACAATTATCAATAATTAGTTGATCTAATGAGATGAAGTGTTAGGTCTTTTAAACAAGATCGGTAGTTCGAATTTTAGTGTTGTAAATGAAGAAAATTGGGTTGGGACGGCTCTTTATTGGACCTATGTAGAACTCAATCCGAATTAATTGTTAAATGAGTCAGATATCAGTGATTAAACTAACAAAAACACGTGACAATTTCTTCTTTTGCTGAATAGTCTAAATGTAATTACAATATAGTATTTGTTCATCATATTTTTAACATTTTGACAATACACACTCTTTACAGGCAAATAATTAAACTTAAGTCTCATATAATGACCATCATTTACTTTTTTACTGAAATTAAAGCCAATAATCATATGAGTTCAACACGCGACAATTTCTTAATTTTGCAGGTCGAATTAAGTCAATAATCATTCTTTATCTAACACTCTCTCTCTCTATACAACTAACCCTACAATTAAAGGCCAACCGACAGTTCATACTCATGATTTCTGTATATGTAAGCTTTTTTATTTTGGTTTGTAAAATTATATTAGTTATCACATGGCTAAATCTTGAATTGTGGAAACAACATTGAGCTCAGACACGAAAGATATTCCAAGAAAAACATAACATTTGTACCTGTAAGAGATGAGTTAATGTCCCTACTGTCTGAACTCCCTTTTGTATTTTTTGACCCTTTTATTGTAAGATTCCTAGGGTATATTAACTTACATATGTATATATTAATGGTTGAAAAACTTTGATATGATTCACTCCAAAACAGACCTTAAATTATATATTTTATTTATTTTTAGCCTTTAAACTAATTTTTGTTCAAATTAAGTCCCCTAAATTATCATTTTTAGTCATTTAAGTCACTAAACTATTTTTTGTTTAAAATAAGTACTTAAACTATGTAATTTTTTTCTTTTAGTCCCTAAACTATTTATTGGTCAAAAAATCTTTGTGACATGTCAACATCTTATTAGTCAAAATAATTTTCTTTTGACTTCAAAATTATCGGACTTAAAATGACTAGAAGTGATAATTTATGGGCTTATTGTCACCAAAGAATAGTTTAAAGGCTAAAAACAAACAAAATATATAGTTTAGGAGTTGATTTTTCATTTAAGCCGCGTTATAAAGGTAAAAGTATATTTTGGTATCTCAATTTAGTTTTTTAGTACAGTTTGATATTTGTTTTTTTCAATTAGATATTTAAAGTTGGGTTTTTATTAAAATTGATACCTAAAAATTTAATTTCTTAATTCAAAAATATTATATATTGTTATCCGACTTTTATCTTTGTCGACAAATTATATACATCCCACATCGAACAGCTTTCTCACATGTTAGGTGAATTGTGTGTTTAAATAATATTATTTTTATACAATAAATGCTTGATTTAAATACAATACTTCGATATGATATGAATAAATATTATATTGTAATCACACTATCGAAAAAATAACTTAAAAAATATTTAAATTTACAATTTTTAAAATACTATAAAAAAATAACAACTTTAAACAAATTAAGATATAATTAATTTGAAAATTAAAATTATCATAATTCATATCCGACAACAATTTATTGCTTGAAATGAGATGATTAAATTTATAAAGAAAATTTTTTAATTTGGTACATAAACTTTTTTATTTCCAATTAAGTATTTAAATTTGGCTTTTTTTTTTTGTTTGATTTGGTACTCAAGCGTGACTTTTTAGTTCAAATAGGTATCTAAATTTGACTTTTTGGTTCAAATTAATTAAAACTTGTAAATACCTTTGTGAATCAAAAGATCAAGTTGAGGTATCAATTCGAATAAAAAACTAAATTCATACACCTATTTTGATAAAAAAAAATATCAGATATACCTTGAAACCGAATTTAAGTACCTACTTAAATAAAAAAATACTGATTTTTTTAAAGAAAAAATAAAGGTGAGAGCATGCCACAAAGTGAGGAATGACGTTAACCCAATTCAATAAGTAATTGGATCAGGCTTGATTCTTGAGTTGATGGGCAAGTTGGGGCATCGATACACTCATATACCTTGCTTCTCCCAAATCTTGGGCTTTGCATAAAAGCCCATTTTTCTAAATCCAAACCAACCTAAACACTATAATATAGTTTCTAATTTTCTTTGTTTCTCCTTTTTAAAGGGAATAGATTGTGTTAACCAAGGAAAGGAATAGATTGTTGAATATCAAATTTGGAATTGATATCAATTTAAAATTTTACATTAGTTGAGTAAGCACGTTTGGCCAATCACATTAGACGAATGAGTTTATTAGGCCAATTGATCGTATTTTTTAGGTCATGTGTTCTAGACCCACAATGAGTATCTCTTATGTCCTCTAGAGTACAATAATTTTTTAACGACCTAATCATCGTGTACAAATATAACCATCTATTGGAAAATATAAAGACAATTTTCGAAGCACAACATAGATGAATTATACAAAACATAATATAATAAATGTAAATTAGATTTTTTTAAAGAAAGAAACCTGAGACACTATAAATCAAATAAAAATAGCAAAACCTCATATATATATATATATTTATATAATTCATGTACAATATTATTTGAATTTAAGTGTTCAAAATATAATATTTCATGAATGAAGTAAATTGGGTTGGGAGACTCGCCCTATAATGAGGAGAAATTATATCATAGATTTGTCTCACCGCGTCATCCATAGTCTCAACTATTACAAGCCATTCATTTCATTAATTTTTTCATGTCATCTTTATACCGAGTGAATCTTCACTTATATTTATTATAAATCAAATTTTAAAAAAAAATTCATCGCGTGAAGATTCTTTTAGTGAAAAAATTGACGTAAAAAACTAATGAAATAGATAATTTTTATTGATTGAGACTATAAATGACATGGTAGGACAAGCCTGTGATAACGATATATTCTTTCTATAATGAGACTCTATATTACTCAACCAAAATATAAATTAAGTACCGATAATTAAAAATATCTCAATATTTCAACCTTTTTGAATTCCACCTAACATTTTAACACCACAAATAAGTATTATTCTATTGTTATTATTATTCAATAAAAAAAGAATTTTTTTGCCCTTCAATCAAGTAGGTGTACCCTATGTATTAGTATTACTATAATTTATTCATAAAAGAAATGATAAGAAAAGGGAAGCGAGTTGCAACACCGCCATGGTGAGAGAGTGACTTTTAAACCAGTATAAAGGTAATTAATTTAAATTTAATATAGTTTCCCCTATAAATTCCCCTTCTTCCTTCTTGCCCTGAATCACATTTTCTTATTCTCCCTTCCTTCATTTATCTCTCTTAAATCTCGTCCTGTAAATCTTTCCCAATCTCCGTTTTCAAACCTTTTTTAGTTCTCTTTTATTGTTCATAGTATAATACTTGTTTTCCAGCCATGGTTGTGGCAGTTCTGAAACCAGAAGATTGTTTAAAGCTACCGAATCCCATGAAACACCACAAAAATCTCTTCTCTAACCCGAGCCGTTCGAATCGGGCTCGCACAAACCGTAGGATTCGGTCTCCGACCATCTCCCCTCCTCCTCCGTCTGCTGGCCCCAAATTACCGGCCAAAAATCTCGTGATGGGTCAAGTCAAGATCCTCAAACGCGGCGAAGATCTAAAAAAAACCGTTAGGTTCGAAAAGGAAAATGTTGATGTAGATATGGGTTCCACTAACCGTTTAGGTCCAGATCCCGGATCTATTCCGGCCCAGATCCGACTCACCGAGTCAAACAACAACAGCAACATCATCAAAAAGAAGGTGAACCCGGTCTCGTTCTATGCTGGGTCTGCCTTTATAACTTCCCCGCCTCCTAGTTCTGTTCCGATGCCGGCGTTTTTCTCGAAGAAGGTTGGGCTCTCTGTAAAGAATAACGATGCCACAACTGACCTGAGGAAGATATTAAGGCTCGATTTGTAGAGTGTTAGCTTTGAATTAATTCCTCTCTGCTATCGATTTGGGTTCTTTGATGTTCGATAATCCCTTATTTTTTTCAAGGGGAGAGATCGAAAAAAATTGTTAGGTTTTAGCCTATAGCGTAACTTGGTCTAGATTTAGTTACTTTGTTTGCTTTCTCACGAGTTTTCATTTTCAATTTCTTTAGTACTGGCTTATGTTATTTTCTAGTCTGGGGAAAAGTTAAAATTTCCTGTCTTTTTATTTGAAGTTGAACTTATTGTATGTATTAGTTATTTGAATTATTAGTGAAAGTTGTGATTTCTCAGTGTTTTAGTTCTTGTTGTGCCTTGCAAAATGAATGATTCGGTCCTAATTTGAATTTGAACCTAAGAATGTCTCGAACCCATCTTGGAAAACATTAAATTTAAATGGTTAAATGATTTGATTGACAAATCCAAATGGTTAAATGAGCAGGAGGGGGATGGCAGAAAAGGAAAGACCATGTGACCCAATTTGAAACCTGCATACGCCTAGATTGATGTTGGAAGAGTGCAAACAAATGTCTGTCATTTATCCCTTATATATATATATATTATATAGTTTTGTTTATTTGTTTTTTTTACTATTTAATTTAATCCAAATAGTTTTATTAAGATTTATTGCATTTCTCATTCGATTTACTCTGTTCATACATAGTTTTTGGGACCTTCGTTGATCTACTCCACGATGAGTTAGTTAACCTTATAACTTAATATTTTTAGGTTAATTTAGTGTTTAATGTTTTATTTCGTAATTTAAATTGAATTTTTTCGTCAACGGTCGTTAAAAAATTTTCGTTAACCAATTATAACATGATACGTGAGTTATTTTATTTATTTATGGGTTAAGGGCGTAAGAAGTCCTTTAACTTTTGAGAAAAATTTAATCAATTAAGTCGAACCAAGAAATTGAATCAATTAAGCATTTTGACTAATTTTGACCATTAAATTTTAACAGTTTTTTCTTTTAAATATTACTGGCACATTATACACTACAGTTCTATAATATTGTAATTGCAGATTTTTTTCAAAAAATATTTTTTTATAAATTTTGTAAGTCTTTTACAATTTTTATAACTTTTAATGAAATTTGTTTTTGAAAATGTCAATACAAGCATTACATCAACAAATCCGAAAAAAATCATCAAATTTAAAGGTCAAAATTGGTCAAAGGGCTTAATTGATTATATTTCTTGGTTTAAGGGCTTAATTGGTGCAAAAAAATTCAAGAGCTTAATTGATTTTTTCAAAAGTTCAAGGGTTTCTTACACCTTTAAGTTTTTATTTTTTTTAAATTACTTTAAAATTATTTATTTCTTAAAAAATACAGTTTTAATTTCTTTCAAACAAACTTTTAAATCACATCTCCCTCATCGTCCGGCATAAGGATGACAATAGATCGGACTGTATAAAATCCAAGTCCGAATCTGTTACAATCGGGCTCAGCTATTTTTTTTTATTCAGATTCGAATTTTTTTCAACCAGGTTTGGATCGGATTGTTTTTTGATTGGATTTTTGCAGATCAGATTCAGATTAAATTGTTATCCTTAGTGTTGACCCAAGTTTGAGGGGTAGATCCGCAATTTTTAGCGTCTTTAGGGTATATTGCGTTTTTGCGTTCTAATAATTTATTTTAATGCAAATCAGTCCATAAATTGTGTATTTAATTTCTTGTGTTTTTAATTTGTCATTTAATTATGCACTTATTCATTTGTTGTCCTTTGTTTGTTGACTACATTTAATTTTTTGTGTTATTATTTATGCTTTTAATTTGATTTCTATTTTAATTCATAATTTTAGCCTAATATATCATAACTTTATCATATAATTTCACGTTATTTACTATTTCATTCACAAATTTCTTAATATTTTGATAATTCATTGATATTTACATTTATTTGTTTCTCCATTGTATTTATTTTATTGTTTGTTTATCTATACTTTTATCATTGTATTTATTTTATTGTTTATTTATTTATAATTTTATCTTACATTTATTTTTTTCATATTTATGTATATATGCATATGGTATAAATAGATATATTACACTATATTAAGGTTAATTAATATATATAAATCATAGTAAATATTATTATTATTTATTTAACTTGCATTTTTAAGACATTTATATTTTTATTATCACTTTTAATATGAATATATATAAGTTAATTAATATATATCATAATAAATATTATAATTATTATTAATTCTACAACGGGCGTCGAACACCACTAACGCTGAACACCGCTGGACACCATTAAATTGATTAATAAAGATTAAAAATTTTAAGGACTCAACATACAATTAATAATTATTTAAAATAAAATTTCAATTTAATTATTTTTCATATATATATATATATATATTTGGCTTAAAACACTTTCCCCTTAAACTTTACTTGTTTTCTCAACTTGCCCCCTAAACTACATTTTGCTCACTTTTGCTCCCTAAACGTTTCGCCGTTACTCATTTTGCCCCATTCCGTCACTACTACCGTTAAAAAAATTCAACCAATCAAATCTTGCCACATCATCTCCTCATTGACTAAGTCAATCTATCTGGTTTTAATTAAAGGTTAAATGGCATGTCAAGTATGTCAGATTTGTTTCTTGTTCAATTTAGTCATTGAAAAGTCTATTTTTACTTAAAATTGACTCCTATTTGTTTCTATTTTTTATAACTTAGTCCAATATTTGTTATTATTAAAAATATTATTTTATTTAAATGTTATTACTTAATAAAATTAAATTAAATTAAATATATTTTTTGGGAAAAATTCGAACGAATTTTGTGCGTTTTTGCCCCGGTTTTCATCAAATAAAATGGCAGAGTTTTCTTTAGCTTCAAGTTCAACCGCTCTTGTCAAGAAGAAAACTTAGTTTTCAAGCCTTTTGCTTTCTAACTCTATGCTCTTCTGCTCTTACATTCTATCTAACCCTCTCTACTTCTCTTACTTCTTCTTCTTCTCTCCTTATCTTTTCAAGGTTTTCTCTTTTCTTTCACCACTCTTTGTCACCACTTCCCTTTTAGTTCTTGCACTTTTCACGGTATTAAGGTCTCGAGTGGTCGATGATGAAAGTGAAGGCTTACAATGCTTGGAAGAGCTTGAAGCGTATAAGATCATGTTTGAAACGTCAAAATTAGAGAAAACCCAGATGAAGTTTTGGAGATGAAGCCATTGTTGATTGCTTACAAGCTGTTGAAGAACTTGATGAAGCTTCGGTTTGCAACCCTGAAACATATACGAGTAGTGCTTTCAATGAAGAAGCGGTGGAAATTTTGCGTCTGGAACTGTTCAGGTAAATGCTGTTGTGAACATCTTTGAAGAGTTTTTGCAAGAAAAAGATGGGGTCAAAAACTTATTGTCTAAAAATAAAGAAAAAGATGAGGAATCCAAGGCAATGGGGAGTAAAATAAGTGATCCTAAGATTACAATGGATACTGAAAACGGTGAGGAGCTTGAAGCCAAAGCAAGGGTGAGTTCCCAAAGAGTATGTTGATAATTACATTAACAACGAAACAATGGGATTAAGTTTCGGGAATTTGGGGTCAATGAGGAAAGAAAAGGAGTGGAAGAGGACATTGGCATTCAAGCTTTCTTTAGGAACAAAACTTGAATATAGTGGGAATATGATTCGAATATAATTCGAACATGATTCGAATATAATTCGAACATGATTCTAATAGAATTCTAATATAATTTGAATTTTGCTCAAAAAATATTTTTCGAATATAGCAAAATTCGAATTAATAATTCGAATAAAATTAGAATAGGATTAGAATATAATACGAACATGATTAGAATATAATAAGAATATGATTTGAATATAATTTGAATATGATTCGAATATAATACGAACATGTTTAGAATATAATACGAATATGATTCTAATATAATTTGAAATTTACTCAAAAATATATTTCGAGTATTGAAAAATTCGAATATAATTAAAATATGATTCAAATATAATTTAGATTTTGCTCAAAAATACAATTCGAATTTAGCAAAATTCGTTCGAATTTTTCCCCAAAAATATAATTGTTTTAATTTATTTTTATTAAATATTAACATTTAAATAAAATAATATTATTAATAATAACAAATATTGGACTAAATTATAAAAAATAGAAATAAATAGGGTCAATTTTAGGTAAAGATAAACTTTTCAGTGACTAAATTAAACAAAAAACAAACCTGACAGACTTGACATGTTATTTACCCGTTAATTAAAACTAGGCGGATTGACTTAGTCATTGAGGAGATGATGTGGCGAGATTTGATTGGCTGAAATTTTTTTTAACGGTAGTGGTAGCGGAATGGGATAAAATGAATAACGTCGAAACGTTTAGGGGATAAAAGTGGACAAAATGTAGTTTAAGGAGTAAGTTGGGACAACAAGTAAAGTTTAGGAGAAAAAAATGTTTTAAGCCTATATTTTTTAATCTTTAATTTTAAATAATATAATAATAATTTTAGTCATAAAATTTATACATTTTATCAATTTAGTCTAAATTTTATCAATTAAATTATCATCTTAAATATTTGAGTAAACCCCAATTGTTTTCGTCCTCTCTTATTCTTCTAACAATGAGAAACGTAAATTTAAAACTCAAATTTTATACCGATTTAATAAACCCTAATCACCCAATTCTCATCTCATATTTCAATCCTTAAATAACCCCAATTTAAAGTTTCAAACCTTCATCTTCAAAAATACAGATTTATCTCATCTTAAATATTTGGGTTAAACCTTAAATTTTCCTTTTTTTCCTTCTTCCTCTACAACAGTTTCTCAACTTTTCATCTTCTTCATACGAACAATAATTTGCCAAAGGGGAAACTAAATTAGGGTGATTTTATTTTAAAAAATATAGGTTTTTTTGACTTTGGGAGGATTTTTGAAGAAATTATTCTAGTTTCATTAATCAAACTTCATGGCAACAACACGAGACTACAAATCTAATAAAATTCGATGGATTTACATCAACCATTTGCAGAGAAAGCAAATAAAACAAAATGGAGGGGGGAAAAGCATAGATCTCTAATTCTAGACCTAAAACAACTGCCAAACAAAAGAGAACTAAGCCCTCTCACCTCTATTTCTCTTGGCAAGCTAGATATCCGTAGGTATAATCATAACCCTCTTAGCATGAATAGCACACAAGTTAGTATCCTCAAACAGTCTGACGAAATAATCTTCGGCAGCTTCTTGAAGAGCGGCGACGGCGCTGCTTTGGAACCTCAAATCAATCTTGAAATCTTGAGCGATTTCTCTAATCAGCCTCTGGAACGGAAGCTTTTGGATCAGGAGTTCAGTGCTGTGCTCTTCTGGTACTTCCTGATTTCTCTGAGAGCAAGGGTTTCTGGAGGCTTCTTCACTCCTCCGGTCGCTGGAGCCGACTTTTTAACTGCCTTCGTGGTGAGCTGCTTGCGTGGAGCTTTACCGCCGATCGATTTTCTAGTAGTTTGCTTGGTATGGGCCATTGTTTTGATAATTTGATGAGGAAACATTACTGTTTAGATCTGGAAATTCTGTTGATGGATCGACTTTAAGTGGATTAATTTAAAAATAACTCGTTTAGGAGTATGGTGATCTTATCCATTTTCACGGCTGGTGCTAACTATTCAAACCAATAGTTCTTTTCCCAATTAACAAGAAATCAAGGCAATCCTTGTTAAGAATTATTATTCCTTGTTGAAAATGGAAATAGACCTTTGCGAATGGATGACGGTGATGATGGTGAAAGTGGTAATGGTGATGGCATTGATTAATTAAGCCATTATTATACAATCTAATTAAAAAGAGGAGTTGAAGGATTTTGGGAAGAAGTAAGGAAAAAAGAGAGGAAATTTGTAGTTTTAACACAAATATTTAATATGATGATTAAAATGATGATATAAGTTTTTTGGACTAAAATTATTATTATGTCAATTAAAAATGAATTAAGTCATTATTTCTGTTAATTTTTAACGCTCGGGTACCAAAAACATAACAAAAACATAACGTTAGGTATCATTTTATCAAAAAATATAGATGGGGTACTAAAACAGAAACACGATAATAGGTTGGGTACTAAATATGTAGCTTACCCAAAAATATAATATATAAAAAATAATTTAATTGAAAATTTATTTTAAATAATTATTAATTGTATGTTGAGTCTTTGAGATTTTTAATTTTTATTAATTAATTTAATGGTGTTCAGCAGTGTTCGACGCACGTGGTAAACTCATCCTATTTCAAATTACCTAATATATACATTTATGTTATCGTCCAAAATATATATATATATGTTTCTTTTAATGTATTTAGTTTAAATTTTTTATTTTATTTATGTTATCTTATTGTTTTAATGTAAATATTATACATGGTATTTTATTTTAAGGAATTAAAAGTCATAAATGTTTTAATTCGGACTCAGATATGGATCAGATGTGTCAGATTCGGATCGGACATGGATTTGGATCGAATCTTGGCATGATCCATATCAAATCCATCTCCTATTAGGACTCGGATATTTTTCGGATTCAAATTTTTTTCAATCGAATATGGATTGGATAAATTCCTTCGGATCGAATCGGATTCTGATTGAATTGTCATCCCTAGTCCGGCATCGCCCGCATGCCGACGGTTCATCGTTCACCATCTAAGCGTCGGGTACCTCACTGTTCAACATTCCCACCCTCTAGTCATCGGTTAGAAGCCCAATCAGTCTATTTTTTCTTTATTTTTAGATGTTCGTCGACGGAGCAATCGACGATTTATTCGCCAGTTTCCGACGACAAGATCATGGAGCTTTCGGTCGTGGGGGGCCGGCGAAGGTAAGGGTGGCCGGTGGTAGTTGAATCGGTGGTGAGAGGGGAGAATTTCGAGATATAGGATTTGGGTTTGGGGTATTTTAGAAAAATTAATGATTTTTGGATTTTTTATATAAAATTAAAAAAATTCTAATTTTTAGAAAAATAAAAATTAAAGAAAATACTAAAAAATGCCACGTGTCGTGTTTTTATTGAATAACATAAAATTTTTAGCGTCCATCACGGAAAAACCCAAACGTTAGGCACCAAAATAACTTAAAAATTACGCACCAAATTTTTTTAAAAAAAGAGTATAAGTCGAGCACATTTTTGACTATTAAAGCTTCTTTTTTTCTGCTGTTTATTTCAGGTTGGTTTTTTTTTTTTTTTTTTTTTTGTAGTTGTTGCTTTCGTATTTTGGATGGTTAGTTTGTTGGGAACAACGTTCACGTTCCTCGACGGTCATGGTTCAAATTTAGACCCGTTTTGCGAGAAGGTTGTTCGGTCCTTTAGAAACAGAGGTTTTGGAAGACTCTAAAGAGGACGGTTTGATCTCTTTTGGGTCCATCATCTCCGATTGCTTCCTGTGCTGGTTGATTGGGCTCCTTCTCTTGACTAAATTTTTCGACATCGCTTCTTTCTTTCAACTCATCTGACACCAATAACCTTCATTTTTTTTACACGATGTCTTCGATGGTTTTCTCTCTGCATTGCTCTATAGGTACTCATGCTTTTGTGACAACAGTTACAGACTTGACATGCAAATGAAGAATATGGATCCGTTGATTTCTTTCATTTCGGCTTAGTCCGTTGTTTCTGCTGCCTTTGTGCTCCGATGGAAGATAATAGATTAAGTCGTGAATGGAGGTTAGGTCATAACGAGTGATTCAGCTCAATGTTCATACAAAATAATGGGCAGGTGCAGGTGCAGGTGCAGGTGGTTAGGAAGAGGCCATGATATGCCTGACGCGATGCGCTTGGGAGGTTGGGGTTTCACAACAATCCAATTATTAAAACAAATATCATAACCAAGTCTTCTTCATTGCTGAATACAATAATATGCCAACAATGTAAACCTTCACCAATCTAACTGCTACAACTAACCTAATGGGAATGCTCATTTCTCATTACTAATGTCTATCTACCTAACCTACATATTTGTTATGATGGTTCGATTCTTCTGATCTCTATGTGATTCAGTGATTTTTTTAAGGAGTCAAAATTAAATATTGGTAGGGATAAAAGCAGTGGCAGTTGTAAAATTCTTTTTGAAGGTGAGCGCACATATATTAAGTATTAATAATATTAAAAAATTTGTACATAAATAACTACAAATAAAATTTTAGGATAAACATGCTTAGTAAAATAAATAACCAATAAAAGAAATTTAAATTTGCAGGGTGAGCACGATAACATTTTAAGGTGTACTAACTCAACAAAAAAAATAACCGACAAAGAAAATTTAAATTTTCAAGGTGAGCACGTGCCCACCCTAAACATAATCTACATCCGCCACGAGATAAAAGTGTTATTTGATTAATATTTAAACTCTTAATATATAAATTTAAAAATTAAAAAAGACAAAAAAATTATATCAAACTAATTTTTAAACTAAAAATGAATTAAATTATTATTGTACCAAAAAGTTTAAAAAGTCCATTCTATTGTGTGAATGGCTCCGTCCTTGAGCTCCTCCCTTTTCGTGGCCGACTAGTGGTCGGACACATAGGATTCCATATGGACTGGGCTTAGGTTCAAAGGCCCATTGTACTGCTTGTGTTTAATTTTATGAGGTTTTCTTTTTGGGGCTAATTGTTGTAGCCTTGCCGTTGCTTTCCTTAATACCTAATGGATTTTAATTTAAAAAAAATAAAAATCTAAAGCAAAACAGTGAATCGGCGGTGGGTTCTCAGTTTCCGAAGTTAAAAACAAATAAGAATTGTCAGTGCCAGTCCACAAGTAATGGTTGGGCCCCGCCCTTCTTTTCCCTCATACCTAAGAACGAAACACTTTGACTTTTCTTATCGCCCGACCCTTTCGAGATTTAGGGACCAAACTGAATAACTGGAATCAACCTCCAATATATTTACTTTCTATTTTCAATTCTCTACAAACAAAACAAAACTGTTCTTCTTCTTCTCCTCTTGTCACTTTCTCCTACATTTTTCACTTTCTTTTTTCTATTTTCCTCTCATTCCACGCCACTCCCATTTCTGCTCTTTTTCTCCCCTTGCAATACCCAATATATCTTCTCTTCTGTTTCTTTTTTTGTTTTGTTTTGTTGGGTGATGGCAGTGAAAGATGAATGGGTTCGGGCGGCGATGAAGGATGACAATGTGGTTGCCGAGTTGCTGTTAAGGCTGAAGCAAGCGCAGGCAGCTGTACCGGCGACAAAACGCGCGGTGACTACACTTAAATGGGGAGTGCGTCACCTGAGGTCTAGAGCCACGTTGACACGATGCAGTGGTAAAAGAGATGGGGATTTCAGCACTAGATGTAGCCCCAACACACCGCTTTCATGGTGGAGCGGCGGAAACGGCGGTGGCGCCTCTCCTTCCGCTGTTGACGGCTTTGAAGCGACCAGTAGACCTCGGCCTTCCAGATCCAAGGTTTCTTTTCACTTATACTCTTTTTCTTTTCATGTTAAATTACGTGCCGCTACCATTGTTATCGGATTTGAAGAAACTTTGGCTGTTTGTCGTCGTTTTCCTTTCTCTCTGCGTGTGTCCAGTCGACGAAACATTTTCGTATAACTGGATGACTTTCCTTTTTATTACCGTCATTCGTGGTTTACAGGTTAAATGACCATTTAGCCCACTTTCATCTACTTATTTACCATTTCGTAAAAATGCATGGATTTCTCTCCATCTTGCCTGCTGCTTGTAGTTGTATATGTCAGAGCTAAGTGCTTTAACGTTTTCATTCTCACCTTTTAGATTTTACTTGCAGAAAAGGAAATTTTGACAGTAAAAGATGAAAAAAAAGAAGGAAAAAAAATTCTGTGTCATCCTTTACACCGTAAGTGTCGGGAAACTTCCCCATCGAGGAGGGTATTTTAGTCATAATGAATAAGTGGGGTCCATTCAAAGAGTGCTGTAGTCTGCTGCGTTTCTTTAGTATGTGGTGTTAGTGGCGGATATTTATAATCATCATAGGTTAGGTCTTTTTTTATCCGGTTGGATTATCAGGTGTTACGCGGGTTCGTCCTAATCTGGCACTCCGTCGGATTTCGAAAAATTAATAAAATTTAAAAAATAATGAAAATTGAACGGTAAGATTTTAATTAGATGTGTTGGGAAGCTTTGGATTATACAGCTAGTGACCCAATTCATGCCGGCCGGCCGCAAAGACAATATGATATGTGATTATAATTCAATCATGTGCTAACATGCATGTTAACGTGACGTGGCATGTTACTACTGGTTCACTTGGGTGTGAAAGAAATTTTTAAACCATATTCACTTAACCGCTGTGAATTTGTCAGCTATAATTCAATTTGCTTTATTCGTAATTTTAATATTCGAATTTTGGTGCTTAATTCTTTTGATTTGTGATTGGTTAACGGATGTTTCAGGGCGCTGCTGCTGCCTTTATGATATGATCTCGACTATGAGTTTTGAATCATATATGTGAATGCCCGATCGTGATTCTAGTAAGAACTCTGCAGTGCTTTGAATGTATTCTGAAATTACTCAAACAACAATGTAAGTAGAAATAGATAAATAAGAAATAGAAATAATGGGATGAAAGATATGTAGAAGGGGTGTAGGAAGAGTGATAGTTGTGATTATGGAAGAAAAAAAATAAAAGATGAAAATGTAGGTGAAGATGATGGGGTGTTGGCGTTAAGATGAAGAAATTCAAAGGATGGATTGTGACCCCCTAACTATAAAGAGTTAGGAACCAAAGAATATAATAAAGTGGAAATGAAGTGGTAGGATATGGAACGTGACCCACTAGCTATAGATGAGCTAGGAACCAACGCTATAACAAAAGGGAAATGGATGAAGACTACAAGACTAACTTGAAGCCGATAAAGTTCCACAAGAGAACAAGAATGAAAGCAATCTTTCAAAGATGTTTTATATATTCAAAGTGTGTCCTACAATGATCCTAAAGATGCCTATTTATAGTAGAAGTAGGCGAGAATATGAAAAGGTGTTACAAGAAAGATGAATGCTCATCTTAATGCACTTGAATACACATGAATGCTTTGTCCTTTCTTCTCATCTTCAAAGCTGATTAGTTTAGACAAATTGAGGTTGAATTTAGTCATATTTTCGTCCAAATTAAGAAGGACTCTTGGGCTGCCTTGTTTTGCTATCATATGAAGAGAAAGGGGATGAATGTGGACAAGGATGAATGTAGACATCCTTGCTGTCAGCTTAAGTGCAACTCTTCATCTTCCAAGCTGATTAATATGACTTGAATGTCATAAAAAGGTGAGTTTCATCCAGCCTTCATTTCATGTCTCCTCAATGAATTTTGAAACCCCACTTGAATGGTGATAACATCAACCTTGAATGCCTTGAATTTGCTGAATTAAGATGGCCATCAATTGCTTGTCTCTTGGTAGAAGATGAAAGAACTCTTCCTTGGCTCAAATTCATTCAAATCATCCATGCATAAAATTCCCGTAATAAAAATTTCAGCCTGCACTGTCTTCTTGATAAATCATTCGTATCTCAAGCTCCCGATATCGGATTGAGGTGATTCAAAAGGCATTGGAAAGCTAAGAGATGGAGGAATAACGTTCAATTGATTTCGGATCCAAACACGTCAGTATCGCATCCAGAATGGAAGACATTCTGCTGATATTCTTGCATCCGTAAAACCGTTCATCTTCCCTCATGCACCTAGACACAAAGGTAAACTTTATTCAATCTTTAATTGAAAACATGCATGTAAACAATTAAGAGTTAGTTTAATAAATGAGCTAGTTTGATGAATGAACTAGTTTAATTAATGAACTAACTTTATTCAATGAACTAATAATCTTGAATGAACTAGTTTAATCAATGAACTACTTAGTTAAATGAAGTGTATAACTAAATGAACTACATGTTTAAATGCAACGCATGCTTTAATGAACAACATGTTTATTGAATGCAATGAATGTTATGCAAACTTTAAATACTCATGTAAATTCATGCATAAGCAAAGTAAAGTGTTCCTCCCTTATTATTTCTTCTTTCTCACGTCCCCAAGCTTGATGTAAACATATTTTCCATGGTCGCTTGGAACTCCTTGGCCCTTGCTCGAGTAATGGGGCCACCGGGGTACTTCTCTGGTCTTTGCCATTGACGTTCATATCAGTCACTCCCTTTTAAGGCGATTTGTCCCCAAATCGTCATCTACATCATAAGGAGATAGGTCAAGAACATTGAAGGTTGCACTAACATTAAACTCACCCGGAAGATCTAATTGATAGGCATTGTCATTGATCTTCTTGACTATTTGGAATGGTCCATCTCCCGAGGCATTAATTTGGACTTTCGTTGAGCCGAACCTTTCTTTCCTCATGTGCACCACACCCAATCCCTCGCTCAAAGGAAATTCGCTTACGACCCTTATTTGCTTGTCGCTCATATTGCTTGGTTCATTTTTCAATGTTCTCCCGCACTTGTTGATGAAGCTTCTTAACAAATTCAGCTTTATTAAGTCCATCTTTATTCACAATTTGATCAGCGGGTAATGGTAACAAGTCTATCGGTGTTAATGGATTGAATCCATACACCACTTCAAAAAGCGTCGCCTGTAGTACTATGGATCGAACGGTTGTATGCAAACTCCACATGTGGTAAACTCTCCTCCCATGTTTTCAAATTCTTCCTAATGATGGATCAAGTAACATAGAAAGTACTCGTTTCACCACTTCGGTTTGGCCATCCGTTTGAGGGTGGCAAGTGGTGGAGAATAGTAACTTAGTACCAATCTTACTCCATAGGGCTCTCCAAAAGTGACTTAAGAACTTCACATCCCGATCGGACACAATAGTTCTTGGTATGCCATGTAACCTTAAGATTTCCCTAAAAACAAAGTAGCAATATGTGAGGCATCATTAGTTTTGTTACAGGAAATGAAATGAGCCATTTTGGAGAATCTATCCACAACTACAAAGATGGAATCTTTGTTATTCTTGGTACGTGGAAGCCCTAGCACAAAATCCATTGAAATATCCATCCATGGTGCTTCCGGTATGGGTAGTGGTGTGTAAAGTCCATGTGGCATGACTTTAGATTTGGCCTTCCTGCAAGTGATGCATCGCTCACACAACCTCTCCACATCTCGTTTCATTTTAGGCCAATATAGGTGCTCTTGAAGTATAGCCAAAGTCTTTGCTATCCCAAAATGTCCCATTAATCTCTCCTCCATGAGCTTCCTTAGTTAGCAATTCACGCATGGAACCTTGAGGATGCATAGTCTTCCTTCCTTAAATAGGAAACCATCATGCTTATAGTATTTTTCAATTGACCCTTTCTCACAAGCTTTGTAAATCTCTCCAAAATCGAGTCGAGACATATAAGTCTTTAATAAAAACAAAACCCAATAACTTAGATTCCAAAGTGTTTAAAAGAATATACCTCTGTGACAATGCATCGGCAACTATATTCTCCTTACCTTTCTTGTACTTGATAACATATGGGAAAGTTTCAAGAAACTCCACCCATTTGGCATGCCTTTTGTTGAGTTTATGCTGCCCCGGATATGTTTCAATGCCTCATGATCGGTGTGAATGATGAACTCCTTAGGCCAAAGGTAATGTTGCCATGTTTCCATTGCCCTCACAAGAGCATACATCTCCTTGTCATAGGTAGGGTAATTAAGCGTAGCTCCACTTAATTTTTCACTTTGAAATAGGCTATAGGGCGTCCACCTTGAGACAAAAAACTGCTCCAATTCCTACACACGATGCATCACATTCAATTTCAAAAGTTAGATTAAAATCAGGTAGAGCAAGTAAAGGGGCATGTATTAAACAATCTTTAATGCTATTAAAGGACTTCTCTTGATCTTCCCCCAAAAGAATTTAGAATTCTTCTTAATAACACTTGTTAGTGGGGCGGCTATGGTCTTGAAGTTGGGGACGAATCTTGATAAAAACTTGCAAGTCCATGGAAGCTCCTAACTTGAGAAATGCTTGCTGGTCGTGGCCACTCTTCAATGGCTTTAACCTTCTCTTTGTCCACCTCCAAGCCTTGAGAACTCACAACGAAACCTAGGAAAACAACCATGTCAAGACAAAATGTACATTTTTGTAAGTTAGCAAACAGTTTTTCCTTCCTCAAAACTAGCAAAACTGACCTTAAATGTTGAACATGTTCTTCCATGGTTTTACTATAGATTAGAATGTCATCAAAGTAAACCACACAAAACTTACCCAAGAATGGCCTAAGAACATGATTCATTAACCTCATAAACGTGCTTGGAGCATTAGTTAAGCCAAAAGGCATAACCAACCACTCATAAAGGCCTTGCTTAGTTTTTTGAATGTTGTTTTCCACTCATCACCTTCCCGCGTTCGTATTTGGTGGTAACCACTTTTAAGATCAATCTTGGAAAAGAGGTTAGAACCACTAAGCTCATCTAACATGTCATCTAAGCGAGGAATAGGGTGACGATACTTTACCGTAATTTTGTTTACCGCTCGGCAGTCCACACACACACGCGCCAAGTTCCATCCTTCTTTGGCACAAGTAGAACCAACACACGGCACATGGGCTAAGGCTTTCCTTCACGTAGCCTTTTGACATCAACTCAGATATTTGCCTTTGCAACTCCTTAGTTTCTTCGGGGTTGCTTGATGCACGCTGGTCGGTTTGGAATGACGGCTCGAACAAAGTCTATTTGATGTTCTATGCCACGAATAGGTGGCAGCCCACTTGGTATTTCCTCCGAAATAGGTCATCAAACTCCTGCAATAAAGACACAACAAAAGCGAGGCAAATTTTGATCAAGGTAGTTAGTATTCAAGAAATTTTCCTTGTACATGAGCACAAGTGCTTCCTTTGTTGTCATTAAACTCTTTTTCAACTCTCTCTTTTAGAAAGAATGCTGATTTTCCTTCCTCATTTTGATCACACTCCTTTGCTTTTACCTCCATTTTGGTCTCTCTCTCTTTGGCTTTTCAATTTTTCCTCTCAATAAAATTTGGTCTTCATGTATTTGTTTTGGAGAAAGTGGGGCTAAAGTGATCTTCTTTGTTTCATGGGTGAACGTATACGGTTGGTATACCCGTCATGGATCACTCGCCTATCAAATTGCCAAGGCCTTCCAAGTAATAAATGGCTTGCGTGCATTGGAACGACATCGCATAATACCTCGTCTTTGTACTTCCCAATAGAAAAACAATTCGAACTTGTTTGGTCACCTTGAGTTCTCCTCCATCGTTGAGCCATTGTAGCTTATAAGGTTGTGGATGCTTTGTTGTTGCCAAGCCAAGTGTATCTACCATTAAGGTACTAGCAACATTAGTGCAACTACCACCATCAATAATAACAAAGCATACCTTTCCTCCAACATGGCAACGAGTATGGAAGATATTTTCTCGTTGTTCATTTCCTCCAACGGATTGTACGTTTAGGCTTCTTTTGACAACAAGAACCTCTCCTTCCACGCCATACTCTAATTCTTCTTCTTCGATGGCAACATCTTCATTCTCATCCTCTTCTTGTTCCGATTCAACTTTTCCATCATCTCGAAGAAGCATGGTGTTGCGGTTCGGACATTGGCTTGCAATGTGTCCACGCCCCAAACACTTAAAACATTGTATGTCACGGAACGATTTGGAGTAGCGGTAGTCTTACCCTTGCTGGTTTCGCAATGGGCTTACTTCCTTTCGGTGGTCCTCCTTTTTCGTGGGACGGTAATGGAGAGTCTTCTTGTATGAACTTTGCCCCATTTTGATGTTGAACTCCCATAAGATCGTGTGGCACCCTTTCTTTTTTTTATGTTTTTCCACTTTCATGGCCATATGCACCATGTCTTCCATCTCCACATAATGTTGCAACTTCGACCACGTTCGCAATGTCCGGATTTAGTCCCGCTTAGAATCTTGCCATTGTGGCTTCTCGATCCTCGTCGATGTTGGCTCGAATCATGGACACCTCCATCTCTTTGTAGTAATCTTCAACACTTCGGTTACCTTGTGAAAGATTTTGAAGACGGTTGAATAACTCTCGATGGTAGTGGGTTGGAATGAATCGCCTTCGCATCACCGCTTTCATTTCATTCCATGTAGTGATAGGATGTTCTCCATTCGTCTCTCTACTTGATGTCAATTGATCCCACCATATTAGTGCATAATCCGTAAACTCAATGGCAAAGAGTTTTACCTTTTTAAGCTCAATAGTTATGGCACTCAAAAATGTGCTCAACCTTCTTTTCCCATGCAAGATAGGTTTCAGGATCCGTTCTTCCTTGAAAAGGAGGAATGGTAATCTTGATGTTCTTTGAGATTATCGCCTACTCGTGGTCGAGCTCTCGCCTTGTTGTACCATGCTATGTTGGGATACTTGATCTTGCACATCATCTACTTCAACTTCTTCAGGATACTCCTCATTACCCCGATTAGCTTGTGAAATTTCAAGCTGGTCTATTCGTTCAATTAGGGGCTCCAATTGCTCTTAGATCATTTTGGCCATTGCTTGAAGCATAGCCTGATTTTGCAAATTGGGAACTCCTTCACCACTATGACCAGATCTTTGTGACATGTTAGATAAAGAAACAAAAGAAATTAAACCTTACTAACACAAAATCTCACCTTTCCACTCCAAAGAAAATGCACTCACACTCGTGTTTCACTCGGGTTAGGCTTTTCCCCTTAATGCACACTCATGCCTTTTACCACTGTGCTTTATTTTCAAGTCCTTTTGGGAACTTCCTCAAGGCTTACAAGTGTCTCGTGGACTTGGTGAAACAATTCTAGCTTGGTAGGAGAATGATGAATAATAAAAGGATAATGGCTTCAAAAAAGAAAGAATTACTAAGAATAGGTAAAGGAATTTATAATTCAAAGAATAAGAAATGATGTATTGTAATTTTTTTTAAACAAGAATAGATTGCTCCCTCCTCTTTAAGATTTTTTTTTTTTTTTTTTTTTTACTAACCCGGGAGAGAAAAAATAATACGCTTCTCAATCGTCTAGGCTCGATACCAAATGATATGATCTCGACTATGAGTTTTGAATCATATATGTGAATGCCCGATCGTGATTCTAGTAAGAACTCTGCAAAGTCTTTGAATGTATTCTCAAATTACTCAAACAACAATGTAAGTAGAAATAGATAAATAAGAAATAGAAATAATGGGATGAAAGATATGTAGAAGGGGTGTAGGAAGAGTGATAGTTGTGATTATGGAAGAAAAAAAAAATAAAAGATGAAAATGTAGGTGAAGATGATGGGGTGTTGGCGTTAAGATGAAGAAATTCAAAGGATGGATTGTGACCCCCTAACTATAAAGAGTTAGGAACCAGCAATATAATAAAGTGGAAATGAAGTGGTAGGATATGGAACGTGACCCACTAGCTATAGATGAGCTAGGAACCAACGCTATAACAAAAGGGAAATGGATGAAGACTACAAGACTAACTTGAAGCCGATAAAGTTCCACAAGAGAACAAGAATGAAAGCAATCTTTCAAAGATGTTTTATATATTCAAAGTGTGTCCTACAATGATCCTAAAGATGCCTATTTATAGTAGAAGTAGGCAGAATATGAAAAGGTGTTACAAGAAAGATGAATGCTCATCTTAATGCACTTGAATACACATGAATGCTTTGTCCTTTCTTCTCATCTTCAAAGCTGATTAGTTTAGACAAATTGAGGTTGAATTTAGTCATATTTTCGTCCAAATTAAGAAGGACTCTTGGGCTGCCTTGTTTTGCTATCATATGAAGAGAAAGGGGATGAATGTGGACAAGGATGAATGTAGACATCCTTGCTGTCCAGCTTAAGTGCAACTCTTCATCTTCCAAGCTGATTAATATGACTTGAATGTCATAAAAGGTGAGTTTCATCCAGCCTTCATTTCATGTCTCCTCAATGAATTTTGAAACCCCCACTTGAATGGTGATAACATCAACCTTGAATGCCTTGAATTTGCTGAATTAAGATGGCCATCAATTGCTTGTCTCTTGGTAGAAGATGAAAGAACTCTTCCTTGGCTCAAATTCATTCAAATCATCCATGCATAAAATTCCCGTAATAAAAATTTCAGCCTGCACTGTCTTGATAAAAATCATTCGTATCTCAAGCTCCCGATATCGGATTGAGGTGATTCAAAAGGCATTGGAAAGCTAAGAGATGGAGGAATAACGTCCAATTGATTTCTGGATCCAAACACGTCTGTATCGCATCCAGAATGGGAAGACATTCTGCTGATATTCTTGCATCCGTAAAACCGTTCATCTTCCCTCATGCACCTAGACACAAAGGTAAACTTTATTCAATCTTTAATTGAAAACATGCATGTAAACAATTAAGAGTTAGTTTAATAAATGAGCTAGTTTGATGAATGAACTAGTTTAATTAATGAACTAACTTTATTCAATGAACTAATAATCTTGAATGAACTAGTTTAATCAATGAACTACTTAGTTAAATGAAGTGTATAACTAAATGAACTACATGTTTAAATGCAACGCATGCTTTAATGAACAACATGTTTATTGAATGCAATGAATGTTATGCAAACTTTAAATACTCATGCAAATTCATGCATAAGCAAAGTAAAGTGTTCCTCCCTTATTATTTCTTCTTTCTCACGTCCCAAGCTTGATGTAAACATATTTTCCATGGCTGCTTGGAACTCCTTGGCCCTTGCTCGAGTAATGGGGCCACCTGGGTTCTCTGGGTCTTTGCCATTGACGTTCATATCACTTTAACTCAACTACCAAGAGAATAAGAAGGAAGAAGGTAAACCTATTGATCTTTTATGGTGCATGATTCTCCCGAGAACAAGAAATGTTCATGTAAGAAACGAAAAGCTTTATGATGATTCGATGGAATTCTCAAGAAATTCTTGTTGTTTTTCCCAGACGTGTGCTGAACTTAAGGAAGAGGAGAATCTGCTTTTGAAGGAAAAGATTCATTTACAAAAGGTATGTTGAGGGTTCTTGATCATGATTTAAATCCGAAACTGATCGGAACTCGAAAGTCGAACCGTTTGAATTTACACGATTGATTGTAATTAGGTTAGCTTACAATCATCATGTGTTCGTTGAACAGGAGATAGCATCGATGCACGCCACTTGTAAAGAACAGAGAGCCAGGAACGAGCACTTGAAGAGAACTAAGGTTAGCCGAATGTTACTTTAATAGATTCAATCTGTTAAAAATTTGGCAATTCATGCTGTTAATCATACAAAGCATATACTTGAATTGCAGCTTCATTTGGATTTGCGCATTGCAAAGAACGCTGGTGAGCCTGAGAATGTACTTTTGTGTCACTCCATTCGATCGAGTTTGTCGTCGGACGATTTTCACGATGTAAATTGTTTCGCATTGCCTGATTTGAACATGATACCTGGTGAAGATTCCGGCACCGAGACTTTATATGGAACTAGCTGAAAAGATGAGTCCTATACTTCCCCGTATAAGAAAGGGACTTACCAGTCATGGATGCCGACAAGGGCTGAAGTAGCCGATGGAATGACGGGTAAGCGAGAAGATTCTAAGATTGAGATTCCTCTCACGGTGGTGGTGCAGCCTCTCGGAACTCGTCGATAAATTTTACACTAATTTAAACCCGAAAACCTTACGCGACCAATCCGAATCTAAATTCGAGTATGATAAACTCTCATTTCTTGTTTTCGAAATTTATGCAGAACTACTTGCGATTCTTTGTAGGTTATAATCTGATGGCCTCGCTGTGTAAACTTCTTTGAAACTAATTCCATTACAATTTCGTCTTCTATTGTACTCTTGTTAGATCAAGATGATTTAAGTTAGGTAAATTGTCTTTTAATCTGGACCGATCGTTGCTATATGTTTATTGTTTCAGTTTTATTAGCATAAACACATTATTCTTAATATAAAACACAAAATAAATAGTGTAGATTTGATTTATATATATATATATATAAATATTTTATATTGATTATTTTAATTATAATATAATTATAGTAAATTCGAAATAATGAATAAAACATTGAATATTCATTATTTAGATTTATTTTGTACTTTTTTGGAGTCTGAATTTTGATTTTTACCACATTCGGATTAACCGTTAAATTTGATGCAATTCTATTTACCAATTATCCCTTCTCTTCTGTAGCTGCAATTTCAGATTATTTTTTTTATAAAAAAATGGAGATGAGTTGTTTATGAACAAAATAAAGGAATTAAATAATACAACCCCATTTCTCGACCTGAATCTTACTCGGCCACTCAGTTCAGGGGCCTTTCCCGCTAGCTCGATTCGTATGTTCGTAATCTTACACGGCCACCACCACGCTGTCATCACTACGCTTCCCTTGCCCCCACCGTCCGATCTCACAAGAAAATGGAACCCGACGTGAGCATCGAGACATCGTGCATGATCCGAATCGCCGTCCTTCCGATCGGCAACGTCCCTCCTTCTCTCCTGCGGGACTACCACTCCATGCTTCTGCCGCACCACACAATCCCTCTCTCCACCATCAGCTCCTTCTACACGGAGCACCAGAAATCCCCTTTCGCTCACCAGCCTTGGGATAAGGGCTCGCTCCGGTTCAAATTCCTGTTGGGCGGGTCACCTCCCAGCCCCTGGGAAGATTTCCAGCCCAATCGCAAGATCCTCTGCGTGATCGGCATCTGCCACTGCCCTTCGTCGCCGGATCTCGATGTCGTCATTGAACAATTCAATGCCGCCTGCAGAACTTACTCGTCTGCTCTCCTTCTACGCTGCTTCGCCTTTTGTCCTGTCGATTCTCAAGTGAGTTCTCATTAATTAAGGTTTCTGATTTACTTCTTATTGAAATCAGATGCTGATTTCTGGTTATTTGTTATGAGTTTTACTATTATTAATTGTAATTTATTAGTAATTTGCTATTACCCCGATTCTGGTGTGTCGGGAATGCTTAGTTTCCCCCTCTATGTTTATTTACTATTTGTTTATCTTAATAAGCTACACACTCCCACACATTGTTTATTGCTTGGTTTAACTACCTTACTTTCTGCTGCAGCTGGTTGATCGTAAGAAGAGAGAGAACATGGTTCTCTTTCCTCCTGCGGATCGTTAGACGCAGGTGTTTCACTTACAGATGATGATGCAAGATATCGCTGCTTCATTATTGATGGAATTTGAGAAGTGGGTTCTTAAAGCAGAATCTTCCGGAACTCTTTTAAAGATGCCTTTAGATTCTCAAGCTACTCTTAGCTCGGAGGAGGTTTTTGTTTAAACATCCTAAGCATTTTAATCTGTATTTTTCTCTTGTTGTGTGGACCGATTGTATACTGTTCAGAAATTTTCTTTTTAATCGGTTTGTTTTGAATAGATTAACAATGCAGGTGATCAAGGCTAAAAAACGAAGACTTGCTCGAGCACAGAAGACAATAGGGGATTATTGTTTGTTAGCAGGATCACCTGTTGATGCAAATGCACATTATACAACTGCACTTGAGCTAGCCATGTTAACTGCAGATTACTTTTGGTATGCTGGGGCATTGGTGGGTAGCGTTTGTGCCATACTGGTAATTGCAGACTTTATTCAAGCTCATCTGCTTTTAAGTTATGTTTATGGATCCTGAACTTATTTACATTTATAGATATTTTTCTACAGAAACAAATGGATAAGGCTGGTAGCTCTATTATTGAAATTTATAAATGCCTGCTTTTTAACGAAAGTCTCTATTGGAGTTATAAGTCCTTCTCATAAAAATTATACAGTGAGGCATATGTTCAGTAATCACCACTGCCAATTCTAGTAACAAAGTGTTAAATTCCAGAATTTATTGCATTTGATTTGTTGATGTTTCATTTCCCTAATTGAGAATTGATCCCGTGCGTAAGGACTGAACTGTTCCTCCAGTTCTTCATTGTTTTCTTTTTATTTTGCAAGGGTTGGATGGGGCATGGGCGGAGCCAAGTGTATGATTGGGGTGTCACTTGACACCCCAAAATTTTTTAGAAAAAGATAATGACACCATTTTAAAAGGAAATTGACACCGGTTTAAAAAATATTGAGATCTTTTAATGAAAATTGACACCCGTCATTTGATTCCACCTGCTTTTAATAAAATATGAGTTAACATTCAAAATTTTGACACCGCAATTAAGATTTTCTGGCTCTGTCCCTGGGATGGGGGTTGATGTTTTTTTAGATTAGGCTATACTTTCCTTTTGAATCTTAATTGTGGGTGATAATATAGAACAAATATCTGCACGCATGCCATGGAATTTATTCACCTACTATATATCTATTTTTATTTTATCGTCAGGTGGATCAAATGGGCCAGAAGGATACAAGTGTGGAGGATGAGGTTAGGTATCGGTACAATAGTGTCATTACTCATTATAGGAAATCCTTCATTCAAGACAATGTTCAGAGGTATGTAATGTCATTTTCATTGCATCTCTTTCAGTTTCAGTTATATTTGTAGATTTTGGCATCTGCTCTCATTCCCCTTCTAAGTTATATTTATGTTTGTGTTGTACCCATTTTCATTTGAATCTTTTATCAAGCAAAATGGATGAATTCTTTATGATGCACCTTATTTTTGTCAGCCTAATCTTGTGCAATACAATTATACGCGCTCGATTTATGTACATATGTTAGCAACTAATGGAAATTTATCTGTCTTTAGCTTTTTGAGAATTGATCCTTCTTTTTTTCTAAATTCAGAGTTTCACCAATTACCTTTGAACTTGAAGCTACTTTGAAATTGGCCAGGTTTCTATGCAGGTATATTTCCAATGCTCATTGCCATTATTATCTCATTGAGTTAGCTTGTGAACATGATATGCATAGCGCCTTGATGTTTTTGAGATCAATTGTAGGGAGATTACAAGTAAACTATCCTTTTGTTTACTATTGTTTTGTAGTGTTAATCTGATAGCTGCTATTTATACATTTTCTAAGAGAGAATTTAGGTGGAGGCACTTCTAAGACTGACCTGTCTAAATTCCAAAATTTGTATGTAGTGTCATGTGTTAAGTCTTGTTGAAATGCATTCTTAAAAGGACAATTATTTTTAGTTCTTGCGGTTATGTAGGAGAGAACTGACTAAGGATGTTGTGGAGTTGTTAACCAATGCATCCGATGGTGCAAAATCTCTGATCGATGCCGGCGACAGACTCATACTATATGTTGAAATAGCTCGTTTATTCGGTACTCTTGGTTATCAACGAAAAGCTGCCTTCTACTCAAGGTAGGTAGCGCAGTTATACTTGCAACAGGAAAATAGATATGCTGCTACCAGTGCCATGCAAGTCCTGGCAATGACCACCAAAGCATATCGTGTTCAAAGGAGAGCATCCAATGCAAATCAGTCTATTTCTAAGGTGAGTATAAAACTATGGAGCAAACTTTGTAGTGCACATTTTGTAAAGGCACACAAATGTTTCTAGACTACCATACTATAAGTCTATAACAACGATCGATATTTTCTTTCTTCTATGGCAGGAAACTGAATCAGGGAATACTGATAGTGGGAAATTGCGTCATCAGTCAGTGGTTTCACTGTTTGAATCACAATGGAGCACCTTGCAGATGGTTGTGCTGCGAGAGATACTTCTTTCTGCTGTTCGTGCAGGAGACCCTCTTGCTGCCTGGAGTGCAGCAGCAAGGCTACTGAGATCTTATTATCCTCTAATTACACCTGCTGGGCAAAATGGCCTTGCAAGTGCACTGAAAAATGCAGCTGAAAGGTTGCCTTTGGGAACTCGATGTGCTGACCCTGCCTTACCTTTCGTAAGGTTTGTCTCATTGCTTTGAATTCATCTAGATTTGGGGAGGGAGAATGATAGAGTAGCACAAATTCGAATAAAGAGAAAAACAAAACAAACCAAAATAAAGAGACTTGCAAAGCAGTTTCAACTTCTTTTCCAAGATGATTATTTTGACCCCTCTCATGCTCGTATCAGAGAATTTTATTTCATCATTCTAATGGTTCTGTTCTTCCGCTGCACTTAATACTGGGGATATTTAATGAGAATCAGTTGCTCAGACATTCCGTGTTCCCTTAGTTTTTGAATAGGTTTTTTCTGCTTGCTTCCCCCACATATGAAGTTCTTTTGCAAAAAAAGTTAATTATTGTCTATGAATGTAGGCTGTATTCTTTTCCTCTCCATCCCTTTCAAATGGACATCGTAAAACGCAATCCAGCTAGAGAAGATTGGTGGGCAGGATCTGCACCTTCAGGACCTTTTATCTATACACCATTCAGCAAGGGAGAGCCATCCAATAATAGCAAGCAAGATTTGGTTTGGATTGTAGGGGAACCGGTCCAGGTCTTTGTGGAGTTAGCTAACCCTTGTGGATTTGATTTAAAGGTTGATAGCATCTATCTCTCTGTACGATCAGAGAATTTTGATGCTTTTCCCCTTAGTGTGGATCTCCCACCTAATTCATCCCAGGTGATCGTGTTATCTGGAATTCCTACATCTGTTGGACGAGTGGTGATTCCAGGATGTATCTCTCTGTACGATCAGAGAATTTTGATGCTTTTCCTCTTAGTGTGGATCTCCCACCTAATTCATCCCAGGTGATCGTGTTATCTGGCATTCCTACATCTGTTGGACGAGTGGTGATTCCAGGATGTACTGTTCATTGTTTTGGTGTAATTACTGAACACTTTTTTAAGGATGTTGATAATTTGCTTCTTGAAGCCGCACAAGGACTTGTGCTTTCTGACCCCTTTCGTTGCTGTGGGTCACCAAGGTTGAGAAATGTATCTGTGCCAAATATTTCTGTTATACCTCCATTGCCATTGATCGTGTCACGTGTTGGAGGTGGTGATGGTGCCATTGTTCTATATGAAGGTGAAATTCGAGATGTATGGATAACTCTAGCTAATGCTGGAACGATTGCAGTTGAGCAGGCACACATTTCACTGTCTGGAAAAAACCAAGATTCTGTCATCTCAATCGGATATGAAAAATTAAAATCTGCTCTTCCACTGAAACCTGGTGCAGAAGTGACCATACCCTTGACCTTGAAAGCCTGGCGGCTTGGCTTGGGTGAGAGTGACACTGCAGCTGGTAAGAGTGCCTCTGGGAGCTTGGGTAGAACTGTGAAGGATGGAAGCTGCCCTTCATTGTTGATCCATTATGCAGGTTTTTTTTTTTTTTTTGAAATTTATATGGTATAGTCACTCAGTGTCTCACATAACTGAAGCACATTTCCCTTTTGATGCATTTACTGCAATATTCTGGAATTTTCCAAGTTCCTTCAAACTTTCTTTGACGGATTCCTGCCGTATTATTAGATTGGATGTAATGATCTTTTACGATTTCCTTTATAACATAGTCCTGCAGTATCAGTGCTATTTGCTTTGATGCATATCATCACTCATTCCTTGCAGTTAATTATTTGCATGCAATCATAATTTAAAAGGTTGAAGCTTAACATAATCAAGTTCATTTGACTTGGATGATTAGTAACTTCTCCATGGTTCCATCATTATTGAACTGCACGTAGGAGCTTTCTGAAGTTCGTCATTCTTTTCTCAGGACCAGTGGGAGAAGTTGCGGATCTTGGAAAAAACAAAACATCTGTGCCCCCGGGAAGGCGTCTAGTTGTTCCACTGCAAATCTGTGTTTTGCAAGGCTTGTCTTTTGTGAAAGCCCGTTTGCTTTCCATGGAGATTCCAGCACATGTGGGTGGGAGTCCTTCCAATCCGGCTAATGTGGATGGTAACCCTTCAGATGAAGCTGTTGGCTATGGAAATAAGATAGAGAGATTGGTGAAGATTAATCCCTTGAGAGGAAGCTGGGGATTACGTTTTCTCGAGCTAGAGATGTCTAATCCAACTGATGTGGTGTTTGAAATTAGTGTTTCTGTCTTGGAAAAACCGAGCAACGAGGACAACGTTTCTGTTGACTGTGCTGCTGAATATGGTTATAACAAGAATAGATAGGGAGTACTTCTCGAGGGTTTTAATACCACTTGAGCATTTTAAGTTACCTTTTCTCGATGATTCATTCTTCTCGAAAGATTTGCAATCCGATGGGTCCGCCTATGGTAAAGATTCTAGTTTCTCAGAAAGAAATACAAAATCAGAACTAAATGCTTCCTTAAGAGCCTGACTTCCAGGATAAAAGTCAGGTGGGAATCAGGACGGAACAGCTCTGGAGAACTGAACATCACAGATGCTATACGAGCAGCCCTTCAGTCATCCATCATGGATTTACTGTTGCCAGATCCTCTGACTTTTGGCTTCAGGCTTGCTAGAAATGGTTATGAAAATGCTGCAAAACTCGATTCACCAAAAGAATCCAATACTAGTGTACAGCCCCCTGCTTCAAAGAATCCCGTAATTGTGCATGATATGACTCCTATGGAAGTTCTTGTTCGGAATAACACGAAAGAAACCATCAAGATGAGTCTTAGTGTTACATGCAGAGATGTGGCAGGACAGAATTGTGTCGAGGGTGCAAAGGCAACTGTCCTATGGGCTGGTTAGTTCTTTTCGTCTTATGGTATCTTTATAGGCAGCTCCGCATTCCAGTTCCAATAGTTTCTTTTGCTGAGAGTTTATGTTTTTGTTAATCAGGTGTTCTAAGTGGAATCACCATGGAGGTTCCTCCGCTCGAAGAAAGCAAGCATAGTTTTTCGTTGTACTTCCTTGTCCCGGGTGAGTACACCATGGTTGCCGCTGCTGTAATCGACGATGCTAATGACGTTTTAAGAGCCAGAGCAAAATGTGAATCACCTCATGAACCTATTTTTTGTCGAGGACCTCCTTTTCAAGTGCGTGTCTTCGGGACCGCATGACGATTTTCCCCCGGCATAGCTACCGTAAATGCTCCTCGGTCAAACTTTCATACTAGCATCTTCCAAATAGTCATTAATCACCAAAATCGATGCTTCTCTAAATCCAACTACTGTACTAATTAGGGATACGATGCTTGTGAATGAGATCACTTATGTATCCATTTTGACGTTTTTGATTCATTTTATACATTGGTTTTGTTTAATATATTTGATCATGTACAAGCTTAAACTTGTGATTTACTAACATAAATACAATGATCATTTCAAATTTAAACTTTCCATTGAGTCGAATAGTAAGAATCGATTCGAAATTTCTTAAGTAACGTCTCGAATTCGACAATGCTAAAAGTTTTATCTCATGAAATGAGTTTTCATCTAATTTAACCCTTCAATTTATATATTATATGAAGCCATTGAAATTCAAAATATATTATTATTCAATCCCTTTCCATGGCTTCCATGTGGTTGAGATCCGAGTATGTGTTGGTTAGGTCAACATCAATGAATTGAGAAAATTAGCTTTCATTAATAGTACTACTTGGACCATGAGATTGTAAGTTTCCCCACGCAAGAAAATCGTGCAACATCATCTTACACTATGTAAAACTTGAAAGTGTTATATTTTTTTGTGCCATTAGATGAAGGTAAATGGATGATTGAGATTAACAATAGAAAATATAAAAATTACCGCAAAAAAAGAAAAAAAATAATCTCAACCATTTAAGTTGTGAATATTAACGTTGTAAATTAAGTAAATTTGGATAGAGAGGATCATCCACATAAACGATCTAATAGACGTCGGTGATTCTCACTTTTACTTTTTAACATTACACAGTTGTTTTTTAGTACATGAATTAAGTACAAAATAGAAGTGTTGTTTCTATACGAAAACATGAATATTTTTCATCCCTTGTCCCATCGAAGTGGTGGTGGCAAAACATAACCCCTTACTCACGCCTAACGGAATTTGACGGTTTCTTGCATGTATTTCTTTCCTTTTTGGTGCATTAAATAAATTGACAATTTGAGGTGTTTTTTTTTTCTTTTGTCAAATTCAATGTTTTGTAATTGGTTTTTTCGTTCAAAGCAAAAGCTCTTGATTTGAACTGATTGTCTGTTTCTTAAACCACTTAGTGTGATCCTTTTCTTGCTTTTATATGGCCCAATTACTTAAAATTTAGGTTTTTAGTCAATGTTTAGGGTTTAGGATTTATTTGTTCCATTATAATGGTACGATTTAAACTCCAAACCTTGTTTTAAGGACCTGACTTCTCATTATGCTAGACCAAAATTACATTAAATTTGAGTGATTTAATTTATTTTCTTAATGTACATATATAGGAATGTGGCTTCATAAAGAACACCCTTCATGCATCATGGGTAACGCTATCCCTCGTGAGAAGAGGGTCTAATATTCCAAGGATTTGGCAACAAAAAGGGGAAGACAAGACAAAAGCAAAGACAAACCATTACATTAGACTTTTCCTACTACTATAAATAACAACACTATTAATCTTTGTTTTATTATTAAATTAATCCATGAAGATTGGACCCACGTTGATTTATATTTAAAGAAGTAATCTAAACCTGCCCTGCCCGCACATTTTTTTCTATTTCAATTTTGAATAATTTCACAATCAAATCTAATGCCACGAATTGTTTGATGCAAAGATAAGGTTGTGAATAATAAAGGGAGGTTTTGGGTATGTGAAATAAAAGTATGGGCGTAAATGAACATAGTATTCAATAAATTATTCGTGATTTGTTTGTATAACGTTCGTTTATGTTTCTTTACTAAACTAAATAAACGAACATGAATAAATTTTTTATGTTCATTTAATAAACAAACGAACATGAACAAAAGGCGTGCTTGATTCGTTTATGTTTACCAACAAGCTTGTTTATCTGATTCTCATTTTTCCTTTAATTTTTACATTTTAAATATTAGTGAAGTTATGGAATAAACTAAACACGTGATGAATTTTAGAGTTCAAACTGTAAAGTCTGAAAATTTAGGACAAGTGGCATAATTTCACCATTTTCTTCAATGAACATGTTCATAAACGTTGAACGAACATGTTCTTCATATTTGATTAATGAAAAAAATTGAATTATCAATATAATAAAGACTAAATTGATAGAAATATTAAATTTATTATTATGTTATGTCACGCCATTATTTTTGTTAAATTTTTAACGGCTAGTGATCGACATACGAAGAAAACATAATGTTAATGACTAAAATAGAAATAATATAAGTTTAGTGACCAAAACAAAAATATGATAATAATTGGATGACTAAATAGATTGTTGAGAAAAATTTCATTTAATTTTTTCTAGTTCAATTGAAATTAGGGTAAACTATACGGGAGACCACCGATCTTTGGGGCTGGTGTCGAAATGACCACCGATCTTTCAATTTTGTCAAAATGACCACTCAACTATTGATATGGTTCCAATATAGCCACCAGGCGTTAAAACCTAACGGAGAGGCTGACGTGGCAGTTAACAAAAACTTGTATAATTACACATTTAGTCCCTGCGATTTTCACATTTAATCAATTTAGTCCTAGTTTCAATTTAATAAAATAAATTAATTATTTAATCAGGTGGAGACACGTGTCGCCACCTTATTGGAGAGAAAAATCAAAGCATTGCACAAATGTAGTTGTGGGGAATCAAACCCACAATCCCTTGGGTGTAGGGGGAAAGCCTCTACTATTGGGCTAGGCACATATTTATAACATGAAACATAAAACTTAATATATGTGTTATATGATTGTTAATGCCATGAAAAAAGAATTAAATGTGATTTTAGGAGATTCGAACATGACACACTTATGATGCATAAAAACATCTAACCCTAAAAATTTTATAGACCCTAAAACATAAAAAAATATGAACCCTAAACCCTAAAAATTTTATAAACCCTAAAAACTATAGTTAATGCATGATTTAAAAAAATCTCTAAACCCTAAAAAATATAGTTATTGCACGATTTAAAAAAATTATAAACCCTAAAAACTATACACTCTAGAACCTAAAAATTTTATAAACCCTAAACCCTAAAAATATGTAAACTCTAAACCCTAAAAATTATAGTTAATGCATGTTTTAAAAAATCTCTAAACCCTAAAAATTATAGTTAGTACATGATTTAAAAAATTTATAAACCCTAAAAACTTATAAACCATAAACCCTAAAACCTAAAAAATTATAAACCTTAAACTCATAAACCCTAAAAATTATAGTTAGCGCATGATTGAACTTTTTTATAGACCTAAACCATATACCCTAAAAAGTATAGTTAGTGCATGATTTAAAAAATCTCTAAACCCTAAATCCTAAACCTTAAAAATTATAGTTAGTGCATGATTTAAAAAATTATAAACCCTAAACCATAAAAAATTTATGAACCCTAAAAATTATAGTTAGTGCACGGTTTATGATTTTTAACTTAATTAATAATTTTTAGGGTTTATGGTTTATAAAAATTTTAAATCGTGCACTGACTATATTTTTGAGGGTTTAGGGTTTAGATATTTTTTTTAAATCATGCACTAACTATAGTTTTTAGGGTTTATAAAATGTTTATGGTTCATAATTTTTTTAGGTTTTAGGGTTTATAAAATTTTTAGGTTTAGGGTTTATAAAATTTTGGGTTAGATGTTTTTATGCATCATAAGTGTGTCATGTTCGAATCCCCTAAAATCACATTTAATTTTTTTCATGGCATTAACAATCATATAACTCATATATTAAATTTTGTGCTTTATGTCATAAATATGTGCATAGCCCAGTGGCAGAGGCTTTCCTCTACACCCAAGGAATTGTGGGTTTGATTCCCCCAACTACATTTGTGCAATGGTTTGATTTTTCTCTCTAATAAGGTGGTGACACGTAATAATTAATTTATTTTATTAAATTGAAATTATGACTAAATTGATTAAATGTGAAAATCGCGGGGACTAAATGTGTAATTATACAAGTTTCTGTTAACTGTCACGTCAGCTTCTCTGTTAAGTTTTAACGGCTGGTGGCTATATTAAAACCATATCAATAGTTGAGTGCTCATTTTGATAAAATTAAAAGATCGTTAGTCATTTTGACACCAATCCCAAAAATTGGTAGTCTCCCATATAGTAATAATAAATAGGTCCTCCTAAAGCGTGTGGGTCCATGAAGATTGAGACAAGGGGTAAGCGTGACGAACTCTTATTGGTTGATGCTGACTGCCTCTACAAAGGTGGAGGATGCTCCACGAAATCTAGGCCAGGTTGCGTCCGATTCTTTGTTTTTATGTGAGTTTGGAGCTCGACACGTGGCCTCTAACTAACCATCCACTTCACTCTTAGTTTAAATACTTACATTATCGAACTCGTCAAATCGTTTTAGTGGAAAGGAAAATACTATTTGTCTTTAAGTGATTCGAATTTAATCAATTTATTTGTATGGTATGTATATGTTATTAAAAAATAAAGAGTTATGTTTAATAAACATATATTATCTTGTAATCACGTTATATAATTTAGGCTTAACCGTAAAAAAGTGTTCAAATTATACCTTTTGTTCAGTTAGGTGTCAGAACCATTTTATGAGGTAAATATATGACCAATGTTTCATTCATTACTCAAATAAAATTTTTCCTTCACGAACATAAAAAAGTTATTTTATTCAATCACAACTTTTGTTATTTTCTTTAAATTTTTGTTTTTAAAAAATTAAAAATATCTTTAATTCTATAAAAAAAAAACTCATAAATCTTTAATTCCTTTATAAAAACCTCAAAACCCTAATATTGAATCCTTAAATTCTTCTCATCCGACCATCGATTTAACCACCATCGATAATCATTGCCTTTTTCGAACCCCCATAACTGAATATCACGCTATTTTGTCGTCAAAAACTGATGAATGAACCATTTATTGTACCATCGAAAAACATCCAACAATGAAGGAAAAAGAGGTAGATTGAGTTTTGACCGACAGTTAGAGGGTGGGAGATATCGAACGGTGAGGTACGCGACTCATGGGCTATAAAGGGTGAACCACCGACGTATAAGGATGTCAGATGGTAAGAAATATGTGATTTGAGAGTTTTATTAAGAAATTAAATTTTTGTGATTTTTAAAGAAAGTTAGAAATTAAAAAATAAATAATAAAATTTTGTGATTTTTAAAGTAATGATCAATAATTTATAATGTAAATTACCCTTGAAATCCATGATCTATTTTAAATTAAAAAAAAATCCATGATCTATTTCTATTATTTAAAGTAAATAAAAAGTAGTTTAAAATGTCAATAGTTATTATTATATTTTTAATATCCATTTTTTTTATGAAATTCAATTTTTCTATTTAAAGATCAAACACTAAATAGTAGATCTGTCTATAATCCTCTACTACTTCACATATGATCATACATCAAGTAAAATACCATAAATATTTTTTCACCTATATTGTGAGTGAATATTGTATTAGGTTAATGGTTGATTCTTATTATATTTATGTGAATTTTAATTCCACTTATAACTTTAAAATAAATTGAAAATAACATGGAGGCAAAATTAATTTCACCAACTTGTTTTTATGACTAATGACACCGTGATTTGTCTATATCTTCATAAATGTTTGTCATATTTACTTATGGATAACGATAATGTCTAGTTCGATTATTTAGTGCATTGATATACTACGTATTAAATTGAACCCGACAAGTTTCGCCGTGAAAAAACGAATATTGTTTCTCTTAGGAGGCACATATTCAAATTATTCAAATCGCTTTGTTTACAAGGTGTATGTCTATTATTGATGGATTAAAAATATGTATGGACAGATACTATATTGTAATCATATTTAGACAATTTAAAAAAATACAAATATTTAATTATTATTTAAGTTAAAAATAACATAAATTTAGTAGGGTGAATAAAAGTTCTAGTTAAAAGAAGAGAAAAAGTTTGATACATAGTTCGTGTAAACAAACATTTACATGTGGTTTTCAAATTTAGGGTTAAGGGTTTAGTTTAAGGTTAAAAGTTTAGGGGTTTAAGTTGTATGGTTTAGAATTTAAGGTTAGTATTTAGAATTTAGGGTTTAGAGTTTATAGTTTAAGTTTTATGGTATTATGGTTTGGAATTTAAAATTTGTGTTTTATAAGGTAAATCTACAGATTTGTGTAAAATTAGTTTTACTCAGCTTGTGTATCAAAGTTTTACCCTTTTAAAAGAATACAAATTCAAAATAAGTAAAACAATTTTCTGTTTTAACCAAAATAATTTGTACGAGTGGTTAAAAACACTAAATAAATATAGTTATATGTTAATTCTTATTAAAAACATGTTGAATAAATAATAATATCGCCAAAATGTAATATTAATGTATTGTTATTGTGTAAAATTATATATTGATAATGTTTTTTGACAAATCTTAAATTTAATCTTAATTCTAATTTTACTTAGAGGGGAGTGGGAAGGGAGGACTCTAGGGGAAGGAAGAGGAGCGTTCCTAATGAGTATAGAATCCATGACCTAAGAGAATACTCTATAGGACTGTGTATAAAAACTACTAGATTTCAATCATTAATGTTTATTTTACTTTTTAATAGAATTTATTACAATGTAATTAATTACATTCCTAAAAAATTAAACATCATTGATTTATGGTGTTTAATATTGTAATTAATAATCATGTAAAAGAGTTTAGGTGTTTAGGGTTTTAAAGTTTGTGGTATAGTTCAAGGTTTAGGGTTTACTTTTTTATAGTTTAGGGTTTAGAGTTTAAAGTTTATGATTTAAGGTTTAGGAGTTTATGATTTTTTAGTGTTTAAGGTTTATGGTTTTAGTGTTGCAGTATTCATGGTTTCTAAGGTTTAGTGTTTAGGGTTTTTAGGGTTTTAGTGTCTAGGGTTTTAATGTTTATGTTTTTAGAGTATGGTTTAGAGTTTAAAGTTTGTAGTTTATGATTTTTAGGGATTAGGGTGTTAGGATTTAAAACACTCTAAATCAATTATGTTTAATTTTTAGGAATGTAATTAATTACATTATAGATTCTATTGAAAGGTAAATCATGTTTTTAGAGTTTATGGTTTAGAGTTTAAAGTTTGTATTTTAAGGTTTAAGAGATTATGATTATTAGGGTTTAGGGTGTTAGGATTTAAAACACCCTAAATTAATTATGTTTATCTTTTAGGAATGTAACTAATTACATTATAATAAATTTCATTGAAAAGTAAATTTAACATTCATAAGAGGAATTTAGTAATTTTTATACGCAGCCTTAAAGGTTGTGTATAGCAAAGTCTTTAAATATATAGAAAGTGGTTAAAATTAAGAAAAATAATATCTTATTTTTAGAAAGATGTTTGTGTATTACTTAATACACTAACCAAGTGACCATATATGTAAACCCATTTATAAAGTTCTATTTTTTTGAATAGTATGAAGGCGATTACAATGTATTATCTATTTATAGATATTCTTAATCTTTTAATAATGCGCATACACTATGTAAACATAGCGATTAGATTTATTTTTTGAACAATAGCAATTAAATTTTATTAATAAAAATAATGGAAGGAATTAAAATTACAATGCAACAAACATATAGAGAAAAATGAGGACAATAGTCACCAAAAAAATTATACATAAACAACAATATTAAACCCAAAGATATAAAGGAAAAACCAAATCTTCCTTTGAGAGTGGCGTCCAATATCAAAAGAACTCAGTAACATTCATAAAAACTCATTGTTTCTATCGAAAGAGACGCTTTACAAAGTTATAAAAGAGTGGTGAGCAAACCAAACTATCTGGCAGACTGCTTCGTTGCACAATTCTGATTATATCGGCAGACAATCTTTTACCAAAGAGGGGATATGACTATATGTGACCACCGACCAATCAATCAGAAAATAAATGTCGTGAGGGTCTTAGCGCGACCACCAAAACGACAACAATGATATGCGAAAAACGTACCAAAAGCCATAAGGATTGTGCCACAAGAGTAGAGAGAAAGCATGTCACAATAACAGAGAAAAGCTTGTCATAAAGACAAATATGATCTTATTCTAAATTGAAGAAAAAAACCCCAAGAAATAAAAAACGGATAACATAGTATGAAACATCGAGAAAAGTAATAAACACCGACGGTCAACAATCAATATTAAGATTAATGTCGTCGCTGGCTAAACAAAAATCAAAAGAAAAAAAGAAGGCGACACAAAAATATTTAGAGAAAACTTAAGTTAGGAAAAGAGAAATTGAAAAAATTTAACAAAACCTATTTATAAAGCTTTAAATAAATAGTTCTAAAAAAGTTAAATCTCCGTTGTGAGACTTACTCACTAATATCAATTGTGCGACGTGAGTTAGTTCGGATTAGTCATAAGTAAAACTTGAAAAACCAAAAAAAAAAAAACATTTATGAATAATTTTTATGGCAACGATGACGCCTTTCTAAAATGATGAATACAAAATTTTAAAAGAAAATTGGTGGTGCATTGTGGCAATGGCATGGCCGTGGAAGTAGAACTCGTGAGGGAGTTATGGTTCCAGTCTTTCAGTATTAATTTTGAAAGGTGTACAAATTCAATCATAATATAAAATAATTTAATTAAAACCAATCATTATAGTACATAATTGAATTTAAATTATAACAAATATAAATAAATTTCTACATAATAATAAGACTAGACCAAAATAAACTCAATATTTTTATGGTATAATGCAAAAAAATATCTCTAACGTTTGACTGAATAGTTATTTTGTCTTTTATTCATTTTTTGAACCAATTTAACCTTAAACGTTTTATTTTATATCAAATTTGCTCTTCTATGAAAAAAAAATGTTAATCAACTGACGATAAAAAACTAGAAATAATGTGACAAACCTACATGACAGTCCAGTCACAATAATAGTGTCATATAGACAAATATGTTGACTTAATATGATAAAAATATTTTTAAAAAATTGTATAAAATATAATTGTGATTCGTTTGATACATCATTCTGTCAAGTCATTTCAAGTTGTTTATCGTCAATTGACTAAAAAAATTATCTATAGAAAGATTATTTTGACACAAAATAATTATTAAGGATTAAATTAATTCAAAAAATATAATTTAAAATAATTATTTGATCAAACGTTATGAGATTTTTTTAGTATTATACTATTTTAAAACTCTTAAACATTTTTGGTGATTGCGAAAAGGAAAAAAAGAGAGGAGAATTTGGAAGGGAGAGGACGGGGACAACAAGATGCATGCGTGAGCAGAAAACAAGGACCAAAACTGACAGATAACTTCCAAATCCCAATGTATCTGACTGTTTTTTCCAGAAAACATGAACCGAAAGAAAATACTATATTTTATAGATTTTCTCTTAAAAATCTAATTACAGATTAATTTACCTGTCCTGATATTAAGAAGAGGAGCCGACAAATTAATATTTGCACATGTTGAATGTTTAATCTAATGGCAATGCTCATATATACGAACTATGGTGGATACAAGACGTGACTAGTAGTGGTTCTTGTAGGGTAATTAATAGTATTGTATCCGTACTGGTTGTATTTTTATTGAATATAAAAATATTATTTTTAAAATAAATATTAAAATTTAAATTCTTATAATATAAAATAATATATATTTTTTTAATTATTCGATCAATAAATAGATCTTAGATATTGATCGTATTGGTTTTAAATCAGAACTTAAATATTTTAGGCAAACAACGTTTTAGATGAAGATTCTTTTAGTAGTCGTTTTATTTTTCTCTTGAGGGTGAAGTAACCGCTTACCGACGTTAACAGTCGCATTCAACCGGACAAAACTGAAATTTCCACTAGATGAAAAAATCGACATCTGCAACTCTCCACTTCATTAAGAATAAAAAAACTGAGTGACGTGGTGGAAAGCACGCTCCCAGAATCAAGGATACAACTGCTTAAGAATTTTAAGTTTATCTTAAGAATTTTAAGTTTAAAACGGATGATGTTTATCTTAGGAACTTCAGGTTCATTAATGTATATATATTGTTAAAAATATGTATGAACATATATTAACTTGTAATCATCTTTAAACTATTCAAAAAATAAACAACTTTATAATAGTTATTTCTAAACAAGCATAACGCAAACAATGTTTATAACATTTGACTGGATAGTCATTTTGTTTGATATTCTTCTTTTGAACCACTTTAATCTTTAACAATTTATTTTAAGTTAAAATAGTCAATTTGTAGAAAAAATTGTTAGTCAACTATCGATTAATAGCTTGAAATGACTAGATAAAATGACAATTCAGCAAAAAAATAATTATATATTTTATAAATTATTTTTTAGGGTTTAAGGGTTTAGGGTTTAGAAACAATTCGAGTGATTATTAACAAAACAATTCGAGTCTAAAAAAAAGTGGTTATCCGTACCGATACGCCCAACTGCCGTATCGAAACTTTTTTTGATTCATCAGTTATTCATATTTCAGTGAGCAAAATCGGTATCGGTACGCATTGTCTCGTAGTGGAACCCCTTTGTAAATTATGCTTTCCGTATCGATGCACCCCTCTATACAACAGTTTTTTCTTCTTATGGCAGGTTCCGATACGGAGTCACGCGTACCGGTATGCCTGCTTACCTAACAACATTTATTGCGGGAAGAAAGCTCTCCAACGACTATATTGATGATCTCAGCTACCCAAACAGTTAGAAATCAATGAGAGGGTATTTAAACAAGTCTCCAAGGCTACTTCAACAACTATTGATCATCTTACAAGCATTCAAGCACAAATCCAACCATATTAAGCTATAGAGTCAAATATTGTAACCCACTTGAGTGGACTTTCTTTGTAATCATTTTTATTCAAGTTGGGGTATTTGAGTGATCTGTATTTGGGCAAACAAACTGTTGGAGTATGTCCAAAAACCAATCATGAGATAGTTGTAAAAGATATATTTATTTTATCTTATTTATTAATATAAAGTCATTATTATTATTTTAGTCTTATTTTGTGCATCTACAAATAAACTAAATTATAATAAAGTCCTTAGAATAATATAGTTATTCTTGAATGTCCTTAGTCGAGAATTATTGTGGGCATGGACAACAATAATGTATTAAGACTAATATGTAGTTGATTGATGACAAAGTGTTGTCATTGACATGAAGATGTCAAAATCAATACATAAGCATGTGTTAGAGAATGTCATACTGGACTTACCCGCTATGAGCATGTTTCTTAGATTATTATGTGACAGTCACAACATTACTCATGGTGATAACTACATGTATGATCCTCAGACTTGAGATCATCATTATTTCAATATCGTGAGTGACATATTTTGATATGGTCAAACGTGTGTCGTAACTGACTACACTATAAAGACTGATATTGGATATGTCACAATCTATGTAGCAGAATATGGTTGATCAAGATAGGATTTGTCCCTCATATATAATAGGAGTAATATCATAGGCCATTTGATTGAGTGAGACTAGAAAATGCATGGTCATGCTCGAATAAATTGATATGTGATATCATAGTTATTCGTTTATAAGAGTCTACTCAAGATATTAAGAATCATTAGATGAACTATACAAGTGTGACTAATTCATGACTTGTGTCCGATCTAGATATAAGGACAAAAGGATGAAATACATAAAAGAAGTTAATCACAGAAAAAGGTTAAATCGAACCACGACTTCATGTAACTTAGGTAGCAATGATGTATTGCTAGATGCCACTCATTGCTTGTAATATTAGAATTGTTATGGATATTATTGCTAACGTTACATGAACATACAAGGGTCACACCCTATGATTAAAACAAACAAATATTGACTAGATAGCATGTGTACAAACTTGTTATGCACGAAATAATTAAAACTGAAATTATTATGATTATTGGAATTATAGATAATTTCGTTTACGTATATTTTAATACTAGATAATTAATGTAATTATCAGATACGATTAAAATATATATATCCCTAAAGAAACCTGATAGAAGTAGAATTAGATTCTGCATATTTAATTATATTCAGATAAATATAATGTATATTTAAAGAATCAGAATTTAATTAGAATTAGGGTTTTAAATGCTATATAAAGGCATGAGGCCTAGCAACCAAATTTATGCTTTTAAAAAAACCTCTCTAACAATTAGATAAGAGAAAATATTGTTCGTTTTATTTGGGTGGACTGCATAGAGGTTGAAACGCTGTTGTGACGACTCAGATTCGATTTGGATTCTCCTATACTGTATGCGGATGTTACCTTTTCAAAAGTATTATTTTTAATTCCAATTTGACATTACTCTTGCTTGTTTTTAGGTACATTTAGTCGCATTAGGTTGTTAGAATCATGCATTTGCATAAGAAGTTTAGTTTTTGTCTATGCCTGTGTGAATGGTTGTTTTGTGGCTATTTTGCAGGTTTGGCATAGGATTAGGCATAGGAAAGCAACACAGTTAGGATTTCCAAGAAAAATGCCAAGTGTTGTTGGCATAGAAGGACCAGATAGTGCTAAGCACTTGTTGGCAGAGAATTGAACTTGATGTAATGCCAAGAGGATGTTGAACCCCCAAAAAAATAGGACACGATCAAGCTCTTAAAAGGTAGTAAATGGACCAACCTCCGAGAAAATAGCGGATAAGGTGATGCCAAGCTATGTTGGCAAAGACATGCCAAGCTTGTGTGCTAAGACAACATCGGCATGATGACGTCAGCCCTAGCTTGATAAACTATCACATCGATCGAATAAGACTCTATCTCATATCCTTGGAGCATTTGAAATTCAAATAAAAAAGCTATCTTATTCCCTTCCCTTGCATGCCTATATAAACACCAACTGATCAAGCATTTTAGAGCATGTCGTGAGAGAAGATCGTGAAGAGTGAGGAGTGATCGGAGTAAGGTGTTGGAGTGATCGACGAGTGACGGTCGAGTGCACCGAGGAATGGTGGTTCAACCACTTGGACGAAAGCCTGGATTTGAGGGCTGCATCGAGAGACCACTCTCGCCCATTCTCTTGTTTTAAGTTGTTTTAATTTCTTCTTCAATGATGATGAAGTTGGAAAATGTTTGTGTTTTGTTGGTTAAATCCCTCACCATGAACTAATTTCATAGTTGGTGGGGGATGTTTGGTTTAAACATTGATTTCATGCCTTAGTTTCTTTAATGACAATTCTGTTTTGGCACAAATTTTTCTATTCGGCATACTTAAATTTTCCTAAGTACTCTGCCAAGCAAGAGTTTGTACAATTAGCATATTGTCCCTGAACATCATAACAGTCTTGGGGTGACAACGATTAAGTTGTTGAATACTAGGGAGAGAAGCTTCGAGAGAAGTCGTTCAAGTAGATGAACTTACTTCGAAAGTGATATCTACCCCCTAGGAGTATAGATTGGTTCTTAATCAACTTGGTTCATTTAAAAACATTCACAATAGAGATATAGTTTTTTTTTACATAATTGACTTAGGGCAATGACCATCGAGAGAGACATTGCTAGTGCTGAATCTGCTCAGCAAACAATGTCAAGACAGTTTGACAACAAAGGCTGGCATGAGCAACATTAAACCCCAAGCATTCCCTGCCAACACTCATCATCTACTAAGAACATCTTCCTTGCCAACATTTTACTTCATCTACTAAGAACATTTTCTTCTAAGGCAAGTAACAATCAAACAATCGAATTTCAAGCCAATCTCTGTGAGATCGATACTCAGCTTAACTGTTGTATTACTTGCAGACCATGTATACTTGCACGCAAAAGACTCTTGGCACTGTTTTACTAATACATACATTTTGCCCCATTTTGCCAGCATTTATAACACACTTCTTCTAGAGAGTCTACATCGAATTTCTAGATTTATGAGGTAATGTTTCATCCTTTATCACCCCAAATTCGTCCCTTGTACATGGATCACTCGTGGATTACGCCGGATAATTTTTCCACTGCGCCATGGGGTGTACCGGCGTTTCCCAACACAAACACCTTTGAGAGGTTAATTTCAGTTTGTCAATACTTCTTTGTAAAAGAGTGAGCTTGATCGAGCTTTGGGTAGAAAGCGTTGATTGGTTATAACGGTTGCCTCCTTAGCCTAGAAAAAGGAGAAGAATTTCTAGTGAAATTGGTTCAAAATCCTTAGTAGGAAGCTAAGATAGTGGAAGTAGACCTTGTTAGAAGGTTGAACCACTATAAATCCTTGTGTCCCATTTTTTTTCTATTTTTCCTTTTGCTTCCAACAATTTTTAAATAACCAATTGACCCCATCTTGGCCAAGTCGAGTTGATTGTTAATCCTAACAGGTGTAAATGAAAAATAAGTGCCTAAACTATATATTTTTTTTAACTTTAGTTGCCTAAAGTATTTTTGATAAAAATAGGTGTGTAAAGTTTCAACAGTTACAATTTTAAGTGTATAAAGTTTCAACAATTACAATTTTAAATGTCCGGCAGTTTTAAAAAAAGGGTTACCCGATAAGAATATGACACATGTCATGTTTTTATTATTACTTAAAAAAATAAAAAGGAATATAATTAAAAAAATTCAAAATTCTAAAAAAAAGTCCCAAATCCCTAATACCAAAACCACAAATTCTCTAAATTGTCACCGTCGCTTTCGTCGTCACCGGACACCACCACTGTCGCCGCTAGAGGCAGCCACCTATTTCCCCAACCACCCATCGTCGGTAATCAATGGAAGGCGTGTCAATTGGACGGTGAACGCGAATGGTTCTATTCGAACGATGTCTGATTGGCACCCTTACCGGCGGTTGCCGATGATGTGTAGTTGGGAGAAATTGGTGGTGGCCTCCAGCGACTGCAGTGGTGGTGTCCGGCGGCGGCAATTTGGAGAATATATTTGTTTTAGGTATTAGGGGTTTGGGTTTTTTGGGGGGATTTTGAAAGTTTTTAATTTTTTAAACGGCCGGGCACTTAAAATTATAACGGTTGAAACTTTAGATGCTTATTTTTATAAAAAAAAATACTTTAGACACCTAAAATTCAAAAAAAATATGGTTTAGACACTTATTTTTTCATTTAAGCCTACAATAAAATTAGTTATCAATATATACATATTATATAAACTTAATTCTTTTTTCTAAAATTATTAACCCTTAGGTCTTTTGTTTATATATTGTGTCAAATTAACTTTTAATATTTACTATTGTTAGTTTACCATTCACATTTACAATTCGTATCAATTCTGTTGATATTGATTTACATTTATGACCCAAACAAAGTATTGATTGACAACAAAATTGGAATCGACTCATGAGAGCAACATTTCAATAGTTTGAAAGCCTATGGGGCTATTGTAGCATTGCAGTTCCCCTAATTAGCATAACTTTTACTATTAAACCAAGAATGATCATTTCCCCTGTTCCTTCTGCCATCAAATCTTTCATCTATTCTGACCATTATTTTTTGAATAAGTCTAAAGTACGATAGGTTTAAAGTGCGATTAAAAGATGTTAAATTTTTAAATTTGTTTAAGAACTTAAAATATTATATTTTTTAATAATATTGTAGATTTTTTTGTGTTTTCTTGACATGTTTCGATGCTTAATTTTTTTGATAACATTTTAAGTTTTTAGACAAATATTAATACTTACAAAATAAAGTTTGATGCTGGTCAAAAAAACACGAAAAAACCAATATAAAATGTTATAAAAAAAATCTAATATTTTAAATTTTTAGACGAATATCAAAACTTAATATTTTTTAATCGTACTCTAAACATGTCGTATGTTAGACTCACCCTTACTTTCCACACCAAATTACATTTTTTAGGCAGAGAACAAACACACAGTAACCAAACAACATAAATACAATTGTTGCAACAGTTTAAGGAAGATCGAATGAACAGCTTCAGTGACACCTTTTGTCACTCATCAACATTTACACTTTTGTTTTTGGTGTTGACTGTTGATACATAAGATAAAAAGTGCCAGTGCTCCACGATGCTTATAAGTACACGTCTTAAATCTTACGCCTTACAAAATATATATTATTTCTAAATTTTTAAACTTTAATCATAAATATTAACCTTAAATTTTAAATTTATATTTAAAAGTGAAAGCACTAAAAAAGTATAATTTGAGACAGACAATTTTTATTTAAGAGAGTTTGATGCTGAGAACAATTTCCCTATCTGTATATATATGTATGTTGAGAATGACCATTTTCATAATATAAACAAGGTTTCTTGACCCGAAAACAGCTTATTTCAGCCCCACTTTCCCTTCATTTCACTCAGAACTCTCTCATCAAACACGTTTCTCACAGTGACTCCATACTTGTAATCATTTCTTACCGTTTCCACCATCACCATACATGCTTTAAAGGTAAACCCCTCGCCTCGTGTTTTCTTTGCTCTCTTACACACTTTCTCTCCCTACAGTTTACAAAGACTGTAGCTTTTTCCCTTCGTTTTCTCTCTCTATCAAACACCCATGAATTCATAATCGTCGAAACGCCGTCGTTGTCACCAAATTTCTGTCTTTGCTATCCGTTTCCATGGCGTTTCACCACAATAACCATCTTTCCCAAGACCTTCCTCTGCATCACTTCGCCGACGAGCAACAAGCGGAAACCGCCGCTCCCAATTGGTTGAACACCGCCCTCCTCCGTTCGCAGCAGCCTCAGCCAACGCAGTCGCACGGTGGTCAATTCTCTGACCATAGCTTCCTCAACCTTCATACTACCGAAACTGCTTCGGACTCCACCTCCACGGTTCCCCAAGCTCCTAACCGGTGGCTGTCACGTTCGTCGTCTTCGCTTCTTCACCGAAACCACAGCGACGTCATCGACGACGTGGGCGTGGTTGCTACCGCAGCAGCAGGAGGAGGCGGTGGTGGGGACTCCATGATGGCTGTGGAATCGGGGTATTTGAAGAACAGTAACAGCGAGACTTTGAATAACAACAACAAGAGCGAATGTGTCGTAGTGGAAAGTGGAGGAGATGGGGCCGTGAATTGGCAAAATGCTAGGTGCAAGGCGGAGATACTAGCGCACCCCTTGTACGAGCAGCTATTGTCAGCACACGTGTCGTGTCTTAGGACCGCCACGCCGGTGGATCAGCTCCCGAGGATCGACGCTCAGCTGGCTCAGTCGCAGCATGTGGTGGCCAAGTACTCAATTCTCGGCGGCGGAGCCCAGGGTTTGGCTGCTGATGACAAAGAGCTCGACCAATTCATGGTATGCTACTACTCTTTGGAAACCATTCATAAATGCTTGTTTAAGGACGGGTTCGGAATTTTATGTTAAAGCTAACTTATAGAAACTTAGGGTAAAAATAGATTTTTAATAAAAAATATATAAAATTTTTTAAATCATATAAGAATTTTTAAATTTTTGAGAGGACATCCTTACCGGGTTTTTTTAAGTTTTCGATGTCAGAAATTTTGAATTGTCGATTCATCGTTTCGATATCATTAATCTTATTGTTGAATTCAAGTGCTTTATTATTCTCCCATGTTTGCAGATAACGGAATTTCCATCACTCTGTTTTGAGAGTTAAAGCTTATTGAAACAGGGTGTTTCCATTTATATCTTTAGTTTTGGGTTAATTTCACTAAACATCCTCAAACTATAGCTCAGCTTCTAAATTTATCGCAAACTTCAAATCGTTCTAATTGAGTCCTCCATCAATTAGGTTTTTCCGTCAACCTAGCCCCTTAATCGAAGCTAAGCTGTCGAAGGGACTTAATTTATATAATACTAATTTTATGACCAAGAACGGACGTATGATTTTATAACTTCTCCTTTCATCTCAATGTAGACGCATTATGTTCTCTTGCTATTTTCATTTAAAGAACAACTGCAACAACATGTTCGGGTCCATGCAATGGAAGCAGTTATGGCATGCTGGGAAATCGAACAATCCTTACAGAGTTTAACAGGTATATGTATTAGTTTAAATGTCAAGCAGATGATGTGCATTAATATTGTTGCTTCCAACAATTTGTATTCTGTTAAACAAATACTGATATCCAACACTAACGTTTCATTTCTGTTCGACACATAAATAGGAGTTTCTCCAGGGGAAGGAACAGGTGCAACAATGTCCGATGATGATGAAGACCAAGTGGACAGCGATGCCAACTTGTTTGATGGAAGTTTCGACGGTTTGGATTCCATGGGATTCGGACCTCTCATCCCGACAGAGAGTGAAAGGTCTTTGATGGAGCGTGTGAGACAAGAACTGAAACATGAACTCAAACAGGTAATAAAATTAATGAAAAACCATTGTTTCTAGACATGTTTTTTTACCATGCAAATCAATGTTACATAGTTTTACATTCGTTGTAGGGTTACAAGGAGAAAATTGTTGACATAAGGGAGGAAATTTTACGCAAGAGAAGAGCAGGAAAGCTACCCGGCGATACAACATCTGTTTTAAAAGCATGGTGGCAGGCACATTCCAAGTGGCCATACCCTACTGTAAGTAATTTGGTTAAAATCCGGTTTCTGTTTCAGGTCGGTCGAGATTCAATTCGATCATGTTAAGTTGGTTAAATCGGTTTGTGGATTTTCCAGGAGGAAGATAAAGCGAGGTTGGTTCAAGAAACAGGTTTACAACTAAAACAGATAAACAATTGGTTCATCAACCAGAGGAAGAGGAACTGGCATAGCAATCCATCAACTTCAACCGTCTCGAAGAGCAAACATAAAAGGTATAGTCAACATAATGCATGTCTTGTTGGTTCATTTCTAGCCATTTCCCTAGAGCATTGCAGTTCCATATTCCGACCTTATTTTTTTTTCAAAAGAAGTAATGCAGGTGAAAAGTGAAAAACACGACCGTGACCGTCTTCTCCACCGTATATCAATCACCGACGATGTCTCATTACATTTCAACTTCAACGACAAAATCAAACATAGTACATAGAAATTTCACAGCCCGATTCGTAGCTGTTTTTGCAGGTATGCATTGGTGCAACATGCTGGCTGATGCAATAGTTTTAGGGAAGTTTAGGAATTATATTACATTAGCATTGGCAGAATGATTTTTTGTTCACTTTTCGCTGTCTGAATATTTGTGTATAAGGGTAGTGAGTGTACAGTGTAATAAAACTTTGAATTTGCAGCAAAGAATGGCATATAAAACTTTTACATTTGGTTTCAGATATGCTTGAAAGCCTTTTTTAAGTCTTTTTTCGTACTGATCTTTTCTATTATTCCTTGCTTTTAATGAAGAAATTGGATTCCATGATAATGGAGGATATTGATAACAAGCTAGCTTGTGTTACCAAAATGGTCTAATTCTAAATTTACTCCCTTTGTTAAAATTGAAAAGTTAGTCTATTTTATTTTAATTTGTTAGAATTTGATATTCGTGTTTTATGATAGTTGTAAAGTTAGTACCATTGTTGGTAAACAAATGAAGGGGTAAAACAAATTTTTAGTTTGTGAAATTGGTATTTTCCCCCAACTTGATCCATGAATTGTATATTCTCTATATTAGTTTATGAATTTAGATATTTGGCAATTTTTAATATTTTTTATGACATGGCACTTTTTAGTGTATCATGTGACACAATATCATAGCACATATTAAAAATGAAAAAAATTAGCAGATTTAGGGATTAGTATAGATAGAAAAGTTTAAAGACTAAATTTAAATAAACTTGTCAAGTTTGGGGATTAAAAGTGACTTTATCCCACAAATCAACTTAGATGGTTGAACTTGAATTTATAAAAAATCTTTTTAAAAAATATTATGTGTCACGTGTTATGTTTCTAGTTATATGGACAAAATAAAAGTTCAAAAATTAAATTGAGGAAAAAAATTAAGCTATACAATTTTAAAAGTATGATACAATTTAACCAAAAAATAAACATACCCAAGAACGGAACTATGTTGTCTCCCACCCCAATATATATAACTCTTCTAAAATAATTGAATTATTTATAATTTATTTATTACTTTCAAATATTTATGACTTCAAATTTTAATTTTATTCCATCAATTTGGTAATTGTTATTCCACGTTTATTTTTAGGTTATTTATGAGAAAATCTAATACAAAGTCCGTGTAAACAAACGTTTACACGTGTTTTTCAAATATAAGGGTTAGAGGTTTAGTTTAGGGTTAAAAGTTTATGGGTTTAAGTTATAGGGTTTAAAATTTAAAGTTAATGTTTAGGATTTAGGGTATTAGAATTAGGAATTTAAAAGTTATGTTTTATAAAATAAAATACAAATTTGTATAAAATTAATTATACTATATCAAAGTTTACCTTTTTTTTATTGCCATATATTTAGAATAAAAATATCTGCGGGGGGTCAAAAGTGTTAAACTTTAGGTGCATTATTTTTCTGATTAGAGTAGGTGGGATATTTGAAATATGGATGTCCTGTCCTCTATAATTGACTTTGGTTCTGGTTTACTTCTAAGGAACTTTTGAGATCCCCATAATCTCCTTCGTCTTTATTTACCAAATTTTATTGAATTTAATCTCTACTTCTATCGTTTTAATCCTAATTAAATTTGAAATTAACTCAAACCTACCTGAATCTAAATTTAACGTGACAATATAAATCTAACAATTTAAGTTAGTTCAATTTAAATGTGAGATTATCTGACACTATAATCATTTAATCTCAAATGTTCTAAATTTAAAATGACTTGGATTTAAAAGTTATTATAATTCAAAATTGAGTCTCAATCTTAAATAACTCAAACCGTAATAAAATTCAAACTCAAAATTGACCCGTCAAAATGAACTAAAATTTTTAAAATATAAACTAATTGATCCAACTTGACTGAAAACCAACCACCCATAACCTCCTTTTATTGGAATTAGTTTAAAATCATGAGTAGCAACGGTCTTTTTTCGGTACTTTTTTATTTATGTCTTATTATTAAAATTTTAGTTTAAAGTATGATTTAGAGTTAAAATTTAAAACATTAAGCGTAATGTATGTTTTTTATAGTATAGAGTTTAATATTTAAATTTAAGATTAATATTTTTAATTTAATTTTTTAGTATTACGACAAAAAACATAAAAAATTGTCCTAAAATCATGAAGTTGATGACTTGGATACACGTCTTTCCTTTTTAGCCCAACAGGCCGCATAAATAACATACTACAGTAAAAACCAAAAAGGTTGAATTCTGTCATTAATCCATGTCTTATATGTATGTTATGATTTAGTCCTTTAATTCTAGTTTGATTAACTTTAACAACTAGTTGGTCTAGTAGATAAGACAGCAAATCCCTTAATTAGATGTTCGATTACTGACGTTGTGAATAGAGAAAATTAAGTTGTGATGGTCGCCTCATAATAAGTCTCTGCAAAACTAGGTCGGAAACTAATGGTTAAAAAAAAGTATCACAACACCAAATTTTATCAGCTTCAAATGATCAAAAAACCGCATTTTGCAGATCCCAAAAGCTACCCTTTGTTTATCCCAGCCGGGGCTGCAAATCTAGCAGAGAAACCAAGAAATCCAGCATCGGCTTCTCTATGGATCCCTTCGTCGAAATTGACTTCGTAGCTTTGAATATCGTACTGCATCGTCGTCGACCTCCTTTTCTTGTTGTTCCCATAAATGCTAAACCTTCGAATGAAATTCTTCCACTTTGGACCCGCCAATACCTCCGATATCTCCTGCAGTTTCTTGGCTTTTCTCTTCACCCAACCCTCCTTGTTCTCTTCGGATTGCAGCAGATATCCATGCCGCCACCGGAAAAGTCCCCGGAAACACCCGCCGCAACCGGATGACGATATCGGCTCCTCCAAATCTTGGGAGTAGTCTTCGTTTTCGGCTCTTAACGGCCATGTTTCTTTAGACTCGGTATAAAAAGAAACACCCAAAGCCTCAGTTACAGGCATTTGCCGGCCATTTACAGCTCACTTGCTTTAGCCTACGTGGATCCAGCTGCTTCTTTACCGTTAGAAAAGGGCCAATGTGATCTTATTTCTTTTATATATTTGTCCATATTTGCCTACAAAGCTTTAATCTCTTGTTGATCTAAGTGGCAGTTATATCGATTTATTGATTAAATAAAAAAAAAACTCTTTATTCCCACACCGGTATTGCAATCATGGGTTCTACCTACAAGAATTAAAATTTAAAATATCATTAATTTTACTCATAAATGTTAGGGGCAATGGAAATGTATATTCTTTTTCTAAATAAAAAATTCGAGTTTAAACTTTAAACACAATATTATTAGAAATAAAAGTCATAAAATTTAAACATAAACCATAAAATGAACATCTATTTTTAAAAAAAAAAACTTTGGCTAGGCGGATGGCGTCCTAAGGGATTTATTAGGCTATGAACTTATTACCAGACTAATAATGTAGATGCAGCTCAAATATTTTCTAGTTTCTCGGATTGTTTTAGTTCCATCTCAGAAAGTGGGTATATTGACTTCAAGCTCATCAAACAAGAAGCAGACATAGTAGTGGATGGATTAATAAAATATAATGGCTTAATAGTCACAAAGGTGTCAAATTTATACTATTTTTTTCAGTTTGGTGTCTAAAGTTTTTTTCGGGCCACTTTGGTGCCTAACGTTTCATTCCGTAACTCAAATCAGATTTTTTCGTGATAGACGTTAAAAATTTTCTGTTATCTAATAAAAACATGACACGTGGCATATTTTTGAATTTTCTTTAATTTTAATTTTTTTAAATAGAAAATCTTTAATTTTATAAAAAAAACTCCAAATCTTTAATTTCTCTAAACCCCCAAAACTAAACCCTAAATCCCTAAACTCCCCCCCACACCGTTTAAACCACCACCGGCCACTTTCACCTTTGTCGGCCCCACTATTGAAAGCCACATCATCCCGCTGTCGAAAATCGGGGAATGAACCGTCGATTGTTTCGGTACCTGACACTTGGGTGGTGAACGGTGAACCGTCGATGTCTGGGGGATGTCGGACGATGAGAAGATGTGATTTGAGGGTTCGATTGAAAAAAATTAAAATTTTGAGATCTTTTAAGAAGTTTATATTATTAAAGAAATTCATAAATTAAATAAATAAAAAATAGTCAAGTCTCATGTTATAATTGAATAACGAAAAATTATTAACGGTAGTTGACGGAAAAACCTGATTTGAATTACGAAATGAAACGTTAGGCACCAAAGTAGCCCGAAAAAAAAACGTTAGAAACGTTAGACACCAAACTGAAAAAATGTATAGATTAAGTATTTTTTTACTATTAAGCCAAAAATAAACGAATCAACGGATATTTTATGATGATCCACGAAACAATACCTAAAGTCATTCAAGTCTCATTTGAAAGGACTTGTAGGGCTCTTTACACTCGTGTAATATCACGATTCTATTCTATGCAACTAAGGGCCCGTTCAGCAGGGATCTTAAAACTAGGGGTATTCAAATGATTAATTCGGTCGGTGGCCAAATCGAATTACGCATAATTAAATTAACTGAAATTGTTAAATCTTTAATCGTTAACCGAACCGAATTTTTTTCAAAAAAAATTAACCGAACAGAACAAATTTTGGTTAATTCAGTCGATTTTCGAATTTACCCAAAAATTTTCAATTTTCCCTAATCAAAATTATTACACAATAAAAAACCTTGAAAATACTTTTTAGTTCACAAAAATAATTTGTATTTAATTTAAACAATATCTAAACATAGATAAAATTTTTAAAATTTTAGATTAAACGTTAGATTTTTCATTTGGGTTAGAGGTGAGTTTTAGAATTTTAATGGGTATGGGCTTAATATGAATAATATATTTAATTTTTGTTATATTTCAGGTATTTTGGTTAATTTGGTTAATTAACCGATTTTAAACTGAATTAATCGATAACCGAACTTTAAAAAAATTCTTTAACCGTTCACCGACCGAAAAAAATTCGGTGGCCGACCGCTTAACCGAACTAATTCGGTTTGGTCGGTTAATTCGGTTTAGCTGACCATTTGAACACCCCTACTTAAAATGCAAATTTACTGTCAAACGACCGTTTTTAGAGAAGTTAGAAAAATCAATTGTGGCCGAACTCTCATTTGGGCGCTAAATCAAGCGGAGAGACACATGTTCAGCCTGCACATAGTGCCTATTCGACATTGCTTCTCCATTTAGCGCTCCAACGCCCATTAGAGAAGCATTGTTGAATGCATCCTAAGACTCATTTTACATTAGAAAAAAGGGAAGGGTGTAAACCTTGTGGTGGAACTTGGGGTAAGAATTTGGAGTCCAATTTATTTTTTTTTAATTTTGGAGGTTTAAACTAACTTTTCAAAAAAATTGAGGGTTTAACTAAACTTTTTAATAATTTAAAATATTTAATAAGAACTTTTAAAAATTATGAGAGAAGATTTAATTAAAAATATCAAAAATTTTAAAATTTAATATGATTTTTTTTAAATCTTGAAGGGGACAAATTAAAATTTTTAAAAATTTTAGAGGTCAAATTTTAAATTATCTAAATTTTGGGGGGCATGCCCCTAGTCCTCACTAAGTTATGTCCCATGCCGTGGTGGCGGATCTAAAAGTTTAAATTGGTTAGTTCACCGACCGACATCAAATGCAATAGCATGTAGGGACATAACTAAAAAATCCAAATTGTTATAAAGAGATTTTTTTTAAAAAGTGGACGGGTAAAATGAAATAGAAATCTTTTGACTCTTTTTTTGGTAGCCTTGTGTATACTCTATATTAAAAAATTAGGTTTCGAGTTTATGATTAAGGTTTAAGGTTAGAGTTTAGGAAATTAAGGTTATGATGTATTTTTAGGGTATGATTTAGGATGTAGAATTTAGGGTTAAAGTTTAGGCATAGAAAAGGGCAGATAATTTTTATCCGGTAAAATGTGGATGTTTTCCTTTTAAGTGGTGTCAAATTTTTAAAGGGATGTTAATTTCTTTTTCTTTTAATTTTGTTCATATAAAATTTTAAAGATTTTAAAAATATATATTTTGGGGGTGTCAAGGGTCCATTTGACTTCGTCAATAATAGTATGTTAGTCAAAAGGGAATTGTTAAGTAATCAAACTACTACATCTAAACATCATAAAAAAATTAAATTACGTAATACTAATACATAAAAATGACTATTTGAACATCTAACTTACTATAGCATACATATAATTATTAACCTTCGCAAACAATATAAACTTATGTGCTCCTCACTCCTCAGAGGTATCAACTTGTGCTATTGGGGACTTTACATAAAATATATTAAACGGTTGAAGTTAATTGTTAAATTTATTAAAAGAAAAATTTTAATACACAAATTGTGTAAACTAGGGGTTAAGATTGTAGCTTAGGATTTAAATGTTAAGAGTTTAAAGTTTAGGGTTTATGGTTAAGATTTAAAGTATTAGGGTTAAAAATTTAGAATTTATATTTTGTAAGACAAAAATACAAGCCTGTGTAAAATAAATTTTACAACCGTGTATCAAAGTTTTATCCTTTATTAAAATTGTTAAAGTTGTTTATGATTAGTTTAAGATTGTTGTTTGATTGGGCTGTTTTGGTATAGTAGGTGTAATGGGCCATATAAGCCATTGGATTTATTTATGAACGGTGATCAAGTTATGGGCTGTTTTCCCAATGCAGCCCGGGAAATCTCTGGAAACTCCCTGAAATACTAAGGTCAATAAAACCCACCAAAAATCTCTGCTCTGCCATCCGCCATGGTAAAGCAAATTCCTTCAACTCTCCCCATCTAATCTGTTTTTTTTTTCCTTCCATTTCGTATATAATCTCTACCCTTTTTTATTTTATGATAGGAGCCACAATCGCTGATGCAGAAGGAAGAACAATCACAATCAGTATCTCTCCAGGATTGTTTGAAGCTACTAAAAGGCGAGAGAGACGAGCAGCGGCTCGCTGGCTTGCTTCTCGTCACCAAGTTCACTAAAAGTGACGATCTTGTTTCCCTTAAAGCTATCTACGATGCTGTTGGACCTCACTTTTTGGACCGACTCTTAAGGACTGGTATTGCTTTATACTTTTTATCTGATTTTTTTGAATTCTATTTTATGCTTAAATTTACCCCCTTTTTTGTGTTTGGTTAAAAAAGGGTTAGGCAAAGGTGTGGAGAGTAGTGGAAATGGTGAAAACCGGGATGCCTATTTGCTTCTGTCGGTTACGGTTCTATCTGCATTTTGTCGAGTCCCCGAGATTGCTTTGTCGAAAGAAATGGTTTCAAAGATTCCAATGGTTTTGGAAGTAATGTCAAAGGAGTAAGCTTTTTATCCACATTCCTCTTTATTGAGTAATTCAGAAATATTCTGTACAAAATATTAATTCTAGCTTTGACTAAGTTGATTTTGTATTCTAAATTTGCTTGTTCTAGTTAGTCACTGTATATATATTTGAATGCAGATCAGGCTTTCCTGTGTGGAGGGATGAAGTTACTCGCTGGTCAAATGTCCGCTCTGTCTGATGGTAGCTTATTATTTATATACTCAATTTTCTAGAATTTGGCATTTCCAGGGCCTTATATTATGACACTCTACATCATAATGATAGTTGGAAGCTTCAAGTTTGGAGAGAATTTGTTGTTTTGTATTGTGTCTTTGTGCCTAACTTTTTCTTGGGTACCTAGCATAATTAGTTATACGGATTTGCAAATTGAAGTTTACTGTCTATGCAGAAAAGTTTTAGCATGTGAACTTGTTGCAGGGTCTCATTTGATGATACTTGCCACGAAGCTTGTGCAGATGATGCTAAAGAAGCTGTCTCAAGGCATCATTGAAAATGACCGTCTCCCTGAGCTGTCAATCATTGTAAGTCTAGATGTGTATTCAGCTTTTGTTCTCAATCTTTAGTTCACAAACATCCGATTTTGATAATTTTCATCATTTCCCTGGCAATTTAGGTGGCAAAAGTAGCAAGACAATTTGCTCTCCTTCAAAGTTCCTTAAAGTTTGAAGCACTTCACTTGTTGTCTGCCATCTTCTCTTCACAATATTCGGTATGCCCTCTCCCCCATCCTTTTCCTATCTAGGAAGTTATTGCTTTGGATAGTTAATTCTTAGGAACCATCTTACTTAACTTAGACTGATCAAGTTTTCACTATGTACTTTTTTAGACATTACTTCATGATGCCCTCCGTGTTATTCCAAATGAGAACTGGTCAAACCATATACGTGATGGTGTTGCAACAATTTTACAGAACCGTGTTGGTATGTTAAACTGAATTTGTTCTATTCCTTCCCGGGCAAAACTCTCAGTTTTGATCAATGAAACTCACTGGTATTTATGTTCTTGTTTTTCTAATACAGCACCTGCTGAAAAATTTGAGGCCCTTATTCTAGCTGAATCCATGGTATCTATAAAGGGTGAGGGTTGGTTGATTGGTCAGATAAACTTGCCTAATGTACAGGACCCTATTCCAGCCAACAGGTAAAGGAGTGCCGTTTAATTTTTTTTTGGTTCTTATACTGCTACTTTAATTGGCTGGGACGGTTCATTATTTGTAAATTTATTTCTCAGGTGTCTATTACTTGTCTTAGAGTCATCAAGGGTTGAAGTTGCTGTTTTGCTGAATGATCTAGCCTACACAAAATATGAAGCTTCTAAGAGTTCTTCATCAACAGCTGAAACTATAATTTCAAAGCAACAAAAAGTGACTATTGTCTTTTCCTTGGTGGAGAAGATAATAAAATTGATATCAAACATTGGTGAAACTGAAGGCATGTTACAATTCCTCGATCTACTAGTGTGGCTGTGCTGCATTTGCTTATTATACAGTTTTGCTACATTTGAAACTTTTGTTCAATTTGCTGCAAAGGTGCTTGTTATTTTTCAGTATGTACTTTGTAAGCCGTTCATTAAGAAATTTAATGAGGAAACTCAATCACAGGGAACCCTGTTGATGAAAGTACTTTCATAAAGGTGATCAATGGGCTTAATGAGACAATTGGTGTGGTTCTAGAGTATCTTCAAGATGCAAAGGTACGGTTCGAAATATGATACTAATAATTCTTTCACCTCTTCTATTTACAGTTAACATTTTGCAGGAACATTGGCAAAAGGTAGGAAATGATCTTCTCGCTTCAGTACGTCTTGTTGGAAGGTATTTTTGATGCCATCTCATTCAAAGTATTTATGTCATTTCCCTTTGATATATATACATGAACATTATCAAGCATTGTATGCTGATTTTTTGCACCTAGGGTGAATTTTGTTGAGCTGATATTTGTGTTTGTTTTAGCTATCTTGCAGAAACACCCGTTGCATGCAAAGATAAAATCGAGGAACTTTTGGGGTATATGCTTTCAGTTGAAGGTGAAGATGAATTGAGGTATGACAAGTTAATGCTGTAGTTTATTAATGATTTGACACCTATGTTTTTTTGTTTCATTTTGGTAGTTTGTGACCAACATTTCTAAATATTTTTGCTAATCTACTTTGATGCAGTCCTTTTTACTCTGTATGCTTTCTGCTTCCAATGTTGTGTCAAATGACTATGGAAATTGAAGGATGCAAACTTTTGGCCTCTTCTGGAGGTTATAAACCTGTAAGTATATATTTCCGATACAAATGCGACCTATATATGCACTACGGTTGTTATACATAGTGTAAACTTATTATCATGTGAAATATTGGCTTCATTGCAGGTTGTTGACTGCCTCATAAAGTTGATAGAGCAGAACAGACATGGGGTTGAGAATAATGATTGCGTTTTCTTGGCGTGTGATACAATTATGAACTTTCTTTTAAAGGTGGCGGTTATTACCATACTGTCATATAATACTACATTTATGTAATGTATTGACTCCTATTCTTTTATCAACAGAGAGTGCAATTTCCCTTTCCGGAGGAAGTATTTTTTAATATTTTGAAGGCACTGGCAGTTTGGACAGGTACTGTTTCAGTCATTTCTTAGAGCCGATTCATTTGAATTGTGTCGACAGAAAGTGATATAACTGATAAATTATTTGATTACATTGTCCACTGATCTTTTAATATCAGTGTAGAATTTTCATGGAATATAACTTTTACTTCATTTAGCTTGTACTCTAGCATTTCCTTCGTCTCGGAATGCATATTCTAAGCAATTGCTGAATTTGGTTGCAGAGAAAACTAATGACCAATCTGTTGTCATGATGGCTTCAAGTATTTGCTCACTGATATTTGATTTGACATCCGAAAATGATCTTCTGAATCATCCTGGTTTTAGTAGCAGCTGTCTTGATAGCTTGTCTCGGCTCATTGCAAGAAGCTTGGTGTCATGGGGACAGGTAGAAGTCAGATGCCATGTTCATCTATGTGTGTATATTTGCTAATTTGTTTCATAAGTTTGTGGAACTAATATTTAAACGTCTCATTATTGTAGGGTATGTCTGATGTTGCTAAAGCAGACATGGATCTTCTAGAGATTGTTACTGCAGGTTTGTCCTTTCCATGTGTGTATATAATTGTAAAAATTATAAGTAAATACTGGTTTTCGAACTGGCTTCATGCACAATATGTTTTGATCCCGATGCAGGATATTCTCGATGGGCTGATCGATTTCCTCAAATACGAAAAGCAGTTGAGGGATAGTTCAATCGAAGTAGCTACTTCGAAGGTTTATGTTAACCGGGTAATTTTCTTTTTAATGAAAAACCGTGTGATCATTAACGGCAACTCCAATCAGTTAATATAACCAGGTAATTTTCTTCGGATTCAGTTATGTAATTTACTTCTCTTGACGAGTCCATGGATGTTTACCCTCATGCCGTGCGCCTTCAGTGACACAGACGGATGAGATCAATCGAAAAGAACAGCAAAAGGAATCTATAATTTTATCTTCGCTCCTCGATACGGCTTGTTGATGTGTGTTAGGAAAGAAAAACATACAAGGCCAATGGAACAGACTTTTTAATCATGTGAACTGCTCCTTGGAAACCCTTCTCATTTAACCGTGTGTTCGGCCTAATTTCTATTTTTTTTTTAAATATATCGAATTCTATTCAAAGGGAAAAGAATTATATTATAATCATTAAAAGTTTAATTTGAAAAATAAATACAGTAAACTTTGAAGGGACATAAGAAGCAAAATTTAGCATAGTTTTTTAAACAAAATTCAGCAACGATATAATTTGATCTGTTGCGAGTTTTTGACATATGGGTAAATTATTATAAAAGAATCAGAAAAGTATTAGACTGAGGATCGTCTTGTAGTTTGATATTTTTTATTATTTAAAAGTTAAATTGTTATAAGAACAAATAATATTGTCATAAAAATAAATAAATCAGTAAAATACAGATAAATAAATTATCATACAAATAGATGAAAATAATTAAAAATGAATATAAAGTGTTTTTGACAAAAACAAACAAACGATTCTTTATTAATAAAGAATAATTTTATTTATATACAATTAACATAAAAATTAAAAAATAATTGATGATATGAAGACTTCCGTCAAAAACGATTTTAATGGAGAAGCTGAACTCATTTATTTTTTTTCTCAAAATTAACTTTCTTTGTTCGGCCTAATTTATATCGGCAACTAATGTAGAATACTAGAATATTACGGCATCTATAGGCAATGACTTTGTATTTTCTAAAGTTTTTGGCGTCCAATGTGATGTTTTAAAGTTCATTAACTAATGTTGTCCCCAATTTTCGTATTACAAAATAACTGTAAATACTATTTCGTTTAAAGAAAAAATTAGTGGTTAAAGTACAATTTTTTGAACTTTATCTGTTTAAAATATTTTTAAAGTTTATACTGTTAAAATTTTAAGTGTATAATAGTTAACTGCTGTTAAATCTCTTAACTAATCAAAACATAACATGTGGCTGTTTAATTTATTTTTTTAGAAAATTTTGAAATTTTTATAAAACAGTCTCTATATCCTTAAAAAATTTCAAACCCAAACCTCTAAATCGTCGTCACTTTTACCGCCGATCACCGTCCTTGAGTACACTCCTTTGGCCGACGGACCTAGGCGGTCATTTCTCCCCACATGAGGTCGTCGAAAATGTCAACCGGTATGTTAATCGAACCACAACTTATAATTTTAAAATTATAATATCAATCACTAAATTCTAACCACAACCCATTGCTCCTAAACAACTAAACCTAATTCCCTAGCATTTAAACTCTAAATCTAGCCAAAAACTTTGAGACTAAGATGCTTGTGAATTTTTTTTGTTTTCACCGCATGTGTATTGATAATTACTATAAAAAAATAAAAAAAGTCAAATAAAAAAGAATTGTATGTATATTTGAGGTTAATAATTAATGAGAATTTTTTTGTTTCCACCACATGTATATAAATTTGCGGTTAATAGTTAACAGTTTCAATTTATTTGTCCTGAACTTTGATTTTTGTCAATAAGAATTCACAATTTTTTTCCAATGGAAAAAAGAAAAAAAATTAAATATTGTATGTTTTGAAATAGTATAATCAATTGAAGGCAAGGATTCGAATTAAAAATCATAAGTAAATATTGATTTTTGAACTTGTCTCATGCACAATATGTTTTGATCCGGATGCAGGATATTCTTGATGGGCTGATCGATTCCCTCAAATACGAAAAGCAATGAGGAATAGTTCAATCGACGAAGCTACTTTGAAGGTTTATGTTAACCGGGTAATTTTCTTTTTAATGAAAAATCTTGTGATCATTAACGCTAACTCCAATCAGTTAACATAACCAGGTAATTTTTTTCGGAATTCAGTTATGTAATTTACCTCTCTTGATTAGTCTCAGGTATTGTTGAACTGTGCCCATGGATCTTTACCCTCATGCCGGTGACGCAGTCCGATGAGATCAATCGAAAAGCACAGCTGAAAGTATCTATAATCTTATCTTCATTCCTCGATGCCGCTTGTTGATGTGTGTTCGGAAAGAAAAACTTAGTAGGCCAATGGAACAGAGACTTTTTAATCATGTGAAGTCGTCCTTGGAAACCCTTCTCATTTAACCGTGTGTTCGGCCTAATATTTTTTTAACAAAAAAAACATCGAATTATATTCAAAGTGAAAAGGATTACAAAGAATCACACTAAAACTATTAAATATTCAATGTAAAAAATAAAAATAATAAACTTTAAAGGGTATGATAGACATGAGAAGCAAAACCTATCACTTTACAAAAATTTTTGCATAATCTTTTAAATGAAATCCAACAACGATATATTTTGACAAAAAAATTTTATGAATCAAGTATTTTTCCACCGTAAATTCTTGGCATATTGACAAACTACCATAAAAGAATCAGAAAAATATCAGATCGCCCATTGTCTTGTAACTAAAAACGTTTGGTAGTTTTTGTTATATAAACGTTAAATTATCATAATAGCAAATTCGTCGTCGAAAATGACTTCAACGAAAAAAGAATTTAATTTTTTTTAATATAAGATTTTTTTTAAATAACTTCCTTTGTTCGGCCTAATTTCTTGATTTACATTTACTGGCAATTCATGTAGAATACTAAAATATTACGATATTTAACAAAGCGTGCACAGACGGTATGGTTGGGTTAAGCAGATATGGTAATTTGACTTTTGTATTTTCTAAAGTTTTTGCCGTCCAATGTGATGTTTTAAAGTTCATTAACTAACGTTCTCCCCCATTTTCATATTGCAAAATAACTGTAAATATTATTTCGTTTAAAAAAAAGTGTCTAAACTATATTTTTTTTTAGCTTTAAGTGCTTAAAATCTTTTTACTAAAAATAAATGTTTAAAATTTACACCGTTAAAATTTTAGGTGCACGGTAGTTAAATACTATTAAAAAATTCGTTAACTAATCAAAACATGACATGTGGCATGTTTATTTTATTTTATTCAAGATTAAAAATTTAAAACTATTTTTGACACAATAAAATTAATTTTTTTAGAAAATTTTGAAAATTTTACAAAGCAGTCCCTAAATCGTTAAAAATGTTCAAACCCAAACCCCTAAATTGTCGTCGCTTCTACCACCGCCCGCCCCTGAGTACACCCCTTTGGCTGACGGACCTACGCGGTCATTTTTCTCAACACGAGGTCGCCAGAAAACGTCGAATGACATGTCAACCGAACCACAACCCATAAACTCTAAATTATAATATCAATCCCTAAATTCTAACCACAACCCATCAATCCTAAACTACTAAACCTAATTCCCTAACATTTAAACCCTAAATGTAGCCATAAACCCTAAGACTAAAGCGGTTGTAGAATTTTTTTTTGTTTCCACAGCATGTGTATTGAATAATTACCCATAAAAAATAAAAAAATCAAATGAAGAAGAATTGTCTATATATTTGCGGTTAATAGTTAACAGTTCCAATTTATTTGTCCTGAACTTTGATTTTTTGTTTTCTTTTTTAATGAAAAAAAGAAAAAATTAAATATTGTATGCCTTGAGATACTATAACCAATTGAAGGCATGGATCCAAACTAAAAGTAGAAAAGGAATATACTTACCAATTAGATGGTGACACTTGTCACCATCTAATTGGAAGAGTAAATTTATTAAACTAAATAAATAAATCAAAACCATCTAATTGGAAGAGTAAATTTATTAAACTAAATAAATAAATCAAATGTAAATTCTCCAATTAGATGGTGACATGTGTTACCATCTGATTGGAGAATTAAATTTATTAAACTAAACTAAAATCAAATTGGTTTAGTATGTAAGTTACGGGGATTAAATATGTAATTATACAAAATTTAGTTAATTACTAAATCACATTCCCCGTTAAATTTTAACAAGTGACGTAATTGTACCATTTAAATAGTTGAGTGGTTTAACTGACAAAATTAAAAGACCGATGATCAAAATAAAATTATACCTTTAGTTGGATGGTCATGGATGTAGTTTACAAATGTTCTTTTTTTTGTTTTTAGTGAAGAAGGTAAAAAAATTGAAAAGGTTCAACGTCAAAATTTAAAATTTTTATTAACGTGTCATGTTATTGAATTAATGGGATAACAATGCAATGATTAAAATGGGATAACAATGCAATGATTAAAATGGGACTAACGAATGATGTATGTGACCAAAATTAAACTTTTTTAAAATTAGTGACTAAAAAGAAAATATTTAAAATAAAATGGACCACTGTGTAATTTACCTTTTAATTTATGCAAGGAAACCAGAAAATGAAGAAATTATTATATGGACCCGGCTTACCACGTCATCCGTGGTCCTAGCCAATGAGTCCATCCACTTCAACATATACCTACTCTCTATTAACATGTAGAAAAAAGGTGATGACGATTCACCTTAAAAAATAAGATGGATGGACCTTACTGGCTGAGATCACGGATGATGTAGTGAGCCGGATTCATCTAATAATTTTTCCAGAAAACGGGAAGGCCGGATTTTTTCTCCCATATTTATTTATGGGAGAACTAAATGGGTGGTCACCAAACTATCACATTTTTCTTGTTTTGGTCACTCAACTATTTTTTCGTCAAAACCATCCCTCCAATTAGATACATTTCCTGTTTTGGTCCCCCACCGTTAAAAACTTAATGGAATCGCTGACTTGGTATTTTATTTTTATTTTTGGTCACCTAACTATCATCCTTTTCCTATTTTGGTCATCTAACTATCTCTTTTCTTGTTTTGGTCCCCTCTTGGTTGGTAGAATAAAAAATATTATAGTATATGATTAAGTTTGACACGAGAGACCAAAAAATACTATAAAATAATAAAAAATTAAAAAAATGCCAAATTAGCGATTTCGTTAGGTTTTTAATGGAGGAGACCAAAACAGAAAATGTATTTAACAAGAGAGACAATTTTAACAAAAAATTAGTTGAATGACCAAAACAGGAAAAGAGTAATAGTTGGATGACCATCCGTGTACTTTTCCTTTTATTTATTTATTTGCCTTCTAAAAGTTAGGTTGCAGCAACACAGTAACCCACAAAGGCAAAACCCTAAACATCTCCAATTCCAAGGCGGAGCATCTCTACAGTCAAAGGTATACTTTTTTATGTATTTTTTTTCAACTTCATTTGCTTATTGTCTTCTTGCACTCAAATTTTAGTTTTCTACAACTATATTTGTTCTGCTTGATTTTCTAATGATTCTCACACTAATCTGGGTTTATCTTTTTTTAATTATGATGACAGATGGAATAATATTATGATCCAATCATTTTCGAATTCATATTTTATGATAAGAAGGAGTTCGTTCGTTCGAAGGATTCAGCATGAAGCTCAATCAGTTGGTGGTTATGATGTCTATCAATCACTGATGTTATCACGCATTATTGATTCCATCCTGACAGACTGCGCAGTTAAGTGTGCAACAGCCCTCTTACAAGGAGAGGTAGGTCTGAAACTAGACATTACCATGTTTCTTCCCTACAAAGTTCGAAGGGACAACATGTGTAAGGTCTGTATACCTCTAGACAGTGCTGTTGAGTGCTTAAGGTATTGGTTTGGAACATTTTCCTACTTGATGAATGCTCTTGCTCCTTTCCTCTATTACAGTATAGAAGCAAGGTTGGAAAGTAGCACTAATAATATGATTGTCGTTATATAATTATAACATATATATGCATGTCTGTTTCTTATTGCAGCTCCCGCTTTGAATTTAGTGGCTGGTCTACAAGAAAATCTATCTACATGACAATTGTTTTTATGTGCTGCAGAAATGATCTGGTCAGGAATTATCTGTGAACTCCTCAACTCTTATCTTATAGCATTAATCTCGAAATTTTTTAGGCTCCTAGTATTATTATTAATAGTTTGTTTTCCTTTTGTCAATACCAGACAAGGGAATTGGATTCTATTAGATTGATTTTTAGGGTCACGAAAGAGGTTGAGAAAGAAATATATCGCTACATGAAGGACGGGGAACTGATTGGGATAGCTGCCTTATTGACGGTAGCCCGAGAAGAAGTTGCATCGCCGTCTCTTTTCAAAGGCTTATGTGATCCTGCTTCGAATGGGAGCATGTACCTTCGCCAGTTGGTATTATCAGAGATCGTATCTCTAATGGCTTTGCAAATAACGTTAGTTTCTACCAGTGAGGAGGTGCATGATGAGCTGAACAATAAGTTGGAAACAATGATGTCTATGTTACGCTTGATTGAAGTTTTTGAAAGGGTTGGTGATAAAATCGAACTATATTGTCGATACTTACCTAAGGTGTGCTCTTTGCAATATTTATATTTCCCTTCTTAAGTTCCATGATAGCTTTTGTAGTTAAAAAGATTATGTTTAGGTCTGTCTTTTTTCCAAGACTTTAACTTAATGGGAGTGGTTTAACACCTACTTTTTTCTCTTTTGGTTTTGCGGCGGTGTGCACTTATGTTTTGAGCTAGTCTTTTTCTTGACTAAATTCTGTCTTTTGATTTACAGTGTTGCGGTGCATTATTGGCTGCACAAATGGCATGCTTGCTTATCAGTGAAGGATTTGTCGAATATAAAGACTTTGAAGTGAAATGGTTTCAAATTTTGCTTCTTCCATGTGGCCTATGATGTTTTGCTTGCATTTATCACATATTTAGAAATAAAAAAAATTAATTTTTCCTCTTGCATTTAACAATCTAAAGTTTTCTTTTTTGTTCCTTGTTTTGGCTGGTTGGCTGCTTGTGATATGATCCAAGTTATGATGAATCAATGCAATCTTCCAGTGCGGCAGAATTCCATGAGAACTTTTTGGCAATATTAGGTAAATGCTTTATTTGTTGCTTGTTCTGTTACTGCTTAGATTGTAAAGCAAATAATATATAAGATTTACGAACACCATACTTTCCAACGTAGAATGGAAATTTTATGAAGGCGTGCAGTTAGAGAGTGGGACTACAAAGTTTTACAAACAATATGATGTGAATCCCATGGTAAGCAAAAATGGTTTTCTGTTGACAAACATGTCTAAAGTTTGCACTTGGTGTATAGTCTTATTACACGATCGGGCCAAATTGATTATGTGCTTTGTGATCTTATAAAATACAAAGTGATGTCTAACCAGCCTCCATCTTTGGTTTTCATCCCCAGACTCAAGAATGAGGATGATGCCAAGGGTATTTTTTGGTGCAAACAACCGCTTAAAGTTTCATTTTATTTCAAATTTCACCCCATTAGATGGAAACCGTTAGTCAACTAATGGTCAACGCCTAAGACTAATGCGGCATGCTTGCATGGCTTGGAGAGATGATGTGGCAATGCCATGTGGCACTTTGTTGACGTAGAATTTAAAAAATTAAATATATTTTTTAAAAATAAAATACCCTAAAATTTTTATTTTTTTAAAATAGTTCAGAAAACCCTAAAATTCAGCCACTCACGTCAGAGTTGCCGGCGACGGAATGAAACACCATTCTCACGCCGAACGACTCACACACCGATCGTCGTCTGTTCTGTTGTCGTTCGTCGTGAATCGTTCAAATGAACCATTTGACGATTTCGTCTTCGTCCGGCGTTTCACACGACATCGATCGACTTTCGATGACAGATGGTGGAGTAAATGATTTTGATGGTCCGACGACCGATTTGATTGATGGCGGCGAAATTGACTCAAATCAGAATTTGAGTTTGGGGGAGTTAGGGATTTTGAAATTTGGAGGCTATTTTGTAAAATCTAAAAAAATTGGGGCTATTTTTTAAATATTTTTTTAAAAAATATATTTTTAACCAATGAAATGATGTCACGTCAGCAAAGTGTCATGTGACATCATCCGATTGGTTAAAAATATTTATTAAAAATATATCTTTTAATTTTTTAAAATGTCACATCAACAAAGTGTCACGTGACATTGTCATATTATTTCTACATGCCACGCAGACATGCCACGCCAGCTTCAGACGTTAACTGTTAGTTGACTAACAAATATTATCTAATAAAAACAAAATTTAAACGAAAATAAAACTGATTGTTTGCACACAAAGAAAATAAGAACTAGAATAATTAGAAGGTCCTACTTTTGACCTAATGCGTCAAATTAATGGATTCAACGGTTGCTCAAACTCAAACAATATCTCACAACTACTTGGTTTTAAATACACGGAAAAAAAGGCAGAACTTCAACTACTTTCTGCTCCGACCGACTTTCTTCATCCGCCGCCGGTGTAGGCGGTTTCCGCCACTCCCGTCAGCAGCTCCACCACATACACAAACTACTCTTCACTAAAAAGCAAAACAGATAGTGAAAATGGGGTGTCGGGACACCTTCTACACCTTGATCGTAACATTCTCGGTAGCTCTAATCACCTACAACATCCTCATCATAATCTCAGCCAATGCTTCTCTCAAGCAAGAGCTTCCCGGTCCTTCAAGATCATCACCGCCGGAGTTTGACCCATTAATCAAGATGATGCCTAGTGGGTCGAATTCAAAGAAGAAGTTGTTCCACACGGCCGTCACGGCTTCCGACTCGGTTTACAACACTTGGCAGTGCCGGGTGATGTACTACTGGTTCAAGCAGCATAAGAATGGGCCCAATTCAGATATGGGTGGGTTCACTCGGATATTGCATTCGGGTAAACCCGACAAGTACATGGATGAGATCCCCACTTTCATTGCTCAGCCTTTACCGGATGGAGTGGATCAGGTAATTTTAATTTGAATAAAAAAGGCATCGAATTTGGGTAATATTTTCTTGATATAAATAACCAAGTGTATGTTTTTATGATAATCACAGGGTTATGTAGTCCTAAACAGACCTTGGGCGTTTGTGCAATGGCTCCAAAAGGCAGACATAAAAGAAGAGTACGAGATTTCTGTGTGTTTTTTTTTTAATTTCTATCTCGAGTCTGTTTGTGTTTCATCTTTGATTGATTTTTGTGAATCTTATTATGTACTATATGTATACAGTTATATATTGATGGCTGAGCCAGACCATATCATTGTCAAGCCGATACCGAATTTATCGAAACCCGGTCGTGGCGCTGCGTTTCCTTTCTTTTATATAGAACCTAAGAAGTACGTGTCGGTTCTGAGAAAGTACTTCCCTGTGAACAAGGGTCCAATAACCAACATCAACCCCATAGGAAATTCTCCTGTCATTATTGCTAAGGTATTCATTTTGGGTGTTGCTTAGTTACAATAGAAGCATTTGCCTTGTCTTGATCTTTCTTTGAACATTATTTACTATTTAGGATTCCCTCAAAAAAATTGCTCCAACTTGGATGAATATTTCGTTGGCAATGAAGAAAGATCCCGAAACAGATAAAGCTTTCGGTTGGGTGCTCGAAATGTGAGTTTTATCTACTTTTAACTTGTTTAGGGTGTTCCTTGAGTTAATTTTCTTGTTTCATAATTGTAGGTACGCTTATGCGGTTTCCTCTGCCTTGCATGGTGTTGGTAATATCTTGCACAAAGATTTCATGATCCAGGTTTGATGAGATTGTCATTCGTTTTTAACCATAATAACTTCTTCACACGGTACAAGATGCCAATTGAATCACCTTGTTATTGTTACCTATAGCTAGCATTTTCGATGGATGTCGCCTTTTAGTTTGTTGCTTGTGGTATATTCCGACAAGCAAGCCTAGGTGAATGCTAGGATGAGTTTTGTTTGCAAAACAGATTGGAGTTCTTCAACTTGTCTATGTTGTCGATAGGGACTTTTCTCCTTCACAATCTCGTTATAATATTCCGGGATTCTGATTAGTTTCAAAAAAAGGGGCTACGTTCTGGAATTCTTTTGAAATTTCAAGTATCGGTATGCAGATTATTTCCCGGATTCTTACTAGAACTTATCTGTTTTATGACATGGTATCAGCCTCCCTGGGATACAGAAGTTGGTGACAAGTTCATCATTCATTTCACTTATGGTTGTGACTATGATTTGAAGGTAACCTATTTTCTGAAATTTGAATCATTTCGGTTCAATTGAATGAAAAGCTTTACCCTGGAATATTAGTTTCCGAGTTGTAAGAAAAAAAAAAAGTGTCTTTATTTGCTTATTGTGGGATCTCTTCTGATCCGATTTCAGGGTAAATTAACCTATGGAAAGACCGGAGAATGGAGATTTGATAAAAGAAGTTTCACTACTACAGAACCACCGAGAAACCTTTCCCTGCCTCCTCCCGGTGTTCCGCAAAGTGTGGTACGTTTTAACATTCATCCTTCTCTGGTATGCATGGAAAGCTAAAATGGAAGATTTTATAAATATAGTTAGGCTATGGATTAGGATATTGATTACTCTCTTTTCTCCGACATCATACAATGTTGTAATGGAATTACATTGTGACAGGTAACTCTGGTGAAAATGGTCAATGAAGCCACTTCAAACATTCCAAACTGGGGCTCATAGAAGATAAACATGTCGGGTTTTGATTATAGTTAAGATTCAATGAGTCGGATATTTGTAGTTTTTATATAATCTAAACCCAAATTTGCAAACATCTGTTTGCCTTTCATATTTAGTCCAAAGATTACTATTTGAATCTGAATTCGAATTAACTTATAGTTGATATATGTTTGGCAGTCGTATGGTTCTGATTATATCAGAGTTGAGTTGAGTTGGATTCTTAAACGAAAAGTAAAGTTTTTTTATTTTTGTTTTTTCTTTTCTTATTCAAAATATTCGAACCCAATATTTTATCTAAAGAAAATTGAATTGGGGTACTGGTTTATGATATAATTATAAATTTAATAAAACATTGAATTCTTCTTTAGTCAAATTATGGTTGTGATTTTTTATTATATTTAAATTTAAAATATTCTTTAATTCGGTATAATTTGAATTTTTATTTTTATAAAATTATTAGAATTAATTTAAATAATTAACACAGTTGACTATTTTGGTTAAAATGTTATTAATGCATTTAATCTTTAAAAAATTTGTTGAACGTTGATATATTTTTATTTTGTTGGAAGAGCCGTTAAAAAAATCAGAAATTGAATATTTTAATGGATTGATGGTGTTAACCATTTGAATGAATTATTTAATTATTTTTTAGGATGAATTAATTAAGGGTAATTATACCATGCACCAGTGGGTGAAAATATTTTGTTTCTACAAGCGTCCTAATTTTAGGGGTTAGAGACTTAGTTTAAGGTTCATAATTTATGGGTTTAAATTTATGTGCTTAGAATTTAGGGATTGTAGTTTGAATTTAGAGTTTAGGGTTAGAATTTAAGGATTATAGGTAAAAACTTAAATCCCTACCATATTAACTTAAAACTTAAACCCTAACATCTAAACCCTAAATCCTAACGCTAAACCCTAAATTTTAACCCTAAACTTTAAATTCTAAATCCCTAAACTATAAACCTTAAATTGAATTTCTAACTCCTAAAATTAGGGCGGCGCTTGTGAAAATAAAATATATCAAATTAGGTATAAGGATTAAATTTAAAATTTGAGGAGTAGAGGGGATGAAAATCAAATTCGACCATTTTCCTTTGAAGATGTTGACTATTCTACTGGTCCACACTTAAAACACGTTAAAACAACATTCAAACAAAAAAAAAACAACATGATAAAAACAGCTAAAACTTTAAATTAATGGATTCCGCCAGTCGCTCAAACTCAAATAATATCTCACAACTACTTGGTTTAAATACATGGAATAAAGGCAGAACTTCAACTACTTTCTGCTCCGACCGACTTTCTTCATCCGCCGCCGCTGTAGGCGGTTTCCGCCACTCCCTTCAGCTGCTCCACAACATACACAAAGTACTCTTCGCTGAAAAGAAAAACAGCGAGTGAAAATGGGGTGTCGGGACACCTTCTACACCTTGATCTTAACATTCTCGGTAGCTCTAATCACCTACAACATCCTCATCATCATTTCAGGCAATGGTCCTCTAAAGCAAGAACTTCCCGGTCCTTCAAGATCATCATCATCATCGGAGTTTGACCCGTTAATCAAGATGATGCCTCGTGGGTCGAATTCAAAGAAGAGGTTGTTCCACACGGCCGTAACGGCTTCCGACGGGGTTTACAACGCTTGGCAGTGCCGGGTGATGTACTACTGGTTCAAGCAGCATAAGAATGGACCCAATTCAGAGATGGGTGGGTTTACTCGGATATTGCATTCCGGTGAACCCGACGAGTACATGGATGAGATCCCCACTTTCATTGCTCAGCCTTTACCGGATGGAGTGGATCAGGTAATTTCAATTAGAATAAAAAAGGCATCGAATTTGGGTAATATTTTCTTGATATAAATAACCAAGTGTATGTTTTATGCTAATCACAGGGTTATATAGTCCTAAACAGACCTTGGGCGTTTGTGAAGTGGCTCCAAAAGGCAGACATAAAAGAAGAGTATGAGATTACTGAGTTTTTTATTTTGGTAGATCACTCAATTATTACATTTGAGTCAGCAGGTTACATTCGGGTCACCGAATTATTAAAGTTGATATTTGTGTCAGCAAGATTACATTTAGGTTACACTTCATATATATCAATTTAGTTATTTTTTTTCCAAATCACTTGTACACCCTCATTAACACTAGAATATTCATTTGAAATCATTAATTAATCTGATACACAAGTTGATATATATATATATATATATATAATATAAAGGGTAACCCAAATGTAACATTACTCATAATTGAGTGAACCAAGTGTAACTTTTAATAATTGGGTAATCCAAATGTAACATTGCCCGTAATTGAGTGACCCAAATGTAACTTTTAATAATTGGGTCACCCAAATGAAACCTTATCCATAATTGAATGGCCTTCATTGTAGTTTACCTTTTTATTTCTATCTTGAGTCTATGTGTGTTTCATCTTTGATTGATTTTTGTGAATACCAATATGTACTATGTATACAGTTATATATTGATGGCTGAGCCAGACCATATCATTGTCAAGCCGATACCGAATTTATCGAAACCCGGTCGTGGCGCTGCGTTTCCTTTCTCTTATATAGAACCTGAGAAGTACGAGTCAGTTCTGAGAAAGTACTTCCCTGTGGACAAGGGTCCGATAACTATGATCAACCCCATAGGAAATTCTCCCGTCATTATTGCTAAGGTATGCGCTTTGGGTGTTGCTTAGTTACAATAGAAGCATTTCCCTTGTCTTGAACTTTCTTTGAACATTATTTACTATTTAGGATTCCCTCAAAAAATTGTTCCTACTTGGATGAATGTCTCGTTGGCAATGAAGAAAGATCCTGAAACAGATCAAGCTTTCGATTGGGTGCTTGAAATGTGAGTTTTACCTACTTTTAACTTGTTATTTAGGGTGTTCCTCGAGTTAATTTTCTTGTTTCGTAATTGTAGGTACGCGTATGCGGTTTCCTCTGCCTTGCATGGTGTTGATAACATCTTGCACAAGGATTTCATGATCCAGGTTTGATGAAATTGTCATTCGTTTTTAACCTTAATATCTTCTTCACACGGTACAAGATGCCGATTGAATCACCTTGTTAATGTTACCTATAGCTAGCATTTTCGAAGGATGTCGCCTTTTAGTTTGATGCCTATGGTATACTCCGACGAGCAAGCCTAGGTGAATGCTAGGACGAGTTTTGTTTGCAAAACAGATTCGAGTTCTTCAACTTGTCTATGTTGTCAATAGGGACTTTTCTTCTTCTTCTTCTTCTTCAGGCTCTTGTTATAACATTCCGGAATTCTGATTAGTTACGAAAAAAAGCGGATACGTTTCGGGTTTCTGGAATTCTTTTGAAATTTCAATTACCGATATGCAGATTATTTCCCGGATTCTTCTTACTAGAACTTGTCTGTTTTGTGACATAATATCAGCCTCCTTGGGATACAGAAGTTGGTGACAAGTTCATCATTCATTTCACTTATGGGTGTGACTATGATTTGAAGGTAACCTATTTTCTGAAATCCGAATCATTTAGATTCAAAGCTTTACCCTGGAATGTTAGTTTCCGAGTCGGAAGAAGTGGGATCTCTTCTGATCTGATTTCAGGGTGAATTAACCTACGGAAAGATCGGAGAATGGAGGTTCGATAAAAGAAGTTTCACTACTACAGCACCGCCGAGAAACCTTTCCCTGCCTCCTCCCGGCGTTCCGGAAAGTATGGTACGTTTTAACATTCATCCTTCTATGGTATGCATGCAAAGCTAAAATGGAAGATTTTATAAATATAGTTAGGCTGTGGATTAAGATATTGATTACTCTCTTTTCTCTGACATCATACAATGTTGTAATGAAATTACATTGTGACAGGTAACTCTGGTGAAAATGGTCAATGAAGCCACGGCAAACATTCCAAACTGGGATTCATAGAACATAAACATATCGGGTTTTGATTATAGATAAGATTCAATGGGTCAGATATTTGTAGTTTTTATATAATCTGAACCCAAATTTGCAAAAATCTGTTCATCTTTCATATTTAATCCGAAGATTACTATTTGAATCTGAATTCGAATTAACTTATAGTTGTGTAGATTCAGCTAGTTTACTGAGTTGAGAATGGGGAACCGTTCCAGCTACTAGCTGTTGAACATTTCTTCGTATATGGATGTCACTTTTTCATGGGTGATTCTAGGGTGAGACGGGCTTATAGATGAGGTAAAATGATGCGGATTTACACAATTTTTTAATAATGGTTTAAAAGTATAAGAAGTCTTTAAACTTTTGGGGAAAAATTAATTAAGTCCCTGAACTTTTTTTGCACTCAATTAAGCCATTGAACCAAAAAAATTAATCAATTAAGTCCTTGAACCAAGAAATCGAATCAATTAACTCTTTTGACCAATTTTGACCATTAAATCTTGATAGTTTTTTTTAGATATTACTGGCACATAAATACACTACAGTTCTATAATATTACAATTACGGATTTTTTCAAAAAAAAATTATAAATTTTTTAAGCCTTTTACAAATTTTATAATTTTTAATGAAATTTTTAAATAAAAAATTTCTAAAAATGTCAAGTGGAAACATTGTGATACGACGCACTGCACCAACAGATTTAAAAAAATTGTCAAAATTTAATGGTCAAAATTGGTCAAAGAGCTTAATTGATTACATTTCTTGGTTCAAGGGCTTAATTGATTATATTTTTTTGTTCAAGAGCTTAATTGGCCGCAAAAAAATTTAGGGGCTTAATTGATATTTTTCCAAAAGTTTAAGGGTTTCTTACACCCTTAAGCCTTTAATAAATTGGCAAGGATTTGTGTAGTACACAAATCCTTATAATCTACACAAATTCTTACCCAAATAGTAAGAATTTAGGTTATAATATAAGAATGTGTGCAGTTACACAAATTCTTACAAAAATAGTAAAAAGTTATGTAGTTACACAAATTTCACCTCATTTTAGTCTCACACTAACCTGCCTCATTTTAGAATTGATATTTTTCTAAAAGTTTAAGGACTTCTTACACCCTTAAGCCTTTAATAAATTGGTAAGAATTTGTGTAGCTACACAAATCCTTATAATCTACACAAATTCTTACCCATATGATAAGAATTTAGGTTATAATATAAGAATGTGTGTAGCTACATAAATTCTTGCCAAAATGGTAAGAATTTAGGTTATAATATAATAATGCGTGCAGTTACACAAATTCTTACAAAAATGGTAAAAATTTATGTAGTTATATAAATTCCGCCTCATTTTGGTATTGATTATACTAAACTAAAAATCAAAAATATTTTAGCACTGAACTTTAGTTTATACTTCAATTATACCAAAAAGTCGTTAAAATACTTCCATGTCATTGTGCATGAACTGTTAAAATCTATTCACATCATCGATTTTAATGACCCAATAATATAATTGAAGCTTAAATTAAAGTTCAGTGCTAAAATAACATCGATTTTTAAATAAGTGTATCAATAATTACCCAAAAAGCAAAAGGAGTTTGCTACAAATATATCCCCAAAAAAAAACTCTATAGGAACCCCCCAGGCTATACAAAGAAGGTCATGAATAACCAACGATTTATTTGTACATCTCTGCGTAAGCTTAATTCGAACAATCTCTTTAATTACAGTAAGAAGAGCCTCCAAATTACAAATCTTACCTCTGAATTGTCTGTGATTACGCTCCTCCAAATATAATAGATAGTAGGATTCCAAGAGATACGAATCACATAAGAAAGTAGAGATTTGGCTTTCAGCCGCGAGACCCATGCCATGTCTCTCTTCCAGCTAGCTGCATCACACACAACAGCGTTCAAAGCAAAGATCTCCTTTCACAAACTCAAAACAAACCGACACTCAGAGAAAAGATGCTCATGAAACTCCTTCCCATCCTCACAAATGAAACAAGTAGTCGAGTTAAGAAGTCCCTACTGCAACAACCTATTTTAGGTCAAAAGTCGACCCAAGATCCCAAGCTAAGAAATAATAGCATGCTGAGGAAATCAGATTAATTCCTTTTCATAAAAACCATACAAACTTGCTTAGATTTTCACTTTACTTTGATAGATCAGATAATAATAAAATAAATAAATCTATGTTATCAGTAATTATTAATTTAAAATTAGGTGTGTGACACGTACCAATTTAAATTAATCAAAATAAAGTTTTGAAAAGTCAGAATGAACAATAAGAAAAATAAAGAGACTAAATACAAATTTGTATCAAGGTAGAGGTTCTAAACCCGAACCAGGGCCATGTTAAAATATAAAGAAGAACAACAGTTAGACCAAAACCTAAATTTCATCATAGTAGAGGAACTAAAACAAAAATTAGACCCAATCTGACTTTCACAAGGCCCATAGATTTATTCATCATTAGGCCTTCTAGTCTCAGATATTTAAGTCGTTTTCTTCATTTCCAAGATATTTCACGCTTAGCACTCGAACAGTAAGAAAATTATTATTTGTTGCCTCAGATCTTCATTTGTTCGGAGAAAAGAAAAAGAGCAGTTGATACCTTCCCCTAAACGCTGAAGAATCTCAACCGACAGCCATGGCTTCCTTAACCTCTCTGAAAAGATCCTCACCGTCGATCCACCGCCTCTCCTTGATCCATCAACGGCTCCAAATCCGTCAATTCTCATCGCTGCCGCTGATCAATTCTTCAAACATCGACTCCAATGATAAAAAAGATTCCGTTGCCGGATCTTTCCTGAAATGGATCTCGACGATCGCAGTTGGTTCGAGCTTAGGCTTAGTTTGCTGGTATTCGATTTCAGCTTCCGATTCGAGTTCTGGTTTTTTCAATAAACGTTTTTTGTATTTAGCTGATTGGTCTAAGGAAACGGCTGAATCTGCTGTTGATGGTTCAAAAGAGGCATTTCGTAAACTAGCGCTCCCTAGCTATAGCTCTAAGTTCATTTTCGGAGGTTATTAATCTCTTCTTCTTCTTCTAATTTCTCTTTATTTTTCTAATCAATAGCAAAATATCCGCTGGCGTTTTAGGCTTTAGATTGATTTTGTTATTTTCGTTGCAGAGGAGTATAGAAGAAAGGTTTTCTTTAACTATGAGAAGCGGTTAAGATTGCGGAGTCCACCTGAGAAGGTAACTATCATTGAGTTACTTGTGTTAAATATCGAACGTGGGAATAATTTGTAAAAGGAAATTTAGTCCCTAATCATAATTCATAATATTAAGTTTAATTGACCATTTTTTTAGTTTATTGCATTTAGATTGTAAATAATTGAGGGATCTGATTTTTGTTCTTCCAGTCCTTTTTTGTTTTGGATTCGTAATTTACTCTTTTGATTGAGTTTCTAAGATTTATTTGGTGTTGATTATGGTATCTTATGAATATTTTGTTGTTTATTCTCCTTCAGGACCTCATAGTATCTTTATGCTTACAGGTTTTTGAGTATTTTGCCTCTGTTAGAACTCCAGAAGGAGAATTACTTATGACACCAGCTGATCTGATGCGCGCAGTTGTTCCTGTTTTTCCTCCTTCTGAATCCCACCTTGTTCGAGACGGATATTTGACAGGGGAAAGGAGTCCAGGCGAGTTACGGTGTGATCCTTCAGAGCTTTTCATGCTTTTTGATACGGACACTGATGGACTCATATCTTTCAAGGAGTAAGCTGCCTGTATCTCAGAATTTAGTTATATTATTTGTGTACTTTTACTTCTTTATTTGGATGATACAAACTCTGAACAGTTTCTTTGTAACAGGTATATATTTTTTGTAACATTACTGAGCATCCCCGAGTCAAGTTTCTCCATAGCGTTCAAAATGTTTGATGTAGACAACAATGAGTTCGTATTTCTATGTCTATTTGACAACAATTTTGAGCTCGTTGTACCTTTTTTCTTTACAAGTAATTTGACTTGAATATCTGTATATAGGGAGATTGATAAGGAAGAATTTAAGAAAGTGATGGCTTTGATGCGAGCTAATAACAGACAAGGGGCAGTCCACAGGGATGGACTTCGCACTGGGTTAAAAGTTACTGGTTCTGTGGAAGATGGAGGTCTGGTGGAGTACTTCTTTGGAAAAGATGGAAACACACGCCTTCAACATGATAAATTTGTTGATTTCATGCGGAAGTTGCAGGATGAGGTGAGCCCTTTTCTTCCAAGTCTAGCAAAATGGAAGTCATTTTCTTGTAGCTTGAGTGATAGGTGTTTAAATTGAGCCAAAAATCATCTTTTGTTTTGATGGTTGGAGGAGTTGATTTCGTAATGAACTTGAAAGGTATTCTTTAACTTGTAGTATGCTTGTAATGCATGGAAAATTGCGCTGATTTTATGCTCTTATCTTGGGTTTTCACCTTTTTACGTTCTTTTTAGTTTCTCTCCCACGCCAACAAATTTTGATGATTGTCATGGTTAATGTCTATTGTATTCTGTAGATGCTGAGATTGGAGTTTGATCATTATGACTACAAAGCCCAAGGAAGCATATCAGCAAAGGATTTTGCTTTATCCGTGGTTGCTTCTGCTGATATGAGTCATTTAGACAAGTTGCTTGAGCGGGTTGATGAATTAGACAATGAGCCAAATCTTCGGGAGATTCGGATCAACTTGGATGAATTCAAACATTTTGCTGAGCTACGTAGAAGATTGCAACCATTTTCGTTGGCCGTTTTCAGTTATGGGAAAATTAATGGTCTACTGACAAAGGATGACTTCAAACGGGCAGCATCTCACGTAAGTCTTGCGATGCTTATGATTTGTGATTTCTTCCGTGATATGTTATAACCTCAATAGATGGTTATCAAATTCTCAAAAAAGTGATTGAATTAATGGCAGCCCATGGGGCACGAGTCGTGTTAGTGATTGCCAAATACCAGACTTTTGACAGCAATCATCATGATGAATTGATATATGCATATACAGGTCTGCGGCATATCACTTACAGACAATGTTGTCGAGATCATTTTCCTTGTGTTTGACACCAATCGTGACGGGCATTTAAGCTTAGATGAGTTCGTTAGAGTTTTACTTAAACGAGAAAGGGACATTGCTCAACCGGTCGAGTCAGGAATCTTTGGACTTCTATCTTGCTGCTGGCACTGTTCAAAAAATAGCTCCATTGGGCAGGTGACCACTTAATCTTTCTCCACTACCTAAAAGGTCGAACCCAATCTATCTCCACATAGTCTGAATGATCGAACCCGTTCTCAGCTATACTTAATACTTGCGAGTTGAAGCTGGGAAATTAGCTCATACTCAACCTATCAAGGCACTATATAGTAGGCTAGTTAACCTTGCTGCTATGTTCGATCTCCCAAGTCCTAACCACATTGTGCTGGTTCGGGTACATCTGCAGAAAGATCTAGTGATTGATATCTCTTTGACATCGGAAGCAGATGCGAAATCGCGGTAAGATGTTAGTGCAAGTTGAGTTTTATGTTATACATTACCTGGATAGACTTGTCTGGAGTGTTGATACTGAATACTTGTGGTTATAACCCTGTTCTGGGTTCTCTTCATGTATATGTTACTGTAGACCATGGAACTGAATAGCTGTCCTCCTTTATATGATGTAAATCACAGTTCTTTGTGTATCTGGATGAACCCTAATAGAAAAAAAATTGCTTGTCTGAATTGAGACTCACCCGGCTCATTTTAGTTTAAATTAAATAAAAACACGTTTTATTTAGAGATGGATGTTCTTTTACAATCATTCAGGCATATCCAGAGTATTGTAGAGCGCAATTGGGAAATTTCCTTTGCACACATGGGGAAGCTAGCTTTGGTTTAATCATCGGTATCTGATTTATTACTCGATTAATTATCGTCTTATTTTGCTATTATTAGTTAACGTTAGAGTCCTTTTAATTCCTCGAATGGAAGTAAAAAACCAAAAAACCTCAATAGTTAAATGAAATGCAACCGTTTTTAATCTCGCTCTTCTAGTGTATTAGTCTTTCATAGACACGGGTTTTTTCTTTAATTCATATCGTGAGCAATGCAAATTATGAGAAAAATATTGAGCGAGTGAGAAAATCATGGAAGCGGTTGGAGACTTGGAGTGGGTAATTGTTTTTTATTTATTTATCTAATTCACACATCAATATATATAATATTATATATATAGTTTTAAAGTGATTATAAGATAATATTGTTTATATATAATACGCGAAACTTATCATGATAGCGAAAGACGTTAATTAAAATTAGAAACAGATTTTGATATTATGTAATTTAAAAATAATGATTACTTAAACTAAATCCTAAAAGTAAGGAAGTTACAAACTTATGCAATCGGAATGTCGCATAACCTTGTGAAAGAGAGTCCTAATCCTCCCATTTGGAAAATGTCACTTTCGCTTTACACTTAGCAATGACTCCTCCATTACAGATTCAGTTACAATAAATTCCAAATTATTATTATATTTGATTTGTGAACGAGTTTCTTTTTGTTGCATCAAAAAACAACTAAAATATTTCTGAATCTGAATCTGAATCCAATTCTCTGTCAGAGAAAATTAGGGCTTTCACTCGATTCTTGATGGAGACAATCAGAAGAGCTTCGCATGCAGGATCTTGGTACACTGATAACCGTAAGTCCTTTACTTCTCGTCTCTTTTGCTTCCATCGAAACCCTAACGATTTTCATAATCTAATTTCGGTTCTGGATTTTGCTTGTCTTTTACGAATTATCGAACCGGAACAAAAACTATCGTGTGATTCGAGAGGAAAAGAGAAAGCTAAGCTGAGGAATTTCGCAGTGTCCTTTTAATTAGTGTTATTTCTGAATAAAAGTAGGATCAGTTAAATAAAGCTTTAAGAATTGAAATTTTGAATAATTTAAGTGTTGAATTAGGAAACTATTCGATGCGATGATCTTCTGAAGTTGACAAAAGATTAATATTTTCGACTTATAAATAAACAAAAGATCAGAACATAAATATCGATTAATCAGGGAGAAATCTAAAAGAGAAAAAAAGGAACAAAAGATTAGTAATTGCTAAGATAGAAATTTCGATAGTTAAAGTGTTGAATCATGATATCGTTCAATGCACTGATCTTCTGAAGTAGAAAAGATTAGTAATTTCGACCTGTATTTGAGAATTTGATCAACAAATTGGCTTAGGAAGAGTTGCCTGTTTTTCTTGGCTATGTGATATTGCTTTGTTCTTAAATTGTTACCCTGCTGATTCTATTCTCATATAGCTTTTTACACGTATATATTTTTTTTTCTCAGCACAAAAGTTAGCAGAAGAGCTTGATGGATGGATTAGGGCAGCTGGCTTGCTTAAATCTTCTGATGTAAGAGGTGTAATTGCTCCGTAAGTTTGTCATGTCGCCTCATTGCATGTTTCTCTTCTAGCATAAGCTAAAATTTTAATGCATTGTCTTGATCTTGTTTGAATGGTGTTTTGGGAATTCAGGCATGCGGGCTATTCATATTCAGGCCGTGCTGCTGCGTATGCTTTTGGAAACATTGACCCAACAAACATGTGCGTATGCTTTTAGAAAATATCTTCTCTCATAGTCTGAGCCAAATTTTGTTCAAATATCATGTAATGAGTAGAACTGATTGCTCTATGAATTTATAGCATTTGAACAAAAAATTAACTGCTTCATCAGCTTTATTCATTGCCAAGCTTACTGATGCGAGAAAATTTACATTTTCAGCACACGGGTATTCCTTCTTGGTCCATCTCACCATTATTACACTACAAAATGTGCTCTCTCGACAGCTACAGTTTACCAGACACCAATAGGGGACCTACCTATTGATTTGGAAGGTAAAGTGATGTCTATTTATGTTTGTAGCTCGAAGCCCCCTTTTTTCTTGGCTTATTGGTCCGATTAGCTTTGTTGATAACTTCAGCATGTTTTCTTTTATATTAGATGCAGCAGATTGACTGGTTTTTGGTTTTATGTGCTCCAAGTTGAGATGAATAGCTTGTGAATTGGCTTTTTGTTTTTTGAAATATTTAATATATTTCTTTCTTTTAACTTTCTATCCCTAAAGCATTGTTGTCCTCGAAGTATTTTAATAGTTCTTCATACTAAACTTAAGCTGAGTCATATTTGTTTAATCATTCAGTCATTGAAGAACTGAAAGCCATGGGAAAATTTGAATCGATGAATCTCCGAGTTGATGAAACTGAGCATAGCATGGAAATGCACTTGCCATATCTTTCAAAAGTGTTCGAGGGGTAAACTTCTTTTTTTCCCTTTATTCAAAGAGGTTCTACACTTGTTTCTAGTTTAAGCTGATTTGGGTGATCATGATATAGGCATCCAGTGAAAATCGTACCCATTTTGGTTGGTGCTCTTAGCACCGAAAATGAAGCAATGTACGGAAAGTTGTTGGCTAAATATATTGATGATCCTCATAATTTCTTCTCCGTCTCATCAGATTTTTGTCACTGGGGTTCTCGGTAATGTTTGATTCGGTCTCTTGTTGCACATGCACCTAGACCGATGTTGGTTAATGGGCTTTCTACGTTTTGTTGCAAATAGTATTTAACTTTTGGTTTTGGTACCAGGTTCAATTATATGCACTATGACAAGAAGTATGGGGCCATACACAAATCAATCGAGGCCTTAGACAAGATGGGTATGGATATAATAGAAACAGGAGATGCAGATGCATTCAAACAATATTTATCGGAGTATGACAACACAATCTGTGGACGTCATCCAATTAGTGTTTTTCTTCATGTAAGTGCTTCAGGCTTTCTTTAAACCAAGTTTCCGTACCTTTAAAAACCGCCCGCCCATCTGCATATTTGTAGTGTGGCTCTTTGAGTTTTCTTTGAACACAATCATTGCTCATATTTGAATGTTTCAGATGCTGAGGAACAGCTCGACAAAAGTTAAGATCAAATTCTTACGATACGAACAATCGAGTCAGTGTAAAACTACGAGAGACAGTAGCGTGAGTTATGCATCTGCAGCAGCAAAGGTGGATGCTTGAAGATGTAACCGGTGGGAACTTATGGCAATTTAAAAAACACGTTGATTCGAATGTAATGTTGGACTCATAGTTTGAGACATTAATAATGGTACATCGTTTCTGATCTGAACTTTAAATTCTACATAAAACTTGAATCCTATTCTGATTTGACCATAATTTAATCAATTCACCAACAAATGTTGGGTGCATTGTAAGGCACGTTGTACTTTTAAGGAGAGAACGTGAGTTCAAGCTTTGAAAACGACATTGTTGGGAGGGTTAGACTCGCACTCCGGACATAAATTGTAAGACGAATATGCGTATTACTACAAAAAGAATAATTAATTCAAATTGAAAGTGATGATAAAGTTAAACTGACTAGAACCCGAGTATAACTTTAAAATATTTGAACTTAAAAGTATTTTTGTTTAAAATTCAAAGTGATCTAAAACTCAAAATAACAAGATATGTACGAAGATTGTAAAATCTAAGACATAATAATGTATATATATGCAAAGTTGAAAATATTTTCACTTTTATTTTTAATCATCTCCAAGCAAGCAGCTGCTAGCAGGAATTACCAGGTTTATGAGGCTCAAAAACGATGATTGCGCCATCCGTCAGTCCCACTGCAAATTGGGTTTGTTTCTGTGGATGTGCAGCTATGGCATTGAGCCGCACATTCAATCTGCTGCACCCACCGCCGGTAATAATCAGAAAAGCTGCTGATAAATGAGTTCTAATTAGCATGCATCTACATGAACCACGTTGACATACATACCTTGCACTAGAAGGAAGATACGAAGAGGGAAGGATCTGGCATTTTAATACAAGCTCCGAAGCATCATATATCGACACTTTCCCATCTACAAAACATGCGTATACGGTCTGGCTATCGCATGAAAACGTTGCTTGCGAGATTTTTGTATAATCTTCACGAACCCACTGAGAGAACAAAAGAGAAGATCAAACATTCAGCCTAAATGAGACCAAACAGGACTGTTGCATTGATATGAATATAGATATGGGTACATGTACGAAAACGAGAACAAAAAACGACAATTTTCAAAATTACATGGTACGGTAAGGGTACGAGTACAACTAATACAAAATTTAATAAATTTTATATTTTAAAATAATATAAAAATAAAGTCATAAAAAATTATGTGAGTATATACTCATAGTTGAATCATGTGAGTAATAGAAAGTAAAAAAAAAGGGGGAAAAGACAAAGTGTGAAAGAATAGAAAAATTAGAAAAAATAGGGAGTTAAAATTCTAGGGAATATCCAAAATGTAAGCTTATCCAAAAAGTATTAGAGTTTTACTTAATGTGTAATTATAATTTTACTTGTTGTAAATGGTCTATTTAGAGTTAATCTCGTAAGAGGATTAGAGTTAAAAGTCTATTATAAGTATGACTCTTAATGTCCTAAAAATTCTATTCTTTAGTCTTTAAATAGTCTGTAAACTAGTTGTAATTTTTTGATGACAGAACTCTTTTAGTAAGAGAAACTATTTCTCTGTTTTTTTTTTCTTCTTCTGTTTTTCTACACAAGACGTATCCAATATGTCCCTAGTACGAAAACATATTGAATATATTATACAATAATAGATTGAAGTACCCGTGCTTCATAGCAAACAATTAGAAAACTGAGACGAGAAGGAGGGATAGAGAGGAACCTGGTGTACACGTGCTAATTCTTTGGCTTCATAAATTGAAAGCTGCGTCTCATGCACAACTAGGAAGTGTACTTGATCCTGATGAAACTGGACCAGGGTGTTTGGACCCATTATCGCGGTTCTCTCATCGGGGAACAGAAAGAGTTTGCTTTTACATTTCCCCCATCTATCAAGATCCCATGTGAAAATCTGCAGTTTGAGAAAACGAAAAACAGTGAAGTATGCGTTTCTGTCCCCTTGAAAAACCAGATAGCAATTCGCTAATGATTTCTCTCGATAGAGCAGGGTTATGATATCGAGATAGTTAAACCGTATCAAAAAACAACCTGAGCATCTGCTCCAGAAGAAACAAGCACATTCATGACAGTAGAGAAAGTAAGCCCGGTGACTCTTCCAGAATGACCCTTGAGCTTGCTTTTAACCTGCGTGAATAAAAACCTTGTCTCAGGATGTTACTTTAAAACATCATATTACAGACAACAATGTATGTATGTAGGTATGTGGTTAAGGAGAAGAAACATGCCTTTGTGTGGAAAACATCATATATCAAAATAGTGGAGTCATCCATTCCAATAGCAACTATGTTGTTATCCTGAGGGTGGAAAGCTAGACTCGTTGTGCCGCAGGTGATGGTGGCATGAAAGACATCATTCTCTGTGCTCAAGAAAAATGTTGAGGAAGGTCAGTAGGAAACCTAAAAGGTGCATGCAGAAAAAGATGCATGAATAATCTTGAGAAATTATCCAGAATCCATAATGCCGTCCAACCGGTAGAAACTAGAAAGTTCGTGGACTGGAAAGTAACCTTAAATGTCAGCATGTTGAGTAGGGAAATTATCCCTCCTGATGCAGACAACAGACATGAATCATTCCTTGACAAAGCAAAGCAAGGCACAGCTTCTTCAGGCGTGCTGCCTGTAATATCATTGGTCATCATTTGTGAGCCGCTTTTCGGTTGCCACAATTGAGGGTGAACATCGGTTGTAGCCTACATTGAATGTTAAACAAAATCACTTCCAAATTTCCAACTGATGAAGAAACTGAAAGTTGAAAATTTTAAGTACTAAATGGTTCTTTGCTACCTTTCCACTCGAATTAAGGTCATTCTGAGGCCATTTCCAAAGCAAATGAGTGGCATTTGAAGCTAATGCCAAAATGGCATTGCCTGCATTGGTGTACATCAGACATGATATCTGTAATGGTAAGAGAAAGAGCATATCATAAAATTACTCTTGAGTTTGAACTTGATATAATCCAGATGAAGCATAGAATGAAATTAAGTATAAATATATTTGAACTCTTCTCAAATCACTTCTTATCGAGGATATTTACTTTATCTGCTTCCCCGTAACCACCGAGTAGCAAGGACTTGCACTGAGAAGGCATGCTGATTTGGATGATCTTACTAACATCTGATTTGTTATTGGATTTATCAATACTTTTATTTTTCACATCCTTTATCCTTTCCACAGCACAATTCTGATGGATGGCTGATAAGTTAGCATAGGGCATATTTTCCTACAAAAATGGAGAATTTTCACAATCTGATGGCATGAGTCCTAGAAGAAAACGCAATTCAAGTTCACGATTACTAACAGTTGGGACATGGCCATCAGCTTCACCAGAACTAGCAGCACTTGAACTTGGATTTATTACATCCTAAACCAAACAGAAATAATCAGGAAATGTGAATATGTACCAAAAGCAATAGGATAACAACTAAAATGCATACCTTTCTTGGAGCATCAGAGACATCCGAGGAGGAATCAACAAAGCAAGTTACTGATGGATTCAGCGACTGAAGACCATAAGCTGGTACCAAGATCTTGATTTTGTTTTCACTCACAGTAACAGCCAGCAAGGTCTGATCCTTGTTGAATCGTATATGTGGGTTTGCCTTCAAATTAAAAAGAAGTAGACATCTAGCTTAGACTATCCTTTATATATGTTATAGTGAAAGAACTCCAACATAGATGTAACTATCGACCTAAAATTTTGGAACTTTCTCTGCATAAGACTTCTAAAGAAGATTGAAATACTAAAGAACTTACTGGTAAGTCTCCTGCATCGATAGATGCCAAATGCTCAACCTTATCCATATCCCATATTTTAATAACAGCTGCCGCCAAGAACTTCTCCTTAATTGGACTAAACTGAACAACAGTCGAAGAATTTTTGCAAAGTCCTTGGTATGTTCTTTTTGCAACACCTTCACTTTCATTCCATTAGACAAGGAACGACTCTCCATTTTTATTAGTCCCACATGAAAACAGCCTGCGAAAGAAGCCATTTAAAACACCAAAAATTTAGCGCATCCATCATTTGGAAAAATAACATTTTTATATCATGAATGCCATTGTTCAAGGAAAACAAATCAAACCTATTATCGGCACTATATGCCATCGTTGTGCATGCCAGACCTGGAGCATCAATATTGGTTCCAACTGAAAGAGTCGAAAGTAATAGGCATACATCATTCAAGATAGATTATTCAATTAAATAATCTCTATAAGTTGACAAATGACAAGCACATAGGAGGAGGACATGCAGGGCAACAAACCTAGAAGAAAAGTCTGCTCTACAGGATGAAAATCCATACTCATTGGTGGAGATAGCTCATTCAATATCCGTGCAACAGCCTTGGGCTGGCTGGTATTGCTGACTGGTTCAATATTTTGAAGCATACCATTATTCATGGAGATAATCAGCAATTCATCAGAAACACAGGATCCAGGGCTGTGATTTTGACCAGGATGAAGAATGGTAGATGCGAACTGAGCATCAAGGTAAATGAAAAATTTTAGAGTTAGTGGAAAGTAAAGCTGCAGTGAACTTGGCCCTGATTACCTCATATTCAGTTCCCACTAGGCTTTTTTGAGGCATGGCATGGGAATCCCCAATATTATCTGATGTTGTAGTTACCAAAAAGGTGGCAATAAAATTAAGAAATAAATTAAATGTACAAAATGAATAGAATAAATCACCTCGATTCTGAGATTTGGCAGAACATTAAAACAATTACCATAACCACTACCTGATGTTATTGGACCACTGACACAGATATCTTCTCCAGAAACAGAATGAGTTACAGTAGATGGACCAGAAAACCAGCTGGATAGGAAAACGGGCAGTGATGCATCTTGCTAAACATGAAATTTTCAAGCATTCCATAAATATCATAATATAGATAACTGATGTCCTTGTACTTGTTGGGAAGAAAGAAACCAAAAGAAATTTTTTCCCCTTTCCTTGCCAGTAAATTGTCAGTTGATTGCATGAACAAATGATTCTGTGGCCATTGACAAACATGATCCTTAAAGAGGGTTTCTATATCAGGATTTGGCTGAGGATAATGACATTGAATGTGCTGCCAGTTTAGGCTGTCAGATCACAAGGAAAAGTTAGTTCTGTAAGTATAGAAATAAAGAAATTCAGCAAAAGCTGAAGCTGAAGCCAAGGCAGGTAGATTTAAAAAAATAATTTCAGTAAACTCAATTGAAGAGTCGCATGGAATTAAGTTTTTACTCAGACAACGTAACATATAGAAGGCAACCAACAAAATTAGAGAAAAGCCGCAACCTTTGATTAATGAGACATCGCAATCTTCGGCTTTCGATGACAGGAAATTTCAGTTTTCCATGGAAAACTGGATTCAGCTCAATAAATTTCTCGAGTTCATGCATCAAAATTTTCCTTGAAGACTCTGCATCTTCATATGTAGAAAGCAACTCATGTTCCCTGTTAAACCAGATGGATCTTTTACCTACCTCATTTCATCATGCCAATGTTACAAAAATCTAAAATTAACAGGCTCTATGAACCATGTACCTGAGATCATCTAATGTTAAAAGCTGAGTCATTTCTCTATATAACTCTTCATTTTCCTCAGCAAAAACCTTCAAGTCCTTCCTCAGGATATCCAAAGCCTCGGCATGATCATTACTGTGCAACAATCCACCGATTTCATGTAAAAGAAAAGCTAGACAGATAAAATTGCATGAAGATGTTTGTATATAGAAGAAACCAATATGGCTCACGTGTCCAATGCCTCAAGGAAATTCAGCTTTCTGATTTCAAAATAAATCTTGGTGGAGTACTTGTTGTCGCTGACACTTGTGAAACCAGAAAGATATATCTCAACCATGTTCCACTTTCCATTCAGCACCAAATCTTCAAAAAATACCATGTCAAAGTAACATCCGCTTTCTTGCTCAAACCTACAAATCAAATCAGTCAAAAGCATCAAATCAGAAGATATAGAAGTAAAACACTTATATTCGAGACCATGATGAACTGAAGCTTACATATGAGCTGTATTTTTATATCCTTCATCTTTGCAAAACTGTAAGATTAAGTAAAGTAGTTCCTTATTGAGAGTACACCACTTCTCAGAAGCCATTCCTCCTCTCTGAAACTTCAGCAAGTATTCAAATGAGTGAATTTAGCAAAATAAAATAAAATCTGCACTCCATATTCTATACAAGCAAGTAACAAATGTCATTGGATAAAGAAAACATCTTAGATTCCTCTGTAGGAGACTGTCAATTGATTCCAATTAACATATAAATTTCCTTGCATATTCATCCTATTAGATAATTAGCATAAATACCTTTCGTAATATTGAAAAAGAAGAGTTCCGTTCAGTTTGATTAAGGAATTCAAAAGGGTAAACTACCGTAAGCTCACTTACGTTCGGGTTGTGTACATTTTTGCTCACTGATTTTAAAAATTAAACTTTATGCTCATTTACGTTTTCGGAGTGTAAACTTATCTTCACTGAAACGCTTTCCACCGTTAACATTTAACGGGAAGCAGATTTGGCAGATTAAAGGTTAATTAATAAAATGCTTAATACCCAAATAGGTGCCCAAACTATGCTTGTAGATTACTTTTGGTGCCTAAACTATTTTTAGCTCTAAATAGGTGCCTAAAGTTTCAATTTTGGTCATTTTAGGTGCCTAATCGTTAATAAAAATCCATTAGCCAATTAAATTGTGACAAGTGGCATGTTTTTAATTTTTAATTTCTTTTAATTATTTTTTAAATAAAATTCAAAATTTAATTTTCTAAAAAAATTGACAGTTTTAAATCTTTACAAAACAGTCCCAAATCCCTAACCCAAAACCCCAAATTACCGTCACTGTCACCATTTACTACCTCACCGGAGACCACCACTATCGCCGCCGGACCACCACGACCGTTTCCCCCAACCACCCATCGTCGATAACTGATGGTAGGTGTGCTGACAACTTCCTTTCGCGATTTTGGCTTTTTTCGATGTTAGGAAGCCGATCGACACACCTACCGCCGTTTACCTGCGATGGGTGGTTGGGGGAAAACGATCTTGGTTGTCTGGCGGCGGATATAGGGGCGACGGCGTAACCATCGGTGGTGGATTTGGTTGGGGAAGTTAGGGATTTCGAATTTGGGGCCATTTTGTGAGTTTTGGGAAATTTAGGGTTTTTTATAAAAAATAAGTTAAAAAAGGAATTAAATTAAAAAAAGAAATAAAATAAAAAATTATTTTTTAATAAAAATAACATTAGTTAACGGTTAGGCACCTAAAATGACCAAAATTTAAACTTTAGGCACCTATTTAGAGCTAAAAATAGTTTAGGCACCAAAAGTGATCCACAAGCATAGTTTGAGCACCTATTTGGGTATTAAGCCTTTTATTAATTAACTTTTAATCTGCCAAATCAGCTTCATGTTAAATGTTAACGGTGAAAAACATTTCAGTGAGGATAAGTTTACACCCCGAAAACGTAAATGAGCATAAAGTTTAATTTTTAAAATCAGTGAGCAAAAGTATACACAACCCAAACGTAAGTGAGCATTACGGTAGTTTACCCAATTCAAAACTCAAGTGCATTCAAGCATATTACTTTCTCAACTAATGCTCGAATAATCACTCAACTGATTCTAATTAAAAGAGATCAAGCATCGAGACTGATCATCAGTAGGGATGTAAAAAGCTGATCCGACCTGAAAACTCGACTGAAACCTGCTCGAATCAGAACTTGGTTTGACCTGAGGATTTGATGACCCGAACCCAATCTGTAACCGACTGTTGTTGACCCGAACCCGAATTGGACCTATTATTGTAGTAACCGAACCCGACATGCATCCGACCGAAAACAACTTAAACCCGAATTGGACCTGTTACTGTGGACACGAAATCCAACATGCACCCGATTGAAACGAACCCGAAGCCGAGACTGACCTGACAGATAACCGATATTACCCGACTGAATCGACCCGAGATCTGATTTTACCCGACCTATTAATTGACCCGACTTGTTTTGAACCCGACCTATTGTTGACCTGAACTGATATTGACCTGGCTTGATAGTTGTTAATGATATTTACCTGACATTTGAAGAAGTCTATGATTTGATGAATTTAAAGTTTTGATAAATGTAAAGTATTAAGTGTTGATAAATGTAAACTATTACTTCTTAAATCAATTTAAAATGTTAAATAATATTTTTATTATGTATACATATATAATCAATTATATATATATATATATATATGAAAGATTGGATTTAAGTATTCTTGGCACTAAATAGTAGATGCTTAGTAAAAATTAAGATTGAATTAACTTATTAAACTTAGGATTTAATTGAGCTAACTAAAATCTAGAAGCATAAATTACGGACATACTTAAAAGAGTTCTAAAACTAAATGTGGAATTTGAATTAAATTAATCTAAATTGGGACTCAATTGAATTAAACTAAAACAATTGGTAAAAAAGAAAAAGACAATTGGTAAAAAAAGGAAAAAGACAAAAATTTGGAGAGAAATAAGCCACTCATTTTTTAGGTTTGAGAGTAATTTACTTTTAGTCTCTACAACTTTTGGAGAGATATAAGCCACCCAAAATTTTTGGAGGGAATTAAGAATAAGCCAACCAAAATTTTGGAATGATGTAACAATCTTTCATTTTTTTTGGAGGGACATTATTATTATTATAGTATATAATAATCTTTGAATGAGTTAGTCCTAAGCATATTGAATTATTACTATAACATATAATTCACCATTTTAATCAAAGTTTATTATATGTTATAATAATAATAATATCCCTAATTCTTCATTTTTTGAATGAATTAGTACTAAACATATTGAAGTATTATAACATATAATAAAAAATGGGATTTTTTTAGGTTTGAATTATTATTATTATTATTATAAAATATAATAAATTTTGGAGGGATATTATTATTATTATTACATATAATAAACTTTGATTAAATATAATTATACACAATATTAGGGGAATTAAGGGATTAGGGGATTATGTTTGCCCTTTAATTATTAGTGATTGTAAGATTTAGGTGTTGAGTTTCGGGGTTTAAGGGTAAATGTGTCAAGTTGAGTGTTTGGGGTTATGAGATTAGTTTAGGGATTAGGATATTAGGCTTGTACTCTAATTATTAGTGATTGTAAGATTTAGGGGTTGAGATTTGGGGTTTATGGGTATAATATATGTTTCAAGTTAAGTGTTTGGGGTTAGAGGATTCGAGGATCATGCTTTTACTTTAATTATCAATGATTGTAAGATTTAGAGGTTGAAGTTTGGGGTTTAGGGGTAAATGTGTCAAGTTGAGTGTTTGGTTGGGATTATGAGATTAGTTTAAGGATTCGATTTGCACTTTAATTATTAGTGATTGTAAGATTTAAGGGTTGAGGTTTGGAGTTTAGGGTTTGAATTCACCACTATTTATTTTAATTTTTTTTAATTCAATCCACTATTTTTATCATGATAATATTTTTGTTCATTCTAGTCCCTAAAACTTTAATTTTAGTCTAAATTGACCCCTATTCATTTTCTTTTGTAATTTAGTCTAATGTTTATAATTTTAATTTAATATTTTTATTCATTATAGTCTCTAAAAGGCTAAAACTATATTCATATTCCAAATTGACTCCTATTCATTTTTTGCAATTTAGTCAAGTGTTTTTAATATGATTATATTTTTATTCATGCTAGTCACTAAAAATTTATTTTCACCAAAATTGACCCTCATTAATTTATAATTTTTTTAATTTACTCTAATATTTTAGAAATGAATCATTTGATGATATTTTTGTTCATTATAGTGCCTAATATTTATTTTTAGTGTGATTCGTGTTCGTGAAAGGCGTTAAATAATTAGCGCGAAATGAATGACCAACCCAAAGTCTATTGACTATTTGTACCAAACTCAAACTTAATACGAATTTGAAACCCGAATTAACCTGACCTGAAATGAAACCGACCTGAAAATGAACCGTACCCGACCCGAATCGAGTCAAAATAGAAAAACAACCTAAAATAAAATAACATGTATCTGATTTAACCCGACCTGAAACCATCCGATTCCATGTCTTTACATCCTTGATCATCAGCAATAGAACCAATAAATTCAACAACACAGCTCCGACGGAGAAGTAAAAGCTGAAACTGATTCTAGTATTCAACGTCCTTGATTCGTCAATTTTCTCAATTAACAAACAGTAACATGAGATTCGATTGACGATCAAAACAAGCAGACATAAAGCAGAGACAATGAAATAAAACAAAGAAATAGCTGATCTAATTCCAAGTTACAAAAAGGATCGGATCGAGATTAGATCAATAACAACGAGCAATTTTAATCAAAAAATAATCTTAACCAAACAGAGACTTCACTTTTATTAGATTAGAAGGCTCACCTGAGTCGAACACCAAAAGAAATTTTTTTTAGGCGATTCAGTCTTTTCTAGCTCCACTTTGATCTTTGCAAGGCAATCTAAATAGATTGTTAAAAATTCAATTTCCAGGGGGAAATGGAATGTGATACGTCACTTACCCTATAAAGGTCGCGGGTCCCACAAGTGGGCTCCACCGCGGGTTTTTCTAGTTCCTATTATTTATTTATTTTTTATGTTATCATTTTAAAATAAATTATAGGGAAAACTATATCTTTAGTACCGCAGTTATGCTCGAGTTACTGTTTTGATACCTCAACTATTATTTTTAGTAAAATGATACCTAACGTTATATTTTTGTTTTGTTTTGGTACCCGGACGTTAAATACTAATGAAGATGATGACGTGGCTTGGTATAATCACAGTTTTAGTCCAAAATACTTATATATTTGATCAATTTAAAACATCTTAATTGGGGGTAAAATTGCAAACTACGTTTGCCTTGAAGAAGAAAAATGAGTAATTTACAATTTTAATCCAAAAATTAAAATAATGTTTAAATTGATAGAATTTTAGACTAAATTGATAGGTTGTATAAGTTTCTAGACTACAATTGTTATTAACTCAAGCCACATCACTATTTCTTTTAGTTTTTAACGGTCGGTACCAAAATAGAACAAAAACATAACGTTATGTACCATTTTGCCAAAAATAACAGTTGAAGTACCAAAACAATAACGCGAACATAGTTGGAGTACTAAACATGTAGTTTTTCCTAAATTATAACCGGATAATAGTAAGACTTGACTTTATTGTCATGTTTAAAACAATAGTAAAGTACACCAATGGTCACCGAACTTTTAAAATTTTTATTGGGGCCACTCAACTTTTAATCTGTTTTTATTTTGGTGACTTCAATAAAAATTCAAATTAAAAGTTGAGTGACACCAATAAAAATTTTAAAAATTTGGTGACTAAAATGAACGCGTGTTAAAATTTCAGTGACCACCGTATAGTTTACCCTTAAAACAAAGTAGAGAGAGCTGTTGGCTCATCTTTCCACCAAAGGAGTATATGTCATTGTCAACTCCATGCAGCTTATCATAGGCAAAGCACTTATCTGATAAGTCAATGAAATTATCGTCCAAGAGTTGTGCTTTATTCAAAGTAATTTGAGTGGCTTTGCATAGAGCCAATTTGAAAATTAGATTATTTTTTAATCATTTCAAGCTTAAAATGATTTTTGGTATAAATTGTTTACATTTATCATTCAATTTTTTTCAAGTTAAATCATTCAATCTTGTTTTTAGAAAAATCATGTTTGATTTGACATTTTGACAAATTTCAGGTTACTTGTTTTGATCATTTTAGATTTCGAACATTTCGAATATCAAACTTTGATTTTATGATTAACAAGTCTGAAATAAACATTAAGAAACAACCCAAACCTAAAATAACCCGAACGTGAATAAAATCATAAGAATAAAATCTGCAACCATGACCACAACATTTACCCTCACTGGCCAATGAAAGTCTGAAATGGTCTTGTTTAATGCATCTTCACAATTCATTTTTTTCTCTGATAAAACCAGTACTGATAATAAATAATCATTTTCTTTAAAATACCTGAATAATCGAATCACCATTGGAAAATAGAGCGGAACAACCAGCAGAAGAAGAATTAAGTGCAAATATCAGAATTTACTCGAGAGGTGAGTTAGCTGTGAAAATTTGAAGCTATTACACTTACAGAATGAAATACTACTGTTGGACTCCGATCAAACTTATTAAACAGAATAAACCTTCCTCCCAATAGTTAGTCCTTAACAAAGATAGCAGATTAACCTGTGTTCACCCTCTTAAATAAATCCTATATATCGTAAGATCTAATAAAATGATCCACTCGACGCTCTCGAAAGTACCTTATTGCTGCTGTATTCACTAATCCGCAAGATGTTGCAAAAAGTATTGTTGGCACACAAACCTCGATTTGAATGCAGTACTGAGAACCCGCAAATTAATTGGCCTTTGAACTGATGAAAAGTTAGCCATGTTCACTTCTCAAGCCAAAGAACACACCTTATCTGAAAATTAGACAGTACAAGATACAGGCTGTTAACTTAAGCTGTGCAAGTTAGTAGCTCCCATACTCCTTAAAATGTATATTTGATAAATAACTTGCATGGAAGGATGGATAAAAGATTTGGTACTTGAGGTTCGCTACAAGGTGCAATTTGGTACCTAACTTTTTTTGGCCCAATTAGTACCCGAACCTGACTTCATTGTTCTATTTTATTCAAATAAGTCATTTACCGCAAGTACCAACTTGGACCAAAAAGCGAAGTTCAAGTACCAATTTGAAGTTTGAACCAATAAGTTAAGGTACCTAATTGGACCAAAAAAAAACTTTAGGTACCAAACTAAACCTTAAAACCAAGTTTAGGTACCAAATTGCACCTTGAAGCCAAGTTCAAGTACCAAAATATATAAATTTACCCTTCACGAAAACTAGAGGCAGAAATGCATGCCTCTAATGGCAAACTAAAGATCAAGTAGGTAATGAGATGGTTATTCTGAAGATTAAGTGAATTTTGTTTTAACTTCTATTTATTTTTCGGAAATTGCAATTGTTGATCAAGCAAAAGAGAGGATCACACACACACAACACACATATAGGATCTGTAAAACAGTAAACAATAATAGATCACAGAGGCAAGTTCACCTTGTCTAATGCTACCGCAGCAAAGACGATTATCATCTATATAAGTTGCCTGGATACCCATCATCCAAGATCCCACAGATGTATCATCAAAACCATAAGTCTTCAAAGATGCACTGCATTTATTATAAGCCGAGGTAAAATTCAAATTAATTTAGACTAAGTCGGCATTAAATGGAACCAAGGAATAGTTCATGGCACAAACTTTTCAAAATGAATCTTTGACTAGGTTCAACTTTGCATGTAAAGGAAAGTGGTTCAGGAATGACACGTAAAGCAGATATGTATTCGCTCATCAGCCATTCAGTCCCAGACATATACATACTCGGCAGATGGACTGCCATACTCTGAACAGAAACTCATGATAGAGTGTGTATTTTATTCTTTAAAAGTTATACATAAACAAATAACAACTAACCTGTTTATATTGATATACCGAACAAGATTTTTGGAGAGTATAAAAAGGGAACCAGAGGCATGTCGGAAATACCTGAACAGAAGAATGCCAATCAAATTCTCATATAACTGGCAACTATTAAAGAGGATAGGAACCCCTTTGAAACACTTACAAAGAACACATATAAGTATAAATATGGCTGTGCAATCGTCCACAACCTAGGTAACTTACGTTTTCTCATCCCCGAATTTCCACCAATCAGGTTCATACCAATCCTTTCCCCTGAAATCAACAAATTTAAGTACTCAAAAGCTGAACTGAGAATCTTAGGATGTAAACAACTCAAGTTCAAAGTACAATTTTAAATAAATCTCCCTAGCTCTAGTTGGGGAAAAGTAAACATAACCATACATTGAAAGATGTATAAACAAAAATGACCAGACATGGTGCAATCAACAAAGTAACAGCTGTGAAAGGAAAAAAGGTACATACTAGAATTTATGTTCTCATAGAGGTATTATCAATATATTTAAATTGGAGCATGATTATTATTTTCTAGCTTCTATAATGATTATTATTTTCTAGCATCTATAATGGGGATTTTTTTCTTCTTTTTTTGAGAAGATTGAACATGTTAAAAGCATTGAAGGAATTGGGAAATGCATAAAGGACGCTATGGGTGTATGTTGAGATCCATCTTGAGTAAACAGACAATAAAGAACTACATATCAAAGATACATACACTTCAGAAACAACCTCTCCTGACTTCATGCATCCAATATAAGCACTGTCTTGGCCATGCCGGTGTTCAAGAAATCCAATCAATCCCTCTGTCAAATTGTACCATAAAAATTGGAATCAATTGACAGTCTCTTTTTTGCTCAAGTAGAAAAAAAGGCAGATGATATATTAGAGTTCCGGTGAATAAACATACATAAGCCAAGAGCCAAAAGGTTGTGATATTCTATACAAATAAAAAGGGTAGAAACCACACCTAGGTCAATGTCAATTTTATCTTCAACTTTTACATAAAACTCAGCATCCCAATTAAGAACTGCAGTACTGAAGAAGAATTTTACTTTCTTAGGACGCTCCTCTTCAGTCTCCTCATGACCCTCCTGATAAATCAACGAGGTAAACATGACCATAATCTACTTTTAAGCCAGTCAGGTTTCAGGAGGAACAGGAAATTTATATAAAAGCCAAAGTTTTGCATCCAATTACAGAAATATTGTAAGAAAGGTCTTGCTATCAACGCAGACAAAAGATTTAGCATTCATGCAGGATATCTAGGCCTTCAAAGCAAAAACCAATTATCAAATTTGCAATCATATTCAAATCCAAACACTTACAAGAATCAAGAAATCCCTTGTCTTGCGATTTTCCTCATCAATTTTGCGATCCAAGCTATCACCTCGATTAGCGCTACCAATTCCAAAGTAGTTAATCCCATTTTGTGCCCACCAATTGCAGCATTTTTCAATATCAGATGAATGAAACCGAGCAAGGAAGATAAATAATTGATATAAAAAGCATGAGAATGAAATGAAGGCAGAAGATTATGATATACCTCCGACCAATCACAAATCGTATCACTACCCCTCTTTCCTCCAGTTTTTTTAATGCATCATCACCTGTCAAAACCAGACAAACGTGGTTAAGATGTGATTTCTTTAGCAATATATATGTTCTAACAAAGCAACAGCATAATAGTGGTCTAATAGAAGTACTATCAGACACCAAAAACAAACCAGCACACTAACCACTAGGCATCCAAGATCCTCTAAATGTTTGTCGCATCAAGTAGCTACCAAATCCTGTAAAAACTCCAATAACTGCAAGAAGCTTTTTTTCTGAAGAAGACTCACTTTGTGGCAAGTGATTCTTGAGGTACCCTTGACTCTTAGCTAAGGTCAACTCCATCTCTGCTTCTGCAATCCTCTTATCTAGATCACTGAAGTTCATTATTAAGCACAGTGCAAAAAAACAGAAACAGTCGTATTATACCATAAAAATTGTGAGACAAGGGAGCTATGAACGATAATTTAGGAACATACTTGCATCCTAGGACCATCAGCTTATCTTCGACTGTAAGAACCTTTGGTCTCTACAAATAGGAAAATTAGACACAGTAATTATTAAGATCTTAAATTACAGTTGATTAAGTTGTTGCAATAATCGAATATTAGGCACATTCTCTTTTACAAATGAAATAGTAACCAAGGAAATAGGCCACAACCAGGAAATTTTCTTGGGCTTCTGAGTCCTAACCTGTTCAAGGTTCTTCTTAAGAATGTCAGAAAGCATTTTTCTGTTCTCTGCATCTTGCCACAACCTAATTTTCATAAAATAAATTGCAAAATAAACAATAAATTAGTAATTTCAATTGATCAATTTGTTAGCCACGGAAACTGAATTAAAAAAAAACAAAACAAAAATGTTAGTCTCATTTACTGAATATAAATTTACATTATACTATCCTTTTTCTTTTTCTAAATGCAATCCGAACTTAATAAACAAATTCAACGAAACAGGCGCAGGGGAATTAGAAATTGACAAACAAAGACGAAGGTAAAGAAAAAATAACTCAAACCCACCTGATTTTCATCAAGTGCTTGAAAAATAAATAATAAGTAAAATTCAGATTAATCAGTGTGCTAGCTACAGGAATTGATTAAAAAACAACAATTAACAAAGATGTTAGGCTGATTTAATTGAGCATAACTTTAGATTCTATGATCCTAATTTTTTTTCTACATACAATCCGAAATGACAAAATATAAATTCTACCGACTGGATCAGTGGAATTAAATATTGCGAAGCAAAAATGAAGACAAGACAGAAATTACGAACCGGCCAGCGACATAAAGCCAAGCGACGCAGGAGAAAAAAGCCATCACCAAAGAAGGACTGGACGTCCGCATATTCTTCGATCTCCATCGCCTCTCTCCTTTCGTCGACGTAGGTAACCCCTCCATCTCAAGCTCTTAACGCCGATACAGAATCAAAACGGAGAATTAATGGCGATCTCTAACATCTATTATATGATCCGAATAATCAAAATGAACGAAGCGAGAAATTTGAGAATGGGGAATGAGTGTAGGGATTCAAATCAATGAAGAAATGACGGAGAATCAGAGAGGCAGAAGAAACAGACGAAAATTTGAAATGAAAATAAAATGAGAGCAAAAAAGAGAGCGAGTGAAATATCTAAGAAGAGCGGTAACTGACGATGGGTCTTACAGGCCGAGCCCACTTCGCAGGGAATGTTTTTTTTTCCTCATAAAAAGTCTATTTATTAAATAATATGATAAATAAATACAATCAAATATTCTTATTTATTGATTATTTTTTATATGTGATATCAAGTTCCTTTTAGAAAATAGGAAAGTAGTACCATAGAATTTGATGGATAATAAATACGTTGACAACTTGTAACTAAGAAAAAAATTAAAACAAAGTATAAAATAATAATTATTTTAGATATATATATATCTATAATGGCTAAAATACATATCCTTAAAATTTGATTCATTAAACATATTTTTTTGTTTAACTATTGATATCTAACCCAGACCTATTATGGGGATACCCTACCAACTTAAATTGTTCTATTCACGATATTAAGATTCGAATATTTGATCTTACTTAAGAGATCTAGTGTTTCATCTCAGTAGACTAACTGATTGTTGGTGACATGTATAATTTTTTTAAAATATATCTTTTATACTTTCCAAATATGGTACCATATAAGGTAAAATATTTTTAAAATATATCTTTTATACTTTCCAAATACTACCCATTTATAGAGATAAGAGTGCCATATAAGGTAAAATATATATTTTTAAATATATCTTTTATACTTTCCAAATACTACCCATTTATAGAGATAAGAGTGCCATATAAGGTAAAATATATATCTTTTATACTTTCCAAATACTACCCATTTATAGAGATAAGAGTGCCATATAAGGTAAAATATATTTTTTTAAAATATATCTTTTATACTTTCCAAATACTACCCATTTATAGAGATAAGAGTGCCATATAAGGTAAAATATATATCTTTTATACTTTCCAAATACTACCCATTTATAGAGATAAGAGTGCCATATAAGGTAAAATATATTTTTTTAAAATATATCTTTTATACTTTCCAAATACTACCCATTTATAGAGATAAGAGTGCCATATAAGGTAAAATATATTTTTTTAAATATATCTTTTATACTTTCCAAATACTACCCATTTATAGAGATAAGAGTGCCATATAAGGTAAAATATATATCTTTTATACTTTCCAAATACTACCCATTTATAGAGATAAGAGTGCCATATAAGGTAAAATATATTTTTTTAAATATATCTTTTATACTTTCCAAATACTACCCATTTATAGAGATAAGAGTGCCATATAAGGTAAAATATATTTTTTTAATATATCTTTTATACTTTCAAATACTACCCATTTATAGAGATAAGAGTGCCATATAAGGTAAAATATATATCTTTTATACTTTCCAAATACTACCCATTTATAGAGATAAGAGTGCCATATAAGGTAAAATATATTTTTTTAAATATATCTTTTATACTTTCCAAATACTACCCATTTATAGAGATAAGAGTGCCATATAAGGTAAAATATATATCTTTTATACTTTCCAAATACTACCCATTTATAGAGATAAGAGTGCCATATAAGGTAAAATATATTTTTTTAAATATATCTTTTATACTTTCCAAATACTACCCATTTATAGAGATAAGAGTGCCATATAAGGTAAAATATATTTTTTTAAATATATCTTTTATACTTTCCAAATACTACCCATTTATAGAGATAAGAGTGCCATATAAGGTAAAATATATATCTTTTATACTTTCCAAATACTACCCATTTATAGAGATAAGAGTGCCATATAAGGTAAAATATATTTTTTTAAATATATCTTTTATACTTTCCAAATACTACCCATTTATAGAGATAAGGGTGCCATCTAAGGTAAAATCTTTTTAAAATATATCTTTTATACTTTCCAAATATTACCCCTTCATAGAGAATAGGGTGCCATATATAATCTTTTTAAAATATATCATTTTAAGGTAAAATGTATTTACTTTTCAACAACAACAAAAAATGATAACACATTTTAGTACAATTTTCAATTTCATGTATGAGCTTTGTGTCTAATTTAAATACATATATATTCATTATTAAGTATATAATTCGTTGTGACATTTGATTCTGATTGTAGTTATCTAAAATGTATTTAACGTAACTGTAACAAAATCTATTAACAATGATGTTGCATAACAAATCGCCATGTAATTACGTATAGCTAAAGCATAAGAAACTAAAACTTTCTTTAACTTTTGAGCGATTTCAATAGAAAAGAGAATTTTGTTTTAGGTTCGAGCAGTTTGTCTGTACGATGTGTATATTATCAAAGGCTAAGAAAAATAAATAGATATTATCATAAGATCATACTAGAATAACTGAATTCAAGAACGAAACACAAATCATGATGCTAATGGTGGAACTTAATATTATTTATTAACGAGATCATTTAAAATTATTTAAATTTATGGGATCCAAAAATAGATTATATGTTTTTATGGGACTAAAAACAATTTTACTATTATACAAGAAACAAACAAAAAAACATAATAAAAAGGGAACAAGCATGCAAGAGTAAACAAAAAAAAAATCATTATACAAGAAACAAACAAAACAAAGAAAAATAAACACCCCACAAGAGGGGGAAGGCAAAGCCGATGAAAGAGAAAAAAAAATCTAGTTAGCTATAGATTTTAGACCAGCATAAAAATTTCTGAGAATACAGAAAGATAAAACGGAGAGTAGGCGATACATCAAGAAATTTATCGGAGTTAACACATCAAGAACAGAGAATAACGATGACGGGAGGATGATGAAAATATGAGAACGAGATCAAGTCAATCAACAAAAGTGAAAATCGAAAACAAGATCAGCGTCGAAAACAGGTCGGAGACAAGGGGCCAACCATCACTCCTCTGCGAACTCTAATTTTTCTTTACAAACGACTCGAACAGAGCTCTGAACACCAAAAAAATATTTTTTATTTAAATGATCACCGGATGATCGAAAAAAATTAAATGTTAAAAAAAGGAAAAGAAAGAAAAATTAGGGTGGTAATTGCTAGACGCCCAAAAACGATGCCACTCGACCAAACTAGACGAGAGATTAGAGTTTTTAGAGAGAAATTAGAGGATTGACTTTTTGTTAGAGATGGAAAATTTTTAATTTAACCAAAGCTAAAATAGGTGTTGTGTAACGAGTGACATTTACAGCGCAACTATAACGCTGCCTGCTAACTTACGCTACACAACGTCACTACCTGTCATCTTCCGCTTCATATTTATTTAAACATTTTAAAAAACATTTGATGGGAAAAAACAACGAAATTAACAAGAAATAGTACCATATGGAAAACTGTCAACAACCACCCGCCAGATAAATTCCACTTCCCCTCTGCCTCTCCCTGTGCAACATTTTTACAGGTAAATTTTGCCGATTACATACATTTATACTGCCTTTCCATGTAAATCAATATTCCCAACTTGTTCTAGCGTTCGCGATTCTCTCTTTCTTTCTGCTAACGTTGTGGTGGCCTCTGAAGAAGTAAGCTTTGCTCCTTCTAATAATTTTTTTTTTCACTTTTAGAATTCGATTTCTTGTTGTGCTTGAAATTCTGGGTATGCATGATTGATCTTGAAGTTTCATCTGACTTTGTTTACTTTGATCTTGAAGTTCAATTTCATTGTTGTGATTCTTTGAAAATCTGGGGAAGAAAATGAGTCCAGATCTGAAATCTGCTCTCATTAACCATTTCCCTGATTCTTTTGTTGATATATATAGTTTAGGAGAGAAATTATATTCGGTTTTGTGTTTGATTGATGCAAATTGGTGTTGTTTCAGAACTTGATTTATGAACACAAAACATTGGCGCTGATGGCTTCGGGTTTGCAATTCACATTGTTTGAACTTTTATTCAAATTGTTTCTTATCTTAGCTATTGCGGAAAAGGGAAGTGCGGGGATTACAAGTACTTTTACTCGTTCAAAATGGCAATCGTTTGATATCCCTCTTGACCACAGTGTATTTGAAATTCCTAATGGTTACAATGCTCCACAACAGGTAAGTATTTTGTCAATCAGTAATCGTATTACTGTAGCTGTTTATTTTCTTTCCCGATCCGGATTAAATGATGATGTAACAATTCATTGCCAATCTAAATCCAAGTCGGCTTCATGCCGAGCCAATTAAGATGCTCGTTTTTCACACATTTTGGTTGTATGATTGAGGGTTATATGGCTGTTATGATGATTAATGTCACTATGAAAAACACTAACTTTGTTCTAAATCCTTGTTGATGGTAAAACTATGATTTGGTAAAGTGACTAATTTAGAACAAAGTTTGCTGGAATTTGAAATTCGTATATGATTTAGAAATTTTCTATTAAAAAACTGTTTTCGCCCCATAAAATTTTATAAGTTTGCCCCTCCTTGAATTTTATAGATTCGTCCCCTAACATAAAGTTTTGCGTCCGCCCCTGACCAAATCCATTGAAAAATTTACTCTTTAAGATGATCTGTTACCGGTGCTATCTGGTTGAGGCCATTTATTGATTTTTGAATTACAGCTTCAATAATTGGCCTCGCTAAGCAGTTGTTTTAACATGGTTAAATTTATTGGTGTAGGTGCATATTACTCAAGGTGACTATGATGGAAAAGCTGTGATAATATCATGGGTTACCCCTGATAAACCTGGGCCCTCCAGAGTACAATATGGCACATCAGAGAAGAAATATGACTTTATTGCTGATGACAAAGTGACTAATTACACCTTTTACAACTATAAATCTGGCTATATTCATCACTGCCTTGTTGATGGTCTAGAGGTAAATCTCAAACAACATATGATGTTAATCTGTTATCTTTAGCATGAATGTCAAACTAGATAGATGATGTAACGTAGAGTATGAATTCTCAAATAGTCATCTGAATTATTCTACCTGAAACCGGAGCTTCTGCAATATGCTAACGAACCAAATATACAGATGAAGTTGCTCCTGATAGTTAGATCCAATCTTTCTGTGCATTCATTCAATTTATATTGCAACTTATACCAAGACCACTTTCTCTTCTTTTAGTATGAGACCAAGTACTATTACAAGATTGGTGAAGGTGATTCGTCTCGAGAATTTTGGTTTCAAACACCTCCAATGATTGGCCCAGATTCTCCTTTTACATTTGGAATTATTGGTAAGATGTCATTAGAATATTAATCTACACAGTAAGGAATCATCTTCTTTCTTAAAGCTCAATAGAAAATTTGATTTTCATTTGTATATTCCGGGTGATTTGCTTTGAGACTCCCAAAAAAATAGACAAGCTGCAAAAACAATTTACTTCCTGAATTTTTCTCATCCTGAATTGGTTTTGTATATTATAGGTGATTTGGGTCAAACATATAATTCTCTTTCAACTCTGGATCATTACATGCAGAGTGCAGGACAGACTGTCTTATTTCTTGGTGATCTCTCTTATGCTGATAGATACCGATTCAATGATGTTGGTATTCGATGGGATTCATGGGGCCGTTTTATCGAGAGAAGTTCTGCTTATCAACCATGGATGGGAATCATGAGATAGAATACATGCCAGATGTGGTAATGCCTCAGTTCTGCATCTTGAATTTCTTATACACACATCCCGTTCCTTTTATTATAACTTTTATTTTACGTTATGAACTTACGATGTATGATTGTTTGTGACTTCAGATTTCCCTTCAGCCCTTTCCTGATATTTGAGATATAGTAACTGCTTTCTTTACCACTATACTCTATGCACTTATTCGAGAATAAAGATATAAGAAACCCTTTTGAAATATGTGACTCAGTTCTGCATCTTGAATTTCTTATACACACGTCTTGTTCCTTTTATTATAACTTTTATTATTGTTTGTGACTTCAGATTTCCCTTCAGCCCTTTCCTGATATTTGAGATATAGTAACTGCTTTCTTTACCCCTATATTCTATGCACTTATTCGAGAATAAAGATATAAGAAACCCTTTTGAATTATGTAACTCATCTCTTTCTTTCTTAATGATATCTCCTAGATTACGCAAGCTGCATAGACCGAAGTATCTAGATCATAGCTTTTCTTCATTTTTGTTCTTTTCTCACACATGTTTCTTCCCGGGTGTGTGTGTGTGCAGGGAGAAGTTATGCCATTCAAATCATACCTACATAGATTTAGTACACCTCATCTGGCATTCAGAAGCAATAATCCTCTCTGGTATGCTATCCGACGGGCCTCAGCTCATATTATTGTCCTATCCAGCTATTCCCCACATGGTAAGGCATCCTCAACTTCCGAAATGTTGATGTCACGTAATTTGGAGGTTATTAAGAAGATAGTTATGAAGATGACCATCAATGTTGTTTATTCATTTTTCTGTTGATATTTGCTATAATCCTAAAGTATCTTGAGTAAATCTAAACTTTTACCATTTTTCTTGGACCAGTGAAATATACCCCTCAATGGCTGTGGCTACGGGATGAGCTAAAGAGAGTCGATAGAAAGAAGACACCCTGGCTTATTATTCTCATGCATGTCCCCGTCTACAATAGCAGCCAAGCTCACTTTATGGAGGGTGAAAGTATGCGAGCTGTCTTCGAGCGCTGGTTTGTTCGTCGTAGAGTGGATTTCATCTTTGCTGGACATGTCCATGCCTATGAAAGATCGGTATAAACATTCTTACCTTTTCAATGTTGCTTTTTCCCAATTGGGTAAGGATTAGAGTTAGACCATGAAATTGTTAGCATCATTAATTTACAAGTGTGAATACAAGTAAAAATGAATCTCATAAAAACAGGGGCAGCCCCGGTCCCTCTCGAAACAATTAAATGCTCTTGGTTAAAGAAGGAAAAGTGAAACATAGAAGACAAGACAATTGGTCAGAATTTTCACCATAAGAAACCTAAGAACTAATAGTTTGTAAAATCAACCATCTACTGTGGTCTAATTACTGAAGAATCAACTTTTCTTTGACCCTACGTAATGGTTCTCCGGTTTCTTAGTTCAACTATGTCCTCCTAAAAGGTCCAATATCCAATCAACCCTGCTGAAAAATGCTTCTTGTCTCTAGAAAAGGGAGATGATTGCCTCATTTCTCGTCCGAATATCTAATTTGACCTCCCCAAGACACTGCTTAATGTTCCATGGTTGGAAGGAATAAAAGCTAGAGAACTGGATTCCTGAAAAGCTTAGATTAGACATCTGAACATATTGTTCTGCTAAGGTTCCAGCAGTGATCTTGGTTTGTCTTTTTAACTGTGTATCTGCATAAATCAATTTTTTGGGAGCAAATATGGATTTAGATTATCTATAAAAATTGATTTTATCGATTTGCAGTATCGCATCTCGAATATTCGCTATAATGTATCAAGTGGCAACCGCTATCCTGTGCCTGACAGATCAGCTCCAGTGTACATAACGGTCAGAGATGGAGGAAATCAGGAAGGTCTTGCTGGAAGGTGAACAAACATAAATCTAGGAATATTTTTGTTTTATGACAAATACCATTTGAAAGTATGAAGTTGTAACCCCTTGCTGGAGTGCTTATGCTAATCCATGTATTTGTAACTCACCATTAGGTTTCGGAACCCGCAACCTGAATATTCTGCATTCCGTGAAGCCAGTTATGGTCATTCGACATTGGAGTTTAAGAACCGAACCCATGCATTCTTGAACTGGCATCGAAACGAGGACGGGGAAAAGGTTCATGCTGATTCCGTAACATTCCTCAATCGACACTGGTAACTATTAGCTTTCTGTTTTGCTGTTTCTTGTGGAAACATTAGTGTCCATAAGTCTGTGTTTAGTCACATTACTTGGTCATGATCACCTTAATTCTCGCTCCAACTTCAACCAAACTGAGTTCTGTTATAGGGCAAGCAATCTGCGGAGGAGGAGACTCAAGAAGAATCAACACAAGGCCAGAGAAGAAATCAATTTCTGAAATCATTTCATTAAGCTTTGTTCATCGTCCGTATCCATTTTATGGCATTGCATCGTCTACATATCCCTTTCCGGTATCGAATTCATGAATTTATCATAGGATAAGGAGCCATGCTGTCGACGTAGATTTCAAGCTAAGAGATGCGGTCCGAATGCCAACGGAGAGAGCTGTTGTAAGTTACAGAATATTGTCCTATGACAGTCGTTACTCAGCTATGGTGTGTTGTATATGTCATTTTTTTTTATATCCATAAAATTAAAATGTAATTTCTACCACATTTGTTGCAACAACAAAGCACATTCTTTGTAGCTACACGAAAGTGATTTTATAGTGACAATGAAATATTACCTTTTTTTTATACCGAAATCTTATTAGTGATTCTTCTATATTTTAATTTCGAGATTGAAAATATTACTAGAAGTCTGGTAAGAGAGTTAGTATCTGCAATTTTTGGAAAATTCAAATTCAAATTCAAATATACAAATCTACTTTGAAATCCAAACCACTCATTAGCAGCATTAAATCTGAAAACTATTATTTGAATTTGAATTCGAATTAATTAAATTACACGTCGAATGTCCGAATCTGTCTAATATATTTTGAATATATGAATCTGTTAAATATATGTATTTAATAAATATAAAAATATGAATAGATAATAAATTTGAGTAATTTTATGATACACATGTTGTGTAAGAAAATACAAAAACTTACATATTTATGCTCTAAAAATTAAATTCTAAATCGTAAAAAAGGAAAAACTTTGATATACACAAGTTTGTTAGATATAGAGGTCAAAGTTTAGTTTGAGGGTTTAAGAAATAAGAATTAGAATTTAGGATTTAGGGTTAAGGATTAAGGTCCAGTGTATTAGGTTTAGTAATTTAGATTTACTTTTTTAAAAAGTTGTGTAATATTTTTTTTACAAAATTTATGTATCAAAATATAACATTAAAAGAAGAAAAAAAATTATATAAGCTTGTTATATTTAGAGTTTTAAAACTTAAACTTTAAATTCTGAATCCTACAAATTAAATTTCTAAACCTTAAACTAAATTTCTACCTTAAAACCGTAAAGGGTTGTGTAGTCTAAAGACTACAAACATATATTATCGGATAATTTTCCGAAAAAATTTAGATATTTAAGTAAATATGAATTTACTATCTACAAAAATAACACAAACTCATATACTCATTAAATGCAAAAATAAAATAAATATAAAATAATAAATATTCAAAAATTATACATCTGCATCCACTGCATATAGCCTTCCTCTAAATACAGCATCCACTGCATTTAACCTCCCCCTCATTATTTTCATTAAAGATACCATAAATCAATCAATCTGACTTACCCGTGAACTAATTTAATGTACACATATTTTTAGTATAATTATCGATATTTAATTTATTAATTATTTTAATTTTGATTGAATATCGTAAAAATATGCTATTTATGTTTCATAAAATTTATCCTTTTATATTTTAAAATTGTCTCACTTAAAACGTTATATTAAAAAAAATTAACAATTTTTACTATGCACATTTTTTTACCATCTTTTTAGTTTTCTAACAAAATAAACTTTAACTTTTTTAAAGATGATATATTCGTTTTAATTATTTTACAACACATCTCTTAGACAAACTTTTTTTTCTGAAACCACGTAAAAATTTACAAGAGGCAAGTTTTGAGAGACTGCGGAGTATTATATAGAAGGCCCCGGGATGCAATGCTTTAAGTTAGGGGGCAACTCTATATTTTTTTAAATCGTATACAAATTTTAAATTTTTAAAGAACGACTTTCTCCTCCAACCCTCATCAGTCTATTTTATAGTGACTATACCCAATTTATAATGTCAAATTTTAAATATTTAATTTTACTTAAAAAAATCTAATATTTCATCTTACGAAATTAAATTATAGATATATCTGTCATTTTAATGTGAAGTCTATTCAAAGAAAAAGCCCCATCCCCATGTTCATAGGATGGCTTTTAATGGTTAAATTGGCCAATGTCTAATCAATGACATTGAAAAGAGAAAGCCTTCGCTCGTTTGCCTTCCCTTAATTGGCAAAGCCATCAAATCATGAAATTTAGCTGATTTTTAAAAGATAAATTAATGAAAAATAAATACTATAAACATAATTCCATCCTTTAAATGAAATAAAAAAATCGAGTTCTGAAATTCAGATTTAAAAAAATGTTAATTATTTGAGCTAAGACATAAGGTTAACAATAGTTAGAGCCTAGAGGTCAAAATTATGTTAAATTACAATAATAGCGATTTAGTCTAAATGTAGTATAGGAAAAATAATCAGAAATAGACTGATACAATTGATTTAAATATATTTGACTATAAATTACGCAATTTAGATAATATAATAAGAATTTTTCGTATCTTAACTAATGGTCAAGAATTTCACCTAATTCTGAATGTAGAGTAATTTTAGATATTTTTTACTAGTGTTCTCGTCTTGGTCCAATAAAATACGAAAATTAATCATTAAATTTGTTCTAGTATATAATCTTGAGAAATCAAATATATATATATATATGAACATATTTACATACATTAAAATAAATTTAAACATAAGTTATAAAATATTAAATTTAAATGAACATAAAATTTAAATAAAATATATATATATATTTATATATAATAAAGTTCGAACTTAAAACCTTAGAGATCGGAGCCCCACCTTGTATACACTCCTAACATTATTTTTGTTGTTTTTCAGTCTGGACTGGACAATTTTTTTTTTCTGGTTCCGTTTATTATGTCTTTACATTAAAAATAAATAAATTTCAAATTATTACCTTAAATTTTAAATCCTAAACATAAAATATTAAAAAACACCCTACATTCAATATTCTAAATTCGAATTATAAATCTTATACTATAAACCATAAATCATAAACTTAATTTCTTAATATAAGAACATAAATAAGGAAATGGGATTTCTATTCGTATGGACCATACGAAGATTCGAACGATTCCCATAATCAAGTCACGATCCCATTTATAGCGTAATTGCAACGGAAAGTATATAAATTATATAGGAAAAATTATAAAATTATTGGCTAATTTAATCTCAAATTTCGAATGTACGTTAATTAATTTAATTAATAAACTTTTTTGAGAATTTTAATTAATAGACCTATCTATTTAGGTTAGGCACTATATTCGCTTTCACTAATTCGTAGCGTACACTTGGCCTCACTTCTCTAGTGCTTGCTCGGCATCTTTCACTAGTTCGAAGGTTAGGCACCATTTTTTTTCTCAGCAACACGGTCTTAATATTATATATTAAATTTTATCATATTTATAATATAAGTAAAAATATTTATATGAATCTAATAAATAGTCCAAGTAAAAAATAGATGATGTTCATCTTAAAAATTCGGGTTCTAGTAGTTTTGTTTGTAATCTGTAAGGATTAAGATGAAGTATGAACATATATTACATTTTAATCGCCTTAAAATTATTTAAAAATATTTTATATAAAAATAATTAAATAATTTTTACGGATTAATATAAATTTTTAATCTCATATCTAATTTTAAGTAATAGCTTTTAATTATTTTATGACAATATGTTATGAATATTTATTTATGGTGAATATCCATGTATTAAAGGATACTTTAATGTATTTTATTATTAGAGTTTAATACTCATTGTAATTAGGGTTTCCTTTCTTTACTTATAAATATGGAGATTCAAGAAAACATTGTACAAAACCCTACTTTGAGAATATAATACAAGTCTCTCTCTTTGTCGTTCATCTTGTTCTTGTTCATCTATTTTGTTCATGCTCTTTAGTTTATTCGCAACACGTTATCAGCACGATTTTGCTCAATTACCGTGGTTCTTGTCGACAATTCCCAAAAAAGATTTTAACAAGGTATTGATGACTACATCTACTATATATTCAACTTAGCTTGAAAAATCAGGTATGTTTTACTTACTTATCTCGATATAGTGGATGATTAATTATTCTTAAATTAAGGTCGGTGTATTTTAATTTATTATTTTTTGATTATATATCTATATTGAATATATACATGATTATGATTTTTTTAATGACGTGATTTCTTTTCTTTACCATCCAGGGATGGTTGTTCAAAGCGGGGAATAATCATGTGTTTAAAACACAATGAAACATACGTGTAGTGCTTCTGCACCTATTTTGAGATTTTTCCCTTCAGTTATGACCAATATTCATTTATTTTATTCTAATAATGAAAGTTTGCGTTTTTAATCATGTTTTAAGTATTACATGATATTTGAACAAATATCGAACCTTCAATGAATTTACATGATCAACTTAGTTTGAAAAATATGGTGATAGAATGACCAAGCGCTATTTCAAGAAATGTGAAGAAAGGGGTGGATTGGATATGCCACTTAACAATGATGTTTTTCGAGTACCACAGATATATGCACATCAACAATATTTTTTTCTCATTTACTTTTGATTTATATATATATATATATGAGATTAATTTTTATTATTATTTGTCTTACTTTGGCGTTTTGATTTTTTTAAGGTTCATAAAACACCGGATGAAAATGTTGATTGCTTCATGGTTTGCCGAGAATGAACCAGGTTTCAGTGTGGTACTTTGTTGGATTGAAAACCATAATAATAATAATAAATCGATTATATGTTTTGTTCTTTTAACACCTAAAACATGTTTTATTATAAAAGATTTCGTTATATTAATTTAACGCCTAAATCATGTTCTTTAATTAGTTAATATGTTCTATGTTCTGTTGGTTTAATCCAAATATATTGGCTGAACATCCCGTTCTGCGAGGCTATTGGTCTCAAAGAAGGTTTCTAAAGGACATTGTAAACTGGTTTAACAATGCCGCGTATGAGGATTAAATTTTTGTTCTCTGTTGGTTTGTATATATATATATATATGTTTTTTAAGGATATTGATATGACGTAAAAGAATTTTTTGGGTAGATTCATTATTATATTAATTTATAATTGATCTAATTTGTTTGTTTGTCTTTTATAGTACAGCAATGACAAATCTTGCAAAAAAATGAGTTCGTAGCACTTGATATTTCTAAAAAAATTTATTTATTCTAAATCTTAGATGCCGAAATACACCTAGATGCATATGGTTTGGGAAACACTATTAAAGAGGAGAATGCAGAATCTGCTCAAAATAAGGCCAGAGCCATGATATTTCTTCGCCCTCATCTCTATTTATTTTATTTCCTTATAATCTCTAAAGAGAATTATTGATATTTTAATTTATTTTGTTTTATGTTAATTTGTCTTATATATTATATATATTTAAATATGTTAATTTGTTTTACATATTATCCTTTGAAGAAATGTTTACTTCCAGAATAAAATATGCAATGAATTGTGACGATTTATGCTTAGCAGATAGTACAAGTACTCATACTACATAAGAAATATTTTCTCATTTAAATGCAAGGGGAAAATGTGAGTACTATATCTCAAAGTACTAAAATATCAATGCTCCGAAAGAGATAATAAGTTATTGTGACATTATCTTTGATAAATAATTGATTTGATATGTACTATATTTAATATTTTCTATTCCCTGAAGTGAATGGTACAAAGCACATATTTTTCATTCCCCGAAGTAAATGAAACAAAGCACATATTGAAAGGTGCATAATTATACATATTTTCTCATTTAACTATATAAGGGAATAATACGAGTACTAATATCATACAAAGCCCCGGAAGAGCAAATATGTTATTGCCAAATGGAATTAAATTCCATATTCAAAATGTGTTATACTCGTCAATGGCAAAAAGAGACTTATTGAATTTTAAAGATATTCATAGAAATGGATATCATATTGAGACTATTAGTCAAGGAGATGCTAACTGTCTCCATATTACAAGTATAACCCAAGGTAATAAGAAAATCTTGACAAAATTACATGCACTATCATCCATATTGTACTACACAAGAATTAGTACAAAATTGAAGCTCGTGCTATTGTAAACTAGAAGTTTACTGATAACTTTATTATTTAGTATGGCTGGTTAGGCCATCCTGGTTTAATTATGATGTGAAAATTTATTGACACTTCATGTGGTCATTGGTTGAAGAACTGACAAATTCTTTGAAATAATGTTTTTTTATGTGATGTTTGCTCTCAATGTAAACTAATTATACGACCGTCACCGGTTAAGATAGATTGTGAATCTATTAATTTTTTTGGAGCGGATACAGGGTGATGTATGTAGGCCCATACACCCTTCTTACAAACCATTTAGATATTTTATAGTTTTAATCGATACATCGACTAGATGGTCATATGTATCATTGTTATCAACCCGCAACTTGGCGTTTGCGAGGTTACTTGCTCAGTTGATAAAATTACGAGCACATTTTTCAGATTACCATATAAAGGCAATCACTTTTGATAATACTGGTGACATGTCATTTTACATGTAACATCACTAATCGCATCAAGCCAACAAATTATCATAAGTTCTCTCTATTACAAATAGTTTTTGGTCAGGAACCAAATATTTCTCATCTTAAAATTTTTTGTGTGCGCTATATATTCTAATTGCTCCACCACAACGTATAAAGATGGGTCCTCAAAGAAGGTTGAGAATATATTTCGAATTTAAATCCCTTTTGATAATTAAATATCTCGAGCTTCATATGAGGAATTTATTTACAACTTTATTTACTAATTTTCATTTTATTGAGTCAATTTTTCCAACATTAGAGGGAGAAAATAGAATAGCTAGGTAAAGAAACAAGTTGGAATGAATTATCATTATGATCCACGTACTCAACAATATGAACTATAAGTTCAAAGGATAATTTATTTATAAAACTTAGCAAATCAATTGCCAGATGATTTTGCTGACCCTAAAAGAGTGACTAAATCACATATACCAGCTATGAATACTCCGATTAAAATTGATGTCCTAGAAGGACAAACTCTAGTTGCTAATGAGTCAAACGCACGCCTAAAGCGTGGTAGACTAGTAGGTTTCAAAGATAAAATTCCTCGAAAATAAAAATGAGCTATATCTTGTGATGGTCCGATTGAAGAATCAACGAATTATGAAAGATCTCGAGAAGAGATTAAAAGGTCTCCAGAAGAGACATTAAACATGACTCAAGTACCTGATAATGATGAGATCTCAATAAACTATGTCATGTCTAGTAACAAGTGGAACCAAAATAAAATCGACGTCGATAATACTTTTGTATGCAATATAGCACTAGAGATTTTGATGTAGATCATGAAACATTGTCAATTCGACAATGTAAACAAAGAAATGATTGGCAAAAATAGAAAGAGGCAATTGAGGCGAAACTAAAATCTCTTTCAAGAGAGAAGTATTTGTGAGATATAAATGAGTCTTTGTGAGAAATAGAAATCAAAAAGGAGAAATCATGAGATATAAGCTTGCACAAGAATTCTCACAAAGACATGAAATCGATTATGAGGAAACATATTCTTTGGGGGTAGATACAACTACTTTTAGATTTTGATTAGTCTGGCAATAAATAAAATGACTTAGTTTCCGCCTAATAGATGTTGTTACATCCTATTTGAATGAGCCTCTTGATAATAACATTTACATAAAACTTCCGGAAGGATTTAGACTTCTAGAAGCAGTTAATTCAAGTTCTCGAGAACATTATTCAATTTGGGCGCATGTTGTATAATCGCCTTAGTGAATACTTATTAGCAAAAGGCTATAAGGATGATTCAATTTTCTCGAGCATTTTTATTAAGAGGTTTAGCTTCGGATTTGTTATTTTTGTTGTGTATGTTAATGATTTGAATATCATTAGGACTCATGAAGAGATCTCATTGACAATAAAATCTTTGTGCATCAATCGACATACATGGAAAAGTGTTTACAGAGACTATACATGCATAACGCACATCCGTTAAGCACGAGGCAAAGCCGAAAATTAATTGCTATGCATCATATCTTAGTTGGTCTAGAAGTACTATCTAAGTGTTACGAGATCATTACCTTTAGATCTTTCAAAACTTGATGTCTCTCCAAATCATGTAAATAATTGCTATGCACGAGGCAAAGTCGAAATATGTGTTTGGCTAAACATATTGAGGAGATATGTAAATTGCTTTCACAAGATAAGATGCAAGCTATCTTGTGCGGAGATAATGCAAAATTTATCTCAATCGAAAGGTGGATACATCAAATGTGACAAAACGAAATATATTTCTTCAAAGTTTTGTCCATGTTATCTTCAGAAGAATGATATTCGATGAATCCTTTCAACCATTAATCCACTAGTGCATACTCTACTTCAAAATTTGAAGATTGTATTTAAGATTGAATCTTGAAGATTAAAAGATCTTCTGTGATGATTTCATGAGGAAAAGTAAATACGCATTACACTCTTATTCTCTTAACCGAGGTTTTGTCCTAATGGATTTTCCTAGTAATGTTTTTTAATGAAACAACATGATATGCGTGTCAAAGATGTCTGTACTCTTTTTCCTCTACTAAGAAATTTTTTCCCACATGGTTTTTATTCTAGTAAGGTTTTAACGATGCGCATTATCTTTACAGATATTCAAGGGGGAGTGTTATGAATATTTATTTATGGTGAATATCCATGTATGAAAGGAGACTTTAATGCACTTTATTATTAGGGTTTAATACCCATTGTAATTATAATTTCCTTCATTTACCTATAAATATAGAGACTAGAGAAAGGATTGTACATAATCATACTTTGAGAATATAATACAAGTCACTTTCTTTGTCTCTCATCTTGTTCTTGTTCATCTATTTTGTTCATGCTCTTTACTTTATTCACAACACAATAATATTTATTATCGTTTTAAAGAATTTTTTCAATCTTTTTCGAACTAAATTGGTATTTTTTATTAAATGATTTTTTTACCAATATTTAAAGTCATACAAAATAGTACAATATAAATATTTTTAATCACTCCATTAATAATATCTAACTAAATTGAGATTTAATTAGAGCATAACACTAACTTAATTAATAATTTAAATTAAGTATAGATGCTATATATTACATTACCATGCGAATTTTGGGCATGAAGTGATAGGTCGGTCCACGGAAAGTTTGTAAATCAAAATCAAGATAACGATACTAAGGCAGGCACGTCACATGTTACTTTTTATTGTGTTCGTCACTTTTAACATGAAACAGTTTTGTTCCCTAAAGAAAAATATCTCGAATGTTACTTTTAACATGATACTAAGGCAGGCACGTCACATGTTACTTTTTATATGTTGACTTCTTTGCTGTGGGGTTCTGGCATCTTTTGCCTTTCTTCAATTTATTCCCTAAAGAAAAATATCTTTAATGTTAAATATTTCAGGTTAGATTTAGTGTTTTATACCGATGGACGGAGTTAAGATTTAAGATTAGAAAGAGTAAATTATAAATATTTACAAATAAAAAGATAAATTTATAAATAAATTAATTTTTTAAAAATTTAAATAAAAAATAAAAGTAAAAAAAAATCTATAGCTCCGTCACTTATTATTTTTAATTATGTTTCCCCTGAAGTACATACATTTTATACATATATGTTATATCAAGCATTTCTGTCCCGTAATATTTTCAAAATAAGTCTCAGCGTCTTTGTATTTGACAACTCTATAAGCACTTTATAGTAGCAGCCCTTTCGGAGACCTTAATAATCTTAGGAACAGGCACTATCGCACGTAGGAATAATCATTTAATTCATACTCAATAGGTTTCGACTCGACCTAATTTTATAGGGTTGAGTTTTTTAAAAGAAAATTTTAGGTTCGAGTTTGATTTTTTGAGGATAAGGTCGGATTAAGTAGATTTGAGTTTAAGGTGAAAAATACTCTACCCGACCCGAAATAATAATTTAATTTTATTCTAAATATTTAAGTATACTTGCTACAATGCCTCTCTCTTTATATATATATTTCAATTATCTCCAGATTTTGTCTAATAGAAAAAGATTCTAAATATTTTGTCCAATAGATACCTTAGAAAACAAATAAAAAGAGATTAAAAATAAAATTCAGCATAGTAGAAGTACTAAAATCACAATTAAACCAATAATAGATGTATCACAACACGTGCCACGTGTTGGCCTCCCTACCAAGGAAATGGACCCTCCCGTCATCCGCACCACTGTATATAAATTCAAAAGCTCGACTCGAAAGTACCAGAAAGAAAAAAACCACCAAATATAACCGTCTCAACAGGTTTAGTAGATTTCACTCTTTTTCTCTTCCTTTTTCCTAGCACGCAAATATATATAATTTTATTCTCATAATTTTCTTTAAAAACTTTAAATTAATTTTGAAAATTTTATTTATAAATATATTTATTCGAAACCGCTCTTGTCTCTGTAAATTCAGTTACTTCGTTCTTTCATTCAGTTTTCTTTGTTGTTTTTGGTTTTCTGGAAAAAAAAATTCCTCTCAAGGAATGGCGGGAAACGATTGGATAAACAGTTACCTGGAAGCGATCCTGGACGTCGGTCCAGGAATCGACGAAGCGAAATCATCGTTGTTGCTGAGGGAGAGAGGTCATTTCAGTCCAACTCGCTACTTCGTGGAAGAGGTCATTACTGGATACGATGAGTCCGATCTCCACCGTTCTTGGATTCGAGTACGATTATCATCTCAATCCCTTTCTCTCCTTTATAAACACAATAGTACTCTTTTATCCTTTCCGTCTCTCCGTTTTTTTTAGCGTTTATTTTGAAGTATGGACTGTTTTAACTGTTTGATTTTAAGTAAATTTGGTTTTTCCGTTTAGGCGGCTGCCACGAGGGGTCCTAAGGAGAGGAACACGAGACTGGAGAATATGTGCTGGAGGATTTGGAATCTGGCTCGGAAGAAGAAGCAGGTTTTTTTTTTTTGGTGCTATTTTTGTTTGAATCTCGCATCTATCATGTTTAGAATAGAAAGATCAACAGTTCCAAGCTTTTGCTTCTAGCAATCAAGAGAAAACCGCCTACTTTTACTGTGCTCGATTTGATATTAAGTGGTTAGTAGAATAGAAATGAAATTTTGTTTTGCTTCTTATTTGTGATTTTTTCAACTTTTTTTGGTGAACGGCGATTGCCTTAGCGACAAAAGTACCACGGTTGTTTGTCTATGAAGATGAAGCAATTGATTTATTTGTTTTTCATTTGTCTCAGTGATTTTTAAGTTAAAATCCAAATTGCTTTCGTTGTCTACATGTACTGCCATTTCTCTTCCTAAAATTGGGATCTGAATTGAAATTTTAACATTGTATGAACTACGCAGAACTCATGTCAACATGTTATTTTTTGTTCATCACAGGACCTGTTGTATTGATTATGAATTTTTGCTGCTTTATCCTTGATGATTTGATTTGTAATGAACTTTTTATTGTGTATCACTATGTTCATTCTAATGTTAATTTGTTACTTTCAACTTTTGTTGCGTCAAGCCTTCAACTGTGTTAGTTTTTTTTTCTCTTCTATTCGGTTGATTAATAGCTTGAGGGGGAGGAAGCTCAACGCAATGCTAAGCGTCGCCTTGAACGCGAAAGAGGCCGCAAAGAGGCAACTGCCGATATGTCCGAAGACCTTTCAGAAGGAGAGAAAGGAGAGTTACCTGGTGATGTTTCATCTCATGGTGACAGTGTCCAAGGAAGAATGCGTAGAATTGTTTCTGTTGATTTGATGGAGAACTTGGCTAATCAGCTCAAAGAAAAGAAGCTCTATATTGTGTTGATAAGGCATGACCTGCACTTCTATATTAGCTGATATTTTGCAGCTGTTGTTCAGTGATTCATATTTTAAATGTGCTCTTTACCTGTTATAGTGACACAGTTTAGATCTTACTTTTAAATAATAGCTCATTGTTTCTGAGACGTTCATGATGTAATGTGTTTCTTTCTAACTGGTGGTCTTCCTGCAGTCTTCATGGCTTGATAAGGGGTGAAAACATGGAGCTTGGTCGTGATTCTGATACAGGTGGTCAGGTAATTTTTCCCCATTTTTAACTTGAGCGTGTTATGTTCTTATCTGATTCAAAATATGGCCAATCACCCTAGAGCACATTGGGAAAAATTGAGGTTGTATTGTACACAGGTTAAGTACGTAGTAGAACTTGCTAGGGCGTTGGGCACAATGCCAGGAGTATATCGGGTTGACTTGCTGACAAGACAAGTGTCAGCTCCAGATGTGGATTGGAGTTATGCTGAACCAACAGAGATGCTTACTCCAAGAACTACAGAGAACTCAATGCAGGAGCTTGGTGAGAGCAGTGGTTCTTATATTGTTCGTATACCCTTCGGTCCGAAAGATAAATACATACCCAAAGAGCTTCTTTGGCCTCATATTCCTGAATTTGTTGATTGTGCACTTAGTCACATTCGACAGATGTCCAAAGTTCTGAGTGAGCAAATTGGTGGTGGGCAGCCAGTCTGGCCTGTTGCTATTCATGGACATTATGCAGACGCGGAGATTCTGCAGCCCTTCTATCTGGAGCTCTAAACGTTCCAATGCTTTTTACCGGCCACTCACTTGGTAGGGATAAGCTAGAACAGATCTTGAAACAAGGTCGACAGTCTAGAGAAGAAATAAATACAACTTACAAAATCATGCGGCGGATAGAGGCTGAGGAGCTATCTCTTGATGCATCTGAAATTGTTATAACTAGCACCAGACAGGAGATAGAAGAGCAGTGGCGCCTTTATGATGGCTTTGATCCAGTATTGGAGCGCAAACTCAGAGCAAGGATCAAAAGAGGTGTTAACTGCCATGGGAGGTTTATGCCCCGAATGGTTGTAAGCATCAAGATATCATTTTTGATTTGTTATTATTGCTAATAAATACTACTTTACACATGAAGTATTTTACTTTTACTTTCATTGTTCTTTCTCTTCTTTGCTTTATTTCTGTGTATCTTAAGCTGTTAAAATCATATCTAGGTAATTCCTCCTGGGATGGAGTTTCATCACATTGTTCCTCGTGATGGAGACATGGATGGGGAAATGGAAAGAAGTGAAGAAAATCCAACTCCCGACCCTCCTATTTGGTCTGAGGTTATAAATATATTCATTTATTTAAACCTCTCCTTGATAGTAGAAGGATTGCTGCACTTCACTGACTTTTCTTTGCTTGTTATACTCTAATTAATATTTTACTAACTGATCGTTCTTGGAGCAGTATAATAATAATAATAATAATAATAACAACAACAAAATGTATGCAGGTAATGCGTTTCTTTACGAACCCTCGCAAACCGATGATTCTTGCCCTTGCTCGGCCAGACCCTAAGAAGAATATTACAACTTTAGTCAAAGCTTTTGGAGAGTGCCGACCTTTAAGGGAGCTTGCTAATCTTGTATGTACCTGAATTTGAACTGAACTTGATGACGCTTTCAGTTTAGTTTTCTTATAGATTAGATGTATCCCAATTATCTCACTTCTTTGGCTGGTGCAGACATTAATAATGGGAAACCGTGATAATATTGATGAAATGTCTGGCACCAATGCATCTGTGCTTCTCTCTATTCTTAAACTGATCGACAAGTATGATTTGTATGGCCAAGTGGCATATCCTAAGCACCACAAGCAGTATGAAGTTCCCGACATTTACGGTCTAGCAGCAAAAACAAAGGTACACTTGGTGAACAAGTTCTCGATTTAAGAAATTATAGTCTTCTTTCCTTTTAATGAAGAGTGGATTTTTTAATTAGATGCACTATTTTGACTTCTTGGTGATAGAATGTACTGTCATATTATTCTACTTGTAATGTTTTTAGCTTTTGATTAAGCCGGTAAGTGATCCTTACTTTGCTCTTGTTTGTTGACTTCTCTTCTTTAGTCTTGGAGCAGAAAATAATGAATGAGGGATCTTCAGCTACTGAAAGCTTTTGCGTGAAATTTCTCTAACATACCTTTTGTTTTTTTCGTTCTTTTGCAGGGTGTTTTTATTAATCCAGCTTTTATTGAGCCATTTGGGCTTACTTTAATCGAGGTGTGTAACTTGTCTGCTATACCTATAATTTTTCTGTTTCAGATTTTGACATTTTAGAAGCTTCAACATAAGTTCTTCTGTAAACAGGCAGCAGCATATGGCTTGCCTATTGTCGCCACCAAAAAATGGGGGTCCTGTTGACATTCACAAGGTTCGTTCATCATCGCTATCTTGCAACTTGGAAAGGTTTTATCACCTTTATATAGATATGGAGCAAGTTCAGTGTTTTAAACAATACCTATCGGCACTGACAGTAAATTTGTTGCAGGTTCTCGACAATGGTGTACTAGTTGATCCCCATGATCAGCAGTCTATTGCTGATGCTCTGTTAAAACTTGTTTCAGATAAGCAATTGTGGGCGAGATGCAGACAAAATGGATTGAAAAATATTCATCAATTCTCTTGGCCAGAGCACTGTAAAACATATTTGTCTCGGATAGCCATGTGCAAGCCAAGGCAACCACTGTGGCAGAGAAGTGATTTTCGATTCGAAAATTCAGAACCAAATTCACCTGGTGATTCGTTGAGAGACATACAAGATTTATCTTTAAACTTGAAGTTATCATTGGATGGTGAAAAGAGTGAAGGAACTGGAACTCTTGACAGTTACCTGGATTCCATTGATAGAAAAAGCAACTTGGAGAATGCCTTTTTAAAGTTATCTAAGGGTACTATAGGAGGTGCCGAAAAGACAAGTTTAATGGAGAAGGCAGACCAAATTGTTGGTGGCAGTAGGTTTCTAGCAATGAGGATGAGGAAATACATTTTTGTGATAGCTGTTGGTTTTGATTCAACCTCCGATATTCCTAAAATAATGAAGGCAGTTATGGATGCAGCAGGAAAAGGGAGTCCTGTTGGGTTTATATTATCGACATCCTTGTCGATATCCGAGGTACACTCCTTCTTATCTCGGGAAGCATAAGTCCCATGGAATTCGATGCTTTTATCTGTAACAGTGGTGGCGAAGTGTATTATCCATCAACAAGTTCGGAGGACAGTTCTGGGCTTCCCTTCATGGTGGACTCGGATTATCAATCACACATTGAATACCGTTGGGGTGGAGAAGGTTTAAGGAAAACTTTGGTTCGATGGGCTACTTCTGTTAATGATAAAAATGGAGAGATTGTTTCAGAAGATGAATCTCGCTCTACTGTCCATTGCTATGCATTCAATGTTAAGGACCCTGAATTGGTAATCTATTTTCATGTTTCCGCACAACATTCACTCTATAAGGCCTTATTCTCTCTAATCTTCAGTTCTTGTGCAGTTTTAATTAACCCCACAATTCTCCTCAAATGCTTGTTTCTATTCACAGGTTCCCCCGATTAAGGAGCTTGAAAGTTGATAAGAATTCAGGCCCTGAGATGCAATGTTATCTACTGTCAAAATGGCACCACATTGAATGTAATCCCAGTTTTGGCTTCTCGGGCTCAAGCTTTAAGGTATTCCTGCTGAAGTTCTTTATGTTTCTTCAATGTTGCTCGTTTTTTCGTCCGTCGGGATATTTCATCGATCATGTTTCAGATAGATAGTCATGTATTGATATATAATATGACTTGCTCTCCTTTAGGTACCTGTACATTCGTTGGGGCATGGAGTTATCAAACGTGGTCGTCTTTGCTGGAGAATGCGGAGACACGGATTATGAAGCCTTGATCGGTGGAGTCCATAAAACAGTCGTATTGAAGGGAATTGGCAACAGTGCTCTTAAGATTCATTCCAACAGAAGCTACCCTCTAGAACATGTCCTTCCATCTGACAGTCCCAACATCCTTCAAGCTGAAGAATGCAGCACCGAGGGAATAAGGTCATCGTTGCGAAAACTTGGGGTTATCAAGGACTAGCCGATCGATCACTGCTACGAATTCGTCTCCAATCCGGGTACTGGACGACTATGAATTTTCTTTTCGGTTAAACAGTAAGGTACAGATACACTCCTGACTTGACCATAAAAGCTACAGTTGAGTATGGACAACCTTATATACTTCACTTCCTTGCTTTCCTTACTATATAGCAAAGAAAATCAAATCCACTTTTATTTCAAGGTTCAAACATTGTTCCTACGGTACACAAATAACATATCTTTTCTAGCCTCGTTGTCTTTTGCTGCTGCCTGCTTCTTTTTCAAGCATCCACCTCGTATTTGACTTTGTTTGGGTGGTAGTATTAGATTATATTCTGCTTGCTATAATTTGAATTAATTTTCAGGTACCCAGGAGTGGACGGTGATTTTTTAAATGGTATACACTACCCTGGAAAAATTTGAAAGTATACTTGTCCTTCCGAATTTGATTGAGAAAAATAAAAATAAAAACTTAGAATACAGGATGCTCTTTTCGTCAAAACAGTCCTTAAATTTGACAAATTTGATTCCTGAACTCTGAAAATCTAACACAAAATGACCCTTGAACTTCTTAAGTTTGGGTGACAATTTGATTGAAAAAATGAGGTCAATTTAATCAAATTTGGAGACCAAATTGACGAAAAATATTAAAGGTTAATTTAAATAAAATCACCAAATTTAGGGTGATTTGTGTTTTAAATTACAAAATAATTCTGTTGGGATTGAATCGAGCTGGAATTGGTCGGGTTCTAAACAAAGTGTATCATCAAACGTTTCTTGGCAAGAAATGCAAGGTTTGTGTTGTAATTACAAACTATATTTGGATTGTTTATCTCATCAGTCCATTGTTTGCATATCCTTGAACGCGTCGAGTATTAGTGCTATGTTCGAAAGATCTAATGAATAACTTGCTAGGTACACATAATCGGCCAAGTAATGAAGACTTTTCACAAATATTGATCAACCAACCTGGTCAAGAGACAAAACCAACCAGTCCCAAATTTCACAAGAAACTATGGTTGCACAACAGCAGCATGAAAATTCTACTTCTTTCGCATTGAATAAATACGTAGTATACTGGAAGTTGACAAGAAGTGTTAGAGTTTAATGTAATGTGTAATTAGAGTTTATTTTTAAGTCAGTAGTTTAGATTTACTAAAAGTTTTATTTAAATTAGGGATAAATATTATTTAAATTATAGATAAAAGTATAATTTTAATTATACTGAAACTCTGTATCAGCCTATTTAAAGGCTTATCTCATACACATTTGATTAAGAAGAATAAGAGAAAATACAGAGAAACACATTGTCCTCTGTTGAAAATATTATTTCTGTTCTATCGTTAAACTGTAACTTTTCATATTTTATTGTTAATTGTTTGCTGGGTTCATCTTCTCCGGCTACCATGGCCCCTTTTTCATATGGTATCAGAGCTAACAACGATTATGATGTCGTCACCATTGCTGCCATCTCTGATCTGAATCAAATTGACGATCTAATTTTTTTTAGATGCATATTATTTTTTTCCGCTGTTGTCATTAGGCCACGCTCGTTCCTTGGTTTCTCTCTCGTTGGAATCTTACATCTATGGTGAAATTTCTACTCGTTTAATTTTGTTATTTTGTTCTCTATTTAATGGTTCTATCTTAGCCAATCAAAAAGAAATATGAAAAAGTTATAGTTTAGCCTTAAAAACTATTTGGTTCTATCTTAGCCATCCATTGTAAAAATAGGGAAAGGTTATAGTTTAGCCTTAAAAACTATCTAGTGCTATCTCAGCCATCAATTATAAAAGATAGGAGAAGAGGTTCTAGTTTAGCCTTAAAAACTAGATAATATTTTTCAAGGGATTCTACATCAAAGATCCAAGCTGGAATTCTAGTTTGTGCAACTACCAGCTTGAGGGGAGTGTAGATTCCTGTGATCATTGTTGAATGGAAGCAGCTACTCAGTCCGTGAATGATAGAAAAAGCTGGAAGACATCTCAGAATATGCAAAAACCTGAAAAAGATTATCACTGACAGAGGAAAGCGGGAAGACATCTAAGGAGGGTGCAAAAACCAATAACAACGGTAAAGTTGGTAGACATCTCAAGAATGATGCAGAAACCAGCAACATCGTTTGTAAATTTTCAACAATGGTCGTTCAAAGAATAGCATGAGTATGAGTATGTCCTAGCTGTTCAACTCAATGGGTCCCAAAAAAGGGAGATTTTTTTCCCCTAAAAAACAACAAAGAAATATGAGTAGGGCATCACACCCTGCAATGTGCAAAGCAAGACAATAAGGGAATAAGGGATAACTTTTTATTGGGAAATTCTGATCTTCTTAGTAAATTTCACTTTGTAATTCAATGCAGTGCATGTAACATACAAAAGAGAGGTTTTAAAGTTCAGGAATCATACGTAAGCTTGACGTTTCTCCACCATACTGTGTTTCTAAATCGGCGAGTTTGCTTTCTGAAGCGGAAGGTATTTCCTTGCATGTTAGCAGTTTTGTCAACCAGCAATTCCAAGCGGTCACCTCTCTCTAAAACTTTATCAATATTCTCTATCATAACGTTTCTCACCTATTTGAGTACAAGAAACAACTTGAAAAGTTCAGAACATGCTTGAAAAGGAAATGTTGAAGTAAAAAAATGCAAGTCGAAATGCCCTCGAGTGAAAAGGTCATAACTGCAACTAAAAGTAGGGGTCCCCTTAAATATAACATGTTAAATGGTTGGTAATATAAGATTAATATTAGAAATTTATATTCCATGAAACAGCAAAACTAGTTCATTTTTAGAGTAGGCGTAAATCATCATTATTATGCGTTCAAATAAACACCATAGTTAAGTAGGTTGAATAAGAAAAAGGAATTGCCAACAAAATCTAGGAAGAATTAAAACAAAAGAATTGATAACCTGATTCGGAGCATTCAAAGCCTACCTGACTCATTTCACCTTTTAGTCGATTTATCCTATCGGCATTAGGGTCGCTCGAGTAATATTCCATCTGCTGGCTCAAGACCCTTGAAAATTCATCATTCATGCCGTAAGGAAGGGCTGAAAATACTGCTCTTCCATATGTCCTCACAAATCTCTGATGAATGTCTTCAAGGAATGCAAAAGGAATTCGCCCTGCAAAAGATGCAATAAACACATCCACCATTTTAGAACCAAGTCACAAAAGAGTTCTAAACAAAGAAGAGCTATAAATTTTCAATTTGAATAGTGAAAAATCAACAAAATGTTCTGAAGAACATTAATATTACCATCTCTAACTCATAAACATATTCATAATTGCTACAATTGACGAAATGATATGATCAACGAAAAAACATCATTTATATCATTTTTGAACTCAGATAAACCAAATATAAAATCAGGGATGTGTCACAATTGACGAGGAGATGATATGATTCAATTATAAGTTCTCCTACATTTTATATATTTCTAAAAATGATATGATCAACAAAAAAACATCCCTTGTACCATTTTGAACTTCATGATCAAACTCTAGATTGTCAATCAAACATAAAACTTCAACTTTCTTCTCAATCGACTTCTTTTAAGTTTTATCTAACAGCTCTCTTTAGTTTGAAAAGAGTTCAAGAATAATTCAAAAGCAATCGAAATTGAATTGTAATCCTATCGCCTCAATTACACATAAGTTAAATTTCAGGAAAAAAGATTTTTTTTTTTTTTTGAAAAATTACCATCTAAATTAAATAACGAGACAGGTCATTTAGCTTACTTACTTCCGGCACTTTCATCGGCCATACAAAGAACGGTGAGTCCATCGGTGCGTTTGACGTGGAAGATGAATCGATCCTGCGAATACGAAACGTGAGTGTCGTTATCTCCCGGTATCTTCTCCAGAATTTGCTTAGCGATCGCGCTGGCGTTCGTTGACGCCGCCGTGAACTCCGCCAGCACCACCGATCCACGCGCAACCAGCGCGTACAGTATCGCCATCTAAACTCCAAAACCTCTCTCTCTCCGAATAGATCGCTCCGATCCCTCTATCGTGGAATCGGGTGGGGCAGAAACAGTTTTGTATTTTTTAATCGGGTGGGGCAAGACGGTTATAATTTTGGAGAATTTTTATTAAATGTTTTGAAAAAAATTCGTCTCCATATTCTCCTCGCGCGAATTTTTATAGTTTTCGGACAATTTTCATCCCAAAAAATTTAGGTAAAATTACTACTTTAATGACTAAAATTAATGGTCAATTCAGTTCAAAATATAAAGTTTGGATACTTTGATTAAAAGCAGTTACGAGATGATTAAAGATCGAAAGAGTGTTGTGTTGGGGAAGATTTAGACGAATGTTTTAGCTTATATCTAAAAATTAAGATAGAAACATGTTGGTTGTGGTTAGGTTTGACAGAAAGTTAAAGTGACAATAATATTGTTAGAGTTTTTTTATTAAGATATATATTATGAGTATATATAAAAATAAGTATATTTTTTAAAAAAATTGTTAAATATTATGATTCTTGCAGATATTTTTTGGGATTTCCATGGTTATTTATACGATTACGGTTCTGTTATTCTCACGGTTCGAATATAGCAATTCCCGTTCCTATTCTCATTTGAGTTTTGGTGATAAAACTTCCCTAATCCCCGTCCATGTAGGTGAAGATTTCAGTTATTCCATATCACGTCGATTCGAATCCCTACGATTTTCGTATATTCCCCACCAAATTCCCACCCCTACTCCTCTTCTTCCAAAATATATTTCACATTGTTTTTAAAAAGTACGGTAAAAAAAATAATTTTTAAAATGCTGTAAAAGGTGATTTTGAAAAGTTGAGTTAAAGATTTTTAGTGTTTGTTGTTGATGTCAAAAAGTGATTTTTTGAGAAGGTAAAATGTCTATTTTAGATATAATAATATAAAATAAAATAAATGAACTTGGGTGATGTTCAAATCCGGTAATATTATAATGTATGAAATAAATCAACTTAAATTACAATAAAAAAGTATTTTTTGTAAAATTTAGTTTGAAATGTAAATTATATTCTAGATTATATACGGGCATAACAATTACAACTTCATAATAAATTTTAAATAAAATAAGAGTTATATTTTGATATACAAGCTGTGTAAAAAAATTACACAACCCTTCTATAAAATTTAAAACCTAAACCCCAGCACCCTAAAACCAAAGCCTTAAACTCTAACTTCTAACCACAAACCTTAAACTCTACACCCTACACACTAAACCCCTAAACTTAATCTCTAACATAAAACCCTAAATCCTATAATTGAAAGGTCTGTATAAACTTTAGTTTACACAAGCTTGTGTATCAAAGTATTTTCCATAAAATAATTTTATTCTCAATATAAATATTATAACATATATACTATTTTATAATTATGTATGTATAAACATTAGTTAACAATCAATTATAAATAATAATAGAGGGTAAAAAGTAATTTTATTTTCAAACTAACTTTTCCACCACAAAAACTATATAGTCCTGTTTGGCAATTAGCGGATAGCTGATAGCGGATTATATTAGCTTATAGCTGATTGCATTAACTAATTTGACTAGTGGATTGTATTAGCTGATTGTATACAAGTGTTTGATGAAATTAACTGACAACTAATAGCTGTTTAATTATTTAAACAAGCAAAATGACATATAAAGACATGATTATATTTGATAATTGTTTAAATAGTTTATTAATTATCAATATTTTATATCTATTAATTTAATTAGATTATAAAAAATATATATTTTTAATATAATATTATTAAGAAATTTGAAGGGTTTATATATTAATTTATTATTTATATTACAATTTGATTAATTATTAAATTTAAATACAAATATAAATGTGTGAGAAAAAATATATAAAAGTATTAGTTTACAAATGTCATAATGTAAATATGTGAGGGTGAAGAATTAAAATATAAAATGTTAAATTTAGGTTATTTGGAGATTTTTTATAATTGTTAGAGGTAAAAGGGTCTTTATAACTCTAATGTCAAAATCTCTAATTTCAAAAAACTCCAATTAGCAGCTTTTTAAAAATAGAGGTTTCATCTTAATCCGCTATTTCAATTAGTTATTCACCAAACATCCAAATTAGCGAATTTGACCGGTCAAACTTATAATTTTAGCTCATACTGAACAATAAGTGTTTTTTTTTACTTTATTTTGATTTTTCTTAGAATATAATTAATTAATTCAAATATACTATGGCCTTGTTTGGCGAACAACGATTTAGCAAAAAAATTAAAGATTTGAACTGAAATTAGAGGTTTGACCGGTCAAATCTGTTAATTTGGATGTACAGTGAATAGCATATTAGAATAGCAGATTGAGGTAAAACCTCAAATTTTGAAAAAAAATGATAATAGGAAATATTTTAAATTAGAGGTTTTGACATTAGAATTATGAAGACCCTTTCACCCTTAACAATTATAAAAAATTTCCAAATAACCTAAATTTAGCATTTTCTATTTTAATTCTTCACCGTCACATATTTACATTGTAACATTGGTAAACTAAAATTTTTTTTATTCACACATTTATATTTGTATTGTAATTTAATAATTAATTAAATTATATTAAAAAAATTAAATAAATAATAAATTAATATATATATCCTTCAAATATGCTTAGTAATGTTATATTAAAAAAATATTTTTTATAATCTAATTAGTATTATTAGATACAAAATATTGATAACTAATAAACTATTCAAACAAGTATTGAATATAATCATGTCCTTATATGTCATTTTGCCTAAACTATCAGCTATTCGCTAATTGCCAAACAGAGTCTATATAGTAAAATGGTTTTTGTGGCTTGCTACAGGGCAACCCTCCCAACAAAATTTTCTCCATTCAAAACGTTAAGATTCAAGCACATTTTTAAGGGACCTAATGTCTCATCTCGCTAGACCCACCGGCTGTTGGTATTTCTATAAATGATTTTAACTTGTCATCGTGTATTTTGTTTGTGTAAATATTAATTAAAGATACATTATAGTGGCAATGGCGGATCCAAGTGTATTTTAAGGTGGGCAGGTGTTCACCATGAACTTTTTAAACTTCACACACTCAACTCTAATTTTCTTAATTTTTATAAATTAATTCTTATTTTTTTAAAATCTTTATGTGTTATGTTCACCTTTATATTTTGAGATTTTATGTGTGTCTATCTTAAAAAATATATTTATAAATCCATCATCGAATGGTGAACTGCGATTTCTTAATAAGATAAAAAGATTTCATTGTAATTTAACAAATAATTACTATTTATATATATTAAAGGCTTAAATGAAAAATTAGTGCCTAAACTATACAATTTTTGAACTTTAGGTGCCTAATTTTTTTGTGTGCTAAAAATAGGTGCCTAAAATTTACACTGTTACAATTTTAGGTGCCCAGTAGTTAACTATCGTTAAAAAATTCGTTAACTAATCAATGCTTGACATATGACATGTTTATTTAAGTTTTTAACTTTTTGAAAAAAAATCAAAAATATTTAATATTCCAAAACAATATTTCACTCTCAAATCGCCGCCCCTGAGCAGACCCCTTGGGTCGCCAGACCTAGCCGGTCATTTCCCCCAACACGTCGTCGTTGGAAACGACGTTTGGCGTGCCAAACGAACATCAATTTTGTGTTCGACGTTCGGCTGGCACGCCGTTCATTGTTTCCGGGGATGCCGTGTTGGAGGAAATGACCGGCTAAGTTTGACGACCGAGGGGGTGTGCTCAGGGGCAGCGGTTGACGGCAGAATCGATAGCGGGCTTGGGTTTAGGATTTTTTTAGGGATTTAGGGACTGTTTTGTAAAAAATTGAGAATTTTGAGATTTTCTAAAATATTAAAAAAATTTGTGTAAAAACGTTTAAAATTTTTAATTTTGAAAAAAATAAAATGAACATGCCACGTGTCAAGCATTGATTGGTTTACGAATTTTTTTAACGGTAGTTAACCACGGGGCACATAAAATTATAACAATATAAACTTTAGGTGCCTATTTTTAGTAAAAAATATTTTAGGCACCTAAAGTTTAAAAGTTGTATAATTTAAGTACTTATTTTTCATTTAAGCCTATATTAAAAGAAATCTAAGTTAACTAAGAAAATATATTTTTTAAATTTTTTTTGTAAACTATAACTTTATAAATATATTTCAAAAACCTAGTTTTCTGTGCATAATCGCAACAAGTTTTTTTTTTTTGCTTAACCGGTAGCGACAACTAATTTTAGTACTGGTTGTCGACCACCGATGTTCATTATTTTTCTTGCTCTTTCATGTTTTATTTTTTTAATTTTAATAAAAAAATTTACTCTTGTGGCACGCGTTTTCTCTTCTTTTGTGACACGTATATAGATCCTCAAGGCGCAAGCTTTCTTATTTCATTTTGTCATTGGTCATAGAAATGATTAATCCCCACTCGTTTGATGGTTTGTTAGCCAAAATAATTAGAATTATGTAGCGGAGCAATCTGCCTTATAGTTTGATTTGCTCACTACTCTTTTTTCATCCTGTAAAATATCTCGCTTGGCTAGAGACGAAGAGATTTATAAAAGTTTATAGTTTTGATGGTACGCTAATCTCAGTAGAAAAATTTGCTTTTATTTATACTTTTGTATGAAATTTTTAACAGACTAGTCTTTTTTCATTTTTTATATACTATATTTGTAACATTTTAATGATGACATCTAAATTTAGATGACATTGTTTAAAAAATAAATATTAAATAATAATAAAGTGGAATGACGTAAAGAATGCGAAGCAATTATTAATTTAGAACATCGATACAAGTAGATGAGGTAATTAATCCCGTGGGCCATGCTCCATCGTCCTCCAAACTCCTAAGCTCACTTACCCGCCTTCCGACATCAAACGCACGTTTTCTAAAATTATTTCATTTTATATATTTAATTCATCAGTTGGTTAATCCAAATGAGATATTATAAAATTTGAATAATTCTTTTAATATAATTTACTCATTAATAAAATATAATGAGTGATTTTAATGAAAAAAATGATGACCTTCATTCTATAAGATTTAAATTTAAGTATTTTTATCTATCAAGTGTGTATTAAAAATTCAAATAACAATTTGTTATCGTAATAACGGTTGTTACATAGCAATAGCGATACCGTCTGAAACCTTTATTACGAAAAATAACTATTTGCAATGACCACAATATATTCGCTATTGTCCGTAACTGCTAGGGATAGCCATGAGTCAAGTTGGGTCGGATTTTTGGCCATTCCACACTCGAATGCTAGAGTAAAAACTCAAACACAACCTGACCCGACCCGACATAAATAAAAAATATTTTTATTATTCGATAAAATAGAGAGCTAGTTGAAAAAAGTACAAATAAAAATAGAGCATTATAATAATTATTTTATTTTTATTAGACAAAATAAGGAGATAATTGAAATATATATATAAAGAGAGGGATATTGTAGTAATTATACAAATATTTAGAATAAAATTAAACTATTATTTCGGGTCTTGTAGGGTAGGGTATTTTTCACCTTAAACCCAAACTCAGTTTGATCCGATCTCATCCTCAAAAAAATTAAACCCGAACCTGATTTTTTTCTTTTGAAAAACCCGCCCCTATAAGATTAGATCGAATCGAAACTCATTAAATATGGGTTAAATAACTATTCTTAGTAGCTGCAATAAAACATCACAATTAAAAACACGACCCAAGTACAATTCAAATTTTTGGTGTGCGTTACTTATTGAAGGGTTAAAAAAATATAAACAAATAATATTAATAATTTTTTGGGTGTAAAACTGTAAATGAGATTGAAAAACATGTTCTTTTTTTGGTAAAAAAGCCATAAAGAGAAAAGGCTAAATAATTGAAAATTCCCACGTCTAACTCTTGTTGACGCTATTGCTCCAGTTGGCTACTTTCCCCCCTGATCCGATCACATAAACCCTAAAGCTCTTCGTCTTGATTTAATTTCAATGTTGAATTTCGTTTCCAAGGCAGAGATCGTAGTCGTTTTATAGATTGAGGGGGAAAAAGAAATAGATGATGCAGAGGAGTCCACCGAAGCACAGGCACGATGGGACTTCGCCATTGCCTCTCGGGATAGATTGGAGCCCGCCCCCTCGTAAATGGGTCAGCTTTCCCACAATTTCATCTCTTTTTTGTTTGATTTTATTTGAAATTAGCTTGGAATTCGAATTAGCACTCAGCTTTTCTGGGGATCGAATAGTTTAGTTCATTAAATTCTAGAATTTTGTACAATAATTCATATTTAGAGTTAGTTTTACGGCGGATCAAGACCAAAAGAACAACAGACTATCGATTTTGCAATGACGAGATTGGACTTGATTGCTAGATTGTTTCAGTAAATTATGTGGTCGTCTTATCTTTATTGAAAAGACACTTCATTTATTGCTTTTACATTATCAGTTTTTTAATGTACTAATCTAGTCAATTTAGAATTTTAGATTTGTTTCCCATGTCTATATAAGACCTAATGAGCTGGTTTTAAGCTTTTACAGAGTTCCCATGTTTTTTAAGCATTTGCAGCTGGAATTTTAGTAGTAGTAATTTTAATAAAGTAAGGGCTGAGTTATAATTTAATCTTGACATGGATTTCCGTTTTGGATCCCATATTTTTATTCTAACATAGAAAGGAATGGATTTTGATGTCCTTCATTCATGTTCTGGTTGTTTTAGTAGAATTTGTTTGGCTCTCCAGAGACTTATGATTGAATTTTGGGTTTAGTGCTTATTCAATTTACATATACATGCAGAATGGGAGGGAAACTGTTTGGCCACATGATCCTCGAATGGGATGGAGTTACTGTGTCACAATACCTTCTTGGGTAGTCCTTCCAAAATCAAGAGATTCAGATCCTGTTGCGGTAATTACTAGTATACATGCCTATGGTAGATGCTATCTCATTCTTGTCTTTGTATTACGTTGTGATTGAGTTATCTTTCACATTACAAATTTCATAATCACCTTTTACTTATAACACTTAAGTTATGATTGCAAATCTAATACTGTTCAGCTTCGGTATTCCTTTCAATATTTTAACTGACATATTGCAATTTTGTCTTAATCATCAATCATGTAAATCTTTTCAGTCACTAATTTATTTGTCATGCTTATCGGTTAACATTCTTAGGTGGCAGTTTTACAGGGTAAACGTAGGGATACAATCACCAGATGGTGTTACAACTACACGTGGAGTATTGAGAAGATTTAATGATTTTTTGAAGCTATTTAATGAAGTAAGTTCTGCCATTTACTGTATGTTGCACAAAGAAGTCCACAATTTAGATAGTATGTTAGAAAACTGTCGGTATGACGTATAGCTTGAGCATTACTGTAGAAACAAATGTCATGCACCCTGATTAAAATATTCAAATACAACTGATTTAGGGGCCTCATATATTGCTATTGACTTCCCTCTACAGCTGAAAAAGGCATATCCCAAGAAAAGTCTTCCCTCTGCTCCACCCAAGGGGATGTTGCGTTTGAAAAGCAGTGCTCTGTTAGAAGAGGTAGGCAATAAGTTTTTCCACTTTGCTTGTTTTCCTCTTTCGTTTATGGCTTTGGTAGAACTACTTTAGCACCTTCCTTCTCCTTATCGTTGGGAAAAATGTGCCAGTCTATTCTAGTTCCCGTTTTTCTTCTTTGATGGTCACGACTAGCTTTGTTTTCTCTTGTCGTTGCTAATAACAAGTTATTCCCTTGATATCAAACTCTGTTTCTTTGGGCACTTACTCAGCATTGGATGAGTTAAAACTCAAAACACACAAACAGATTTTTTTGTTCTTTTAAAGAAACCTTTCAAGGTTTGAATCTGTATGATATCTATAGTTTCCTATTGAAAACAAGCTTACCATTAATTAGAGAGTTTGCTTGACAAATATCTGTTGGAAAAAGAAGTGCATTTCAAAGCTGAAAGGTCATTCTTAGGTATATTTAGACAACTAAATAAAGCTGCTTAATTTTTATTCAGAGAAGGTGTTCACTGGAGGAGTGGATGACAAAGCTGTTATCTGACATTGACTTGTCCAGAAGTGTCTCAGTGGCATCCTTTCTTGAACTAGAAGCTGCTGCGAGGTCTTGTACGTGCAATTCTACTTCATTTAGTTATATTATCTTGTAAACTTTACCTGTAAAAATGGACGTCTAATAGAATCTAAGGTTATAGGTTTTCTAATTGACCATATATATGTGTATATGGATATATATTATCTACAATTAAGATTAGTTACATCTTTAACTTGGAGTTTTTACATTTCTTATTCTTTCCAGCATTCCAAGAATTAAATGATTGCTCATCCAAAGCTAATGTTGTGGGAAATAGCACAATTTCATCAAATAATATTCCTCCCAATTCAAGTATATCTCATTTTGCTGGCAGTTCGTCAATCACATCAGATTATGGTAGTGATACTGCTTATGAGACATCTGAGCTTGGGACACCTAGATTAGGGAGAGATGACAGTTCTGAAATTGGTTCGGGAGATCTGACACTGGATGAAAATTTAACAGGTTCAATAGATAAACTTGTGAAGTGTGGTATGTCCAATATTGATGAGGGACTATTCACGGGACAAGCAATTTTGGAGCAGCTAGAAGATTTTCCTAGGCATAAATCACACGCCATAAACATGAATGATACTTTGGGGAAAGATATTTATAGTGGAAACGGACCCAGAGCTTCATTTATTGCCAGTAATGGATTGGAACTCTTTTCTGAGATAGAGCCAGCTAAGGTGGCTGGTCATGCTCGGAAGTTATCAACTGGAAGCGTTGGAAGTGATGCAAGTTCCTTGAGAGGTAGTGACATGTCAATTTCTGGGATTCCAAATTCATCTGTTAATGGCTCAGATGACCCTCCTGGAACTGCTGAAATATCAAATACCATGGGAACCCTTGGAAACTTTGATTCTCGGTCTTTTGGAGATACACAAATCGTTCTTCCATTGGATCACCGTCATAAGATGAACAGGGTTCTTCTAACCATGCAGAGGAGACTAGTCACTGCAAAAACTGACATGGAGGATCTTATAGCTAGATTAAATCAAGAAATAGCAGTCAAAGGTTATCTTACGACAAAGGTGTGTATATGCTTTCTGAGATAAATTTTGAAAGTTGTCATAATTTAAATAGTTTGGTATCATTACAATTGAGATATTATCAGTATTCAGGGATCTTGGCAGCAATAGCTCATACTTGTGAAGTTGACTAATATTTCACTATATCGGTTTCCCTTTCTTTCAATAATATCCTTTGTTTGATCAACATTCAGATGAATTGTTTGCAAGATGGGAACTTTTGTATTGTTAGCATTTGGTTATTGTATGTATCAATCAGTATTGCATTTTCTAGTGTTCCTCTTTTGTATCCAGTATATTATCTATTTTTTCATTTCATTTTCTAATGTGTTTTATCTTTAGGTGCTTAATATCCCACTAGAGGTGGAATGAGATTTATTCTTAGTAAAATATTAGCAATTTTGAGGTTGAATTGAATTAACAAACTGGAGATGCTCAGGTTAAGGATTTGGAAGTAGAACTTGAAAACACCAAACAAAAAAGTAAAGAAAACCTGCAGCAAGCTATCCTGATTGAAAGAGAAAGGTTTACTCAAATGCAGTGGGAAATGGAAGACCTTCGGCGGAAATCATTGGAAATGGAGTTGAAGTTGAATCCTAAACGGGTAATGCATTCAACCCCACTTTATTCTTGAAATTATTCTTTTGTTACTGTCATATGCTTGCAGTGTGCACATGCATGATATGGATGCTTTCCCTCAGATATTTTTTTCTCAATTAAGGTAAAAGATGAACTTGGCCAGATAAATTATGCTTGGAGAGGCATTGCTTATAACTAATGATTGTATGTTTCTAGTTGTTTGATTTCTTTTTCTAATAAAAATCTAACCCTATGCCTCTCACACCCCCTAGAAGATAAAGCCAAAACTAATTTTTAGATGGGAACACTAAAGAACCTGGTTGTTGAAGTTGTATTCAATGTTACTTGATTTTTTTTGTTTTGAAAAAATAACCACCACTGCTTTCTCTTGGACAAGCTGCAAGCACCACAACCCTTATCCCGTTGCCTTTTAAATGTACTTATAATGTTTAACCTTTCACTAATAGACAATTAAACTTGAGACAGGATGAGAAGCAAATAACAGAGACAACCAAAGAATCTTCTGCTGAGGATAAGAATGCAATGCTGCGAGAATTAAATGCTACTAAGGAGCAACTGAATGATATATCGAAGCAATATGAAGAACTAGAGGCAAAATCAAAAGCAGATATTAAAGTTCTAGTTAAAGAGGTCAAGTCTCTCAGGAAATCCCAAAAAGAACTGAAGCAGGAGGTTGGTCAATCACTGTCAGAAAAATCTGAAGCTGAGGTAACTGTCTGTACTGATGATGTATTTGTTATTTATTAAGTTACTTTTTTAGGAATTCAACCAAAATAAAAGAAATAGAAAACCATTAATATCTGTTGAAAAAATTTATCTTTATTAAGTATTTTAGAGATATTAGGTGTAGTCAAGAGTAAATCATTGCTCCAATCTTGCTATGAGATGCAGAATTTTGATTTTGCAGGCACAACTAGAACAGGAAAGACAAATAATTAAGCATCTAAGAAATGCAAGAGAAAAAATGCTCAATGAGTGCCGGCTTCTTCACAACCGGCTTCTTGAATGCAGTGTGAATTTGTGTACGGATGATGAAGATTTAACCAAAGATTCTTCCTCTGTCGAAGTAGCATTGGATTTGTTGACTACTTCTGATGATAAAATCACTCTTCTAGTTGCTGAGGTACCTTGCTTTTTGGCTATTCAATACCGTTAAACTATTGTCCCTTTGATGTTCTTTTAATAATTATTGGGATATATTTAGATGGAAAATAGAAGTTAGTTTTGTCCATTTTTGTTCCCAATTAATATTGTTCAATGTCAACCGGAATACGTAGACTTTCACCAAGGTAAAACCCATAAACAAGTTAGCTACTTATGTGCCCTCTATCTCCCATCCACTCCCCGCCCTTCCCCCTTAAAATTTTAATTGTTTTATATTATTTTTTTCCGAGGCCTTTATGCAAATTATAAATGTTAGTTTCCATTCTTTTATTGATTGTCCTTCCTTATCCTTTTCACTAACTAAATCCTTCTTACCTTGCACAAAAAAATCTAATTAGGTACAACGATTAGCCAAGGAAGAAGGCAGTGCCACTGCTGCCGACATCGATAGCCAATATGATACTAGAACAGACGATGAGTTAAGGAAGACCATATCAAACATCTTCACCGAGAATGCTAGATTAAGAAAGCAGGTGAATTCTCATCTACAGCATAGACTCAAATGTGATACCATGACAAAGAATAATGATACCGAATTAACCAAGTCCGGAGATAGATGAAATGGGGTTTGGGTATTGTATTTTTTTTTATCATACAGAGTAAGATAAGGTAACCCCCAGACTCTCCATTACAGTTCCCAGAAATGAAATACATTGAATTTCAGGGTTACACTTGTACCAGTAATGCAGAGAAGATGCCCCTTTTTTAACACTGCTGTATTCTATATTTGTAATCATCTGAAAAACAAGAAAAGTGAAGGAATAAAGCATCAAGAGTTTGATTTGCTTCCTGTTTTCCATGTGGCTGGGTTTGATCCTAATCTGGTTAGAACATGATCAGTTCATGTTTTAAAGACCAATTTGTGCTGTTTTTATAGGGAAATTGAGATGAATCAGTATCATCAACATGGAGAAACAAAATTTGTGGATTGAAACATAATTTCTTCCTAAGCTAGGAAAAAATGATACACAAATTTCACAAGAAAAATAAATGAATCCTACAAACTGAGCCTTGTGAGTTGTTTCACCCATGCATCTTCTTCCTTTGCAAATCACCATAAATCCAAATATAAAGTCCGGGGTTTTGATATTGACGACGAAGATCGATTCTGTGAACGGACAATTGGACAAAATTTTACAGACATGGAGTGCTGTTTTATTGCACAATTCTTGTTCTTACAGATGATACTGTAATAAACAATACCTTAGTAATAACAGCCATCTATTTCACGTGGCTCCACGAGAATGTAAAGTGGCTTTCCATTAAGCCTACGTTGTCCCTGAAACCTCAAAAATCGGAAGATGCTTAGACAAAGAAGAAACTTTTGAATCAAAATAGGGTTAAACTCTATAATTAAACCTATTTTTATAGGGGAGAAGGGATTTTACTACCTTGACCTCCCGGAGTCCGATAACGCAACCGCATTCGACAACTTGAGCACCGACACGTTCTAATTAAACAAGTAATCTCATGTTAGCTTCACATAATGTATGAAGAGTCATCTGAGTTCATCAGAGCCAAGATATTTTCTACCTAAGAGTCTTATGGCAGCCGAGAGAGTTCCACCGGTTGCTACCAAATCATCGATCACGATAGCACGTTCTCCGGCCTCAACGGCACCGACATGCATCTCCAAGCAGTCACTTCCATATTCGAGCTCATAAGCTTCAGCAATCACTTCACCTACACACACATATGTATAAAGAGGATTGAAAAACTTGTAATGTTATGTGCTTCTGCAATTTGTTTTCTGGGTTACAGACATTTTCATATACATACATATATACTATCACTGATCTGATGAGGTCATGCCTACATGATTGACAGCACAAAGAAACACTTGTTTTTTTTTCTTCTGAAATCCATCCCCACACAACCTTGACCATTGAAGCAACCCCCCTTTCAATCATTTCACCCAGCACTATCTCCATTACATATATAGATATGCTTAATATATATATATATAATTTCGAGTCAGACTCGAATTAACTTCGAATATAATCAGAATTCATATGACTAATCGAAAAATACCTGGCAACTTTTTGGGTTTTCGAAGAGGAACAAACTTTGCACCAATGGCTAAGGCAATCGCTGGACCAAACATGAATCCTCTAGCTTCAACTCCTACAGTTAAGTTTTACAGCATGAGATTCTATTTTATTCTTAAACACAACAAAAGGGGGAAATTATGATTTCAGTACTTACTAAAGCAATATAGGGACTAAATAGCAAGTTCGAGTAATAATTTGAGAGAAAAGAAAGAAAAAAACAAAGTGAAGGGGGGGTCAAAAAAACAGAGTACCAGCAACGACAGAGATATCCATGTCTTTGTAGCGATCGACAAAGATGTCAACCGTGTGTTTGAACGCCTTATGATCCAGCAACAACGTTGTTATGTCTTGAAACATAATCCCTGTTATTTTTCCCGAGAAACAAACACCCCCTTTAAACAGAGTTCTTCCCAGAAAATCATAAACAAAAACAGATAAAAAAAAGAAGACCTTGTTTTGGGAAGTGAGGAACAACTCTAATGGCGTTAGATATAGCTTGTAGCCTTGGGTCTCCTTTGAGTCCATTCTCAGCAGCAAACATTTCCACCATTTTTTCGACTATCTGTTGCTCTTTTGTTTCTCTGGTTTCTTCAATGGCAGCTCAGCCTCAACTCTTTTGAAACAAAGGATTGTACAGAGATCATGTTTATATAGGAAGAGAAGGGAAAAAGTGTTTTTTGTTGTTGTTGGATTTCCCTCCCAAAACTGAAGCAGAGAGAGAAGAGGGAATGGTAAGTGCGTTAAATACTATATAATCTGTTGTCTATTTATGTTGGGCAGACCAAAGCACTATTGCTCCATGGCATTAATGTTTGCTTATCACCTTCTCTCAACGCACGTCTCTTGCACGCTTTACACACTATTTCTTTTTTTTTTTAGGGTAAACACCACCGAACTATTTAGGTATACTTATTTTGATCACCGAACTAGATAATTCGTCAATCAGACCATCAAACTTTTAAATTAGTCATATTTTGACCACCGTCATTTAAATTAGCTAATTGTTGTTGCAAATCTTTCGATTATCATGAATGATGCCTAAAACTATTCATAATCACTCTAATCCTAAATATAATTTTATTACGCACTTAAGTGCGTTCAAATTTACAAATTTTTTAGATGTTTCAATAACAATAATACTAATTGTTGTTAATGTTGGATTTAATCAATTAGTTGTATTAACTATATCGAGTAACTAGGAAGACATATCTATCACTTAGTGTCTACTTTTATTTTTTTATGAATAGTGAACGGAGCTAATACAAACTTAGAGACTTAGTACATCTTTAAGTTTTATAATCTTCATGTACGATAGTCAAGACATCATTCTGTAGTTCATGAAAATAACAACACTCTAAATCAACTAATGTTGTTAGTTTTATCATACCATGTGTAAGTCTATTAACTTCTTAACGCACATGCTTGAACTCAATCTCGTGATGCTTTGTCATGAGTCAACCATGCTCGTGATGGGCCATTGTCATAGTTGTCTATTCTGCCTACCCCACTTATGGGCTCGGCGTGAAATCGAACAGTCAAAAGGTCGCTCCGATACTACTTGTCATGAGATCATTGCTCTCTTCTCAAAAGACATGTCTAATAAAATGTACAACGCCACCGCTTATATATCTCTAAATCTTTCCTTTTTTAATGTAAAATTAATATCACCACCTCTTCTCAAACATGACAATAACTTCCAAACAAATTTCATTCCCTCGTAAACATTCTACAACTCTGCATGGTTGAACACATACTTATCATCCTATAGAATCCATCTATATTTCTCTTACAACCACTATTGGGTGAGACCACGCGCCCATAAATGAGAGTAGGGGTGGGAATAGGAGAAATCCAATAGAAGATCTAATGTGTTATTTTAGGACGTCTCCACTGCTGAGTGAATCTTATTCAACGCTCACAGATTTGCTTTCCGTAATCTAAAAAGGAAGATTCTATGAATTAACTTTTGTTTGTTTCTTTTTAAATTAATTCACGGCCCAGTGTATTAAAAGCTTCATTTACTTGTTTTCTGATTTTAAAAACTAACAACCAAACAAACGCAGCCTTAAAAACATTTCCTCCCCCTTTTCATCGGCCCTATCTGAATATGACGTGGCAATTTCATCTAACATTATAATATCATAAGATTGTAATTTTTAGATTTTTTCATTACTTTATCAAATATGATTCTACGATGATAATCGTTGTGTATCACTAATTATATGTACTATTAATTATTTTTGGAATTATAAGGGTATTATTATTCTTTTTAAAATAAAATCTAAAAAATATTTTTTATATTATTTTTAGTTTTTTTGGTAAAGTACACAAATGATAACTATACTTTAACAGATTATTTAATTTGGTAACCAAACTTTTAATTGCTTCAATATTACCGTTAAACTTTTAATTTTGTTTCAAAATGGTCATTGGCTCGTTAACAGACATTAAAAGGGTGATGTGTCAGTTAAAATATTTTGTATAATAATATATTTAGTCATCCACGTTTACACATTCAAATAATTTTGTCTTAATTCGGAAAAAATTAACTCTCATTATTTATACATTATTTTAATTTGACACTGTTTTAATTAAAAATAATTTAACCCTAAACCTTAAGCCATAAACCATAAACACTTAAACCCTAAATTACTTATTTTTCTTATTTTAAGGTGTTAAGAGAGGACGCAAGTTCGAACCTTAGAATGATATTGTTGGGAAAGATAGTCTCGCACCCCAAACATAGACTGTAAGACGAACATGCATATTACCAAAAAAAACAATTTCCCCTTTCTTTACATACCGTTAAACCAAACCATACGTGTTGCATGAATTTGCTTGGTAAAAATGAAATCGGCTTGTTAAAGAATAGCAATTTTGATTGATTTGTAGAGGCCTACAGGGTGAATCATGTTTTTCTTCCCTTCATATATGACTTAAAGTTTAGGATTTAAGTGTTTAGGGTTTATGACTTAAAATTTATAGTTTTAGTTTTATAGTTTAGGGTTAAATTATTTTTAATTAAAATAATCTCAAATTGAAATAATGTGTAAATAATGAAGGTTAATTTTTTTCGAATTAGGATAAAATTGTTTGAAACGTGGATGACTAAATGTGTTATTATACAAAATATTTTAACTGCCATGTCACCCTTTTAACGGTTGTTAACGAGTCAGTGACCAATTTGGAGCAAAACTAAAAATTTAATGGTAACATTAAAGCAATTGAAAGTTTGATTACTAAATTAAACAATTTACTAAAGTTCAATTATCATTTGTGTACTTTACCTAAAAGAAAAAAAAATCTTTTTTTATATTTTATTCTAAAAAGGATAATAACGCTTTCGGTTCCAATGATTTCAAAAATAATTAAAATAAAGGTAAACTACATAAATGGCCACCGAAATTTTAGGACAGATTCATTTTGGTCACTATACTTTTAAAATATTCGATAAGGTCGCCCAACTTTTATTTCGTGTTCGATATGGTCCCTCTCGTTATATTCCGTTAACTGACGCTGATGTGACCTATTTGTTAGTGATTTTTCTCATTAAAATAATACATTAAATAAATTTCAGATGAATTAAAATAAAGGCTTTCTTAAATTATATTTAAAACCTTAAAAATTTAACTTTTTTATCTCATCTTCTTCTCTTCCTTTCGTTCTCACTCTGAACAAGCAATGGAGGAAGTAAATTTTTTGTCATGCTTTTCTAGAAGATCAGCTGTTTTTGTGGACAGATAATAATGCTAGAAGGAAATTTGTTGAGTGCGCGAACTATGGGCATGATTTTAGAAGAAGAATAAGCTGCAATTTTTTAGTTGGTATGACCCCTTTAAATCCACATTTAAGAGCTGTTATTATTGGTTTATTAAGGGGAATTAGAGCCATAGAAAGGGGAAGAAAGAGTGAGCGAATCATTTGGGTCTTTTGTTTGGGGATTTTATTGTACTTGATTTGGTTAGGTTAAGCTAATTGGGAAGCTAAAATTTGGTGTTTAAGATTTATTTAGTTTTGGGTTTTTAAGGTTTATTTTGAGAAGCTAAAATTTAGGATTTAACATGTAATTTAAGGTTTAGGTAAAGCTTGAAATAGTGAATTTTAATATGAATTATGAATTTGCATTCCTTCTTTAACAATGTACATTTTTATTTATCAATTTCAATTTGAATTGTTTAAAGGTATACTTGAAGATGTGTTTAATTCTCTAAAATAATAAGCAATCCCTACCAACAGATTTGAATATGTATTCCTGCAGATTTGAAGATGTTAAATTGTGTTATGAAACCTAATAGAATTATGATCTTGCAGAAACATTTAAAAGCAATGTTTCATAATTAGCACTCAATTGTTTCATAACAAAAATGTAAATTCAATAAAAAATGAAACAAACCAAATAGACTGAAATACGAATTTCATTGATTGAACATCATGCATATTAGAATGGTAGAAGTTACATATCAAAAGGTAGGCTTGTACCTTCTACCTCAAAATGTTTTCTTAAACAAAATATTGTTTCTTACCAATGGTATTCTAAACCTAAGCCATTTACCATTGTATGGTACCTACACCAAAACCATCACAAAGAAAGTCGAAAGTATCCATACATGAATACGTTTATACAAAAACTTACACAAAAATGGCACTTAAATTTCACTGATGGTAGTTTAACTTTTTACACCACAAAAAACTAAAATTCAAAGCCTTCAATTGTTCTTTGGTTTGAAACTGCCAATGGATTCTTGTGAACTTAGAGGCACATTTTCAGAGGGAGTAGTTGGCAGCATCATCCATCTTATCACTTGACATGGGGTTGGTTGCTGCCGAGTTGTCTGTTTTTGTGAGATTTGTCTAACTGCTGTCTTTTTCAGCTGAACTGATACAAACCTTCTAAATTGTATTTGAATAAGATCAAACATTTTAAGTAAAGAAAAAATAGATAATTTAAGATAATAAAAAATTAAATACTCATATGAAATTTTGGTGGTCTATCAGTTGCTGATGGATGTGTTGGAGGTGCTGTAGGTGCAATGGCTGAAGGAGATAAAAATCTAGTTGTTGGAGGTGATTTATGTGTCGGAGGTGTAGTGGTTGGAGGTGATAAATGTGGAGTTGCTATAGGTGTTGAAGGTGCAGTTGCAACACCCCCAACAACCAGTGGTGTGTTAAGCCTAACATTACCTCTCACCTGACCTCTACATGTCCTTATATTATGGCCTGATTTTCCACATTTTGTGCACTTAATTTCTAATATCCTCTGTCTCCTAGTAAGGCTATTGTCTTGTTCATCAACAACTTTTTTCCTTTGTTTTCTAGGTCTATCAGGTGGCCTCCTTTGAACAGGGAGAAGAATTGGTTCCATTGATGGAATTGGTTCCCACTGATTTGCTCCTCTAATAGGGTAAATAAAGTTTGAGTAAATGCTTATTTGAGTTGACGTACGATAGCATGGGTCAACATACTCTTCTGGCCTACGTTGTTTCAATATCAAAGCAGAGACAACATGTGCACATAGAATTCCTATAAAAAACAGTTGAAGACATGTAAAAAATAGTTTAAAATATGTAAGCATCAGTAATTGTAATAAACTGGTAACATGTAATGAAATAATTTAAAACATATAAAAAATAGTTTAAATTGTAATAAACCTGTAAAAAAAACTGTAATAAACATGGAATCCCAAGTTTAAAACAAGTAAAAATAGTTTAAACTGTAATAAACTTGTAAAAATTGTTTAAAACATATAAAAACAGTTTAAAACGGTAATAAACTAGTAACATAATAAAACTGTTTAAAACATGTAAAAACAGTTTAAAACTCTAATAAACATGTAAAAAACTGTAATAAATAGAGAATCCCAAGTTATAAGCATCAATAACAATAATGAAATATCCCAAGTTATAATAAGTAAGCATCAATACCAAAAATCAGTTCAATAATTGAAACAATTCACTTTCAACAGTAATGAAATATCACAAGTTATAATAAGTAAGCATCAATACTAACAATGAAATAGTAACATTTTCAATGTGCACCAATAAAACATGTAAACCTTATACCTGTAAGATCCTATTTTTTTGCAAGAACAATCCATTGCTTTTAGATTCATAACATGTTGGTCAGATGGATCAAATGCAACTTCATACCTCTCAACCTCAGCATGTGATGGCCAACACCTTTAAGAAACAAATACATTATCAATTAATAATAATAACATTTTTATATTTAGGGTTCAAACTAATACATGTAATAAATAGTTCAATATTAATGACAAAATTGAAATTAATATTTACCTAGCACCTTGCTCAATTAATGTGTCCATTTTCTTCTGAATTTTAGGACATAGTATTATAGTATACTTCTGAGTAGCTTCAGCCTTTTTTAAAATTCTATGCATCATCTTTGTACGAATAATCTCCATCATGGTGTGGATAGGCTTATCCCTTGCCTCAAGGATCGTCTGTTAATAGAAAGATATAAGTCAAATTGTAATAGAAAAAGATAAGTCAAATTATAATAAGATAAGTCGGACTATCCCTTACCTTATTAAAACATTTAGAGTAGTTATTTAATAACATGTCACATTTTGATCGTGTGGAAAAATGAGACTTTGACCATGTAGAAAGATCCTTTGCCTTTAACTACTTGTAAGCATCTTTTGAGATCTTTTTCATTTCTATCATTGATTTTTCATAGTCTCTCATAGTAGTTGCCCTTGCAGCTTTCCATAAAGCATCTTTCAGTGCTTTTCCTTTGAAACCTTCGTCATTTTTGAAATTTGAGTACAAATGTCTAACGCAATTTATTTTATCAGCATCAGAAAACAACTCTAAAACAGTTTTGATTAGTCCCTATCACAGTAAAGTAAAAAGAATGACACATGCATTTCACAATAAATGATTGAAATAATATGCACAATAAAAATTTTAAATTGTAATTTTTGTTTATCAGACATTAATGTCACGTGGTGAGTATAACTATGCCTAAGTCTTCTGCCAACAATTGTAGGAACCAAAACCAACTATCACGATTTTCAGATTCAACGGCTGCCACTGCTATGGGATAAATACAATCGTTTGCATCAATTCCCACAGCCAATAGATAGCTTTATTAGTAACCCTTAAGAAAACATCTATTTACACTAATGAAGGGCCTGTAGTGGTTTTTGAATCCCAATTTGCAACCCTCAAAATAGATATACATCCTAACAAATAGTCTATTGTCTAACATGCAAATGGTGGTTGTACCAAGATTTGAGTACCTCAATTCTCCTAGGTATTCATAGATCTTGCTATATTGCTCTTTGTAAGAACCTAAGACTTTTTCTATAACCAATTTTCCCCTTATAGCATTTTACAGCACATACATAACCACCAGTTGCTTCTTTAACATCTTGTTGCATTAAGGACTTTGAATATGTTAGGTCAGACCGAAATTTGTGTAAAAGTGTTTTTGCAATCCACTTAGAAGACAATAACTACCATTTTTTATTCTTCTTTGACAATTGTGTTCATTGTTCAAAGTTTTAATTTGCTATGTTTGATCATTAGGGTCTTTAGGATGCAATCTAGATGCCCATAATACCCAAGAACAAGTACCATTGCTACATATAGCTTGCACTCTTCTATTGCCATTCTTCTTAAATGACATACTAAGTCTTTGGACCCTACCATACTGTTTCACAGCTTCTTTCAAGATGTCCTTACTAGCAAATATTAATTTTTTCCTCAAAATAGGATATGCCATATCCAATTCAGTATTAAATTCAGGGATTTTTTTTTCTTCTACTGTCATTGTTATCAGAAAAAACACTATGCAATGACTCTATATCATCACTATCAGAAAAAACAACATTATATCTAGTACTATGAGGCACAAACACTAAATTTCATTGTACACTATCAATTGCTGGTCCATCACAAACCTCATCAGTTGTATCACAATGATCATTTTCACTGTCCAGAAAGTCAGATTCAGATTTTTGTGAACTTTCATGCTCAGATGGTATATAATCTGAATTTTCTGACTCTAAATTTTCTTCTAAAGTACTTTCTGTCAAAGAAAAATAAAATAAAATAAAGAAAATAAAACAAAAGAATGATTTGAGAGTTGTTTTTAGTGTTCTATGATTTTTTTTTATGTTTGGTTAAAGTGGCTTTCAACAGTGAATATTTTTTGGTTTTAGAATGGAAGTCTTGAGAACTGTAAAATTGGTTTTGAGGGGTTCCACAATTGAGGAATTACAATTTTTAAATCTTATTTGTATTTAAATCCTATGGACCACAACTCCCTAAAAGCTCTAACAATTAGACAGTAAAGAATTGTATTGGTCCCCCACTAAATTTAAGCCCTACCAACCAATTCTAAATCACATGTATAGTTATCATTTCATGCTAAACACAATATTCAATACACATGCCATTTTGTATAGAAATTCAATTTCATAATTCAATAACTTTTTCAAACCAATAAAATAGTAATATCCCAATCAAACAATGACAATTTCAACTAACACTTACGGTACTTAAGAATTTCACACCAAAAAAATTTAGTCACTTTAACCAAACATAAAAAATTCAACCACTTTAACCAAACATAAAGATTTTTTAAACAATAACACCCAATCAACAGTAGTAGTCACGTTTTATATTTAGGGTTCAAACTTACACTTTATAAAGATTTCGACACTCAACCCTATTGAAATAAATGTTCATCACTTTATAAATTTAGGAAGAATAACTTACCGTTCATCGCACTTGATTGACCCTTCGATCGACTCGTTTCAACTATTTTCTTCCAACGGTTGTTGATAATCAAACTGCTAACCCAATTTGCATATAATAAACAAGTAAAACGAATCGATTTTACAAAGAATTTTGACGATAAAGATTTTCTCCCTAAACCTTATTATCTAGGGATTTCAATCGTTTTAAATCTTTTTAACCCTTTGAATGAATTGAAACCAATATGGTGTCGTTTCTTTCTTTTTATTATTTTAATTTATCTAAAATCTTTTTAAATTTTTTAACCCTGATTTAATGTCTTATTTTAATGAGAAAAATCACTAACAAACGGGCCACATCAGTGTCAGTTAATGGAATATAACGGGAGGGACCATATCGAACACAAAATAAAAGTTGGGTGACCTTATTGAATGTTTTAAAAGTACGGTGACCAAAGTGAATCTGTCCTAAAAGTTCGGTGACCATTTATATAGTTTACCCTTAAAATAATTAATGATACAAAGAGGTACACATAATTAATGATACATAGAGCGGTACATGATGTTTATTGTAGAATCATCCCTTTATCAAAATTGATAAATTATAGTTCATGTAATTCATCACTATTTAATTATCATACTTTATAGAAAACAGTTCACATATTTTCTGTATATTATCAATATTAAATTTATTGTCTGATTAATTCAAATCAAATATTACAATAGTCTATCATAGAGTGACTTTTTTTGGTGAAGATGGTATGATTTCATTAGAAATGATCGTACACACAGAATATTATCAGTGCCTCGTTAAAAGTCTCTCTTAATCTAATCGGAGGAAAATAGTACAATTGATAATATTTAGGGAACCAAAAGAAACGGAAAAGAAAATAATAAGGACATAGCAACGAGAAACAAAGAAAGCAACTACACAGCAGGACCCATGGAATCGATATCATCCTGCAGCAACATCTGAACTTCAATCGGGGGAGTGCTCAGGAAGCGTACGTCGAAATCAGTCGTGGTTGTCAATGAAGCCAATGTATCGGCAACCCGATTTCCGGCTCTTGAAACATGTTGGAACAGTAAGGACCAATACGACGACACAGCTCAAAAATATGCACCAATAATGAGCTCCACAATGATCAACGCAGAATGAATGGAATTGGATGATACAAATGAGAGTGGGAGGCTCTCTATTTATAGTTGAGCTCCCCCTCAATCAATGGTCCGGATCGATTTACATGGATAGCCAGTATTAGCCCAAATCCTTACAAGAATCTCTAATCTAGAAAAGAATATCAAATCCTACCTAATTACATCAATTAGTAGGTTTCTTTCCTCAGTTAGTTGATCACACCCGATATGGCAAGATTCCTCGTTTGACTTCTTGTCTCTTGCAAACTATAAATGTTTGAAAGTAGAGGATAAATTTATAAATAAACTAATTTTTAAATTTTTTTAAATAAGAAGATAAAGGTAAAAAAAAAATTCTTCAGAGCAGCCCTGGAGAGAGTTCAACGCAGTCTTGCTATCGGACTCCACAATGAGCTGTCGTAGACCAAAATTTCAGGCACAAAGGAGGCCATGGTAGATCCCCGTAGCTCAGTATCAAGGACTGAACAAGCTCCAATGAATGCAGTGAGTGTAGACTTTTCTATGAACTATTTTATGAAAATAAAAAAATAGACATTTTATTTTAATTTGTCAAAAACAATGGTTCAACTAACTAAATTGACGAAGTTAAATTAAAAATCCAATGTACTAGTTGAACTGATTTTTGATATTTTATTTAATTGTTGTTAAATCAAAAATTAATAATTTAACGAGTTAGATCACTTGTTTATTTTTATAAAAAAATAGTTTGATACACAAGTTTGTATAAGCTAATTTTCCACAAGCTTTTCAATTTTAGTGTTTAGGAGTTTAGGTTGAGATTTATGAATTTGTGTTATAGAATTTAGAATTTAGGGTTTATGGTTATAATTTAAAAGTTTGAGTTTATAATTTAGAGTTCGGGACTTAAGGTGTTAGGGGTTAAAGATTTATGTTCTAATTTTTTATAGTTTAAATACGAAGAGTTTGATAAATTTTCCTTACAATAAAACTTTTATATTCTCAAAAAATTAAATTAAATTTTATAATGTTAATTCAATTGGATAATATTGTTTAATCTTAACATCAAAATGTTGACTTAAAAATTAACAATTTAGTGGTTTATATGCTTTAAAATTATGCCGCTCAATGATTTATTATACAATAAATTAATAAAAGTCAACTGTTTGAATTTATATATCTATAATGAAACAATTGAGTTGGAAAAATCATTCTATGGACTATATAAACTATTACAATATTTAATTTGAAAAAATCAATTGTTTAAAAGTCCACTATTTGATGTTATTAATAGGGATGATAACGGGGTGGGGCAGGTTTTTGGCCAACCCGACCCCGACCCAAAGTTTAGAAGGCTCTACCCGAACCCGTCTCGAATTTTAGAGTAGAAATTTGACCCCGACTCGACCTGAACCGAATTGATTTCATTTCTAAGATTTTTTGTCTGACCTCAGATTTTCTAAACAATCAAACAACCACCGTCAAACTCTAAAAAAAATTAAAATCATAACAAAGAATGAAAGGGTTAGTAGAAAAGAGAACATGCAAAATCCAACAAAATTAAACATAAAAGACCATTCAAACAACAACAAAATCAAGCATTAAAAATGACATATCTGAAGAAAAAAAATGTTGAGATATAGATTTTGATATAATAAATTGAAAAATGTTTTGGACTAAATTGAAAAGAATTTAAAACATGCCTCAAGTCAAAACAACTTGAAAATAAGTTTGAGGAAGTTTAAAAAGGTTTTGAAGTGTTTTGAAACGTTTTTAAGTAGCCAAACATGTGATTTTAATGTACCCGCTTCGATACAGGTATACATGTTTCGATACGGCTAAAGGTTTTTGTTACGAGTTTTTGAAATTGTCAACATGTGTCTCGATACAGGCCTTATCCGTATCGAAACAGCAAGGGGTCGTTTCGATACGCCTACGTGGCATATATCTCAACGACCAAAACTCCCAACAGTCATATTTCCAACGATCTTTTAAATTGCAGGACGTACTGATACGCCTATACTCGTATCGATACGCATAAGCTGACCAGAGCTCAACAGCTAGCTCTAAAGAAGGCCGTACCAATACGGTTACCCGTGTACCGATACGGACAGCCCCAGAACTGCAATTAATGTGAAAAATAAAGACCCAAACGGCTCCAATTCAATCTCACGGTCACCAACGGCTATGAACTCATTTGAAAGTATAAAAGGGACCTTCAAGCATCTATGAAAAGACTAATGCTTAAAATGTCAACAACTATATGATGAGAAATTGTGTCTTAGGGCTTTAATTGTTTATCCTTTGTATAGACATTTGTATAGACAACACTTGTGAGCCAAAATTATTATATTTGCTCAAGTGTTTAGGTTTGGGTGAGAGCTTAAAGAGTGCAAATAAATACCTTGTGAGAGGAATTTTAGTTTGCTTATTTTCTTTGGGTAGAAAGATTAACCGTTTGTAAGGGTTTCATCCTAATCCTAGAAAAGGGGACGAATCAATTAGTGAATTGGTTGAAAATCCTTAGTGGGAGCTAAAGTAGTAGATGTAGGTGCTTGTTCGAAGTCCGAACTACTATAAATTCATCGTGTCATTCAATTTTTTGCTTTCACAAGTCAATCACTCAAAAATCCAACTTCTCCACCTCTTGACAAATTAATCGGTTGTGTACATCGAGCCCAACAAAAAAGAATACATATCTGAAAAAAATTAAAAGCTAAGTGAATGAATACATATTTTTGAAAAAAAAAACTAAAGAAATTTGACAGAAAGTTAATTTCTAAACTCGGATCGTTGTCGTAGGTTTCTTTGATGGCTTTCCTTTCGTTATTCTCTTGAAGATTGAAATGGGATTCAATAGAAAAGAAAGAAAAAAAGAAAATAATAAAGAAAAAAGAAAATGAAAAAGAAATTTCAAAAAATGTTGAGAAAGAAGGAAAGTAAATGAAAATCGAAGAGAAATGGAAATGGAAATTTTGAGAACGGCAACTGGAAAGGAGAAATGAAAAAGTTAAAACCCTAAATGGTATATATAGTGGCATTCTTGTAAATATATTAAGATATATTATAATGCTATTCGAGTCCAGCCGGGTCAGATATTTCGAACCTTAAACTCAACTCTAAAATTTTTTAAATATAAATTTGACCCGACTCGAAACCCGATTTTAATAATAAAAAAATCGCCCCAAACGAATTAGATCAGGTCAGGACCCGTTGAGGACTAATATTATTATCATTCCTAGATATTAATAGAACAATTGAGTTGGGAAAGTCAGACAATCATTTAAGCACAATATTTTAAGATCTTGGTAGGTGATGCAACAAGGTGGGCCTATTCTTGATGTAAAATTTGGTTCATGGTATCAACGGGTAGTAATTTTATTTGTTTTTTAAACAAATTTTACTTGGAAAGGAGAATGAGAAATTTATTCTTAATGAGTCTAGAATTCGCAATCTAAAAAAAAGTGAAAGTGTTTATTAAAATTTTTTAACCACTTATCATAGAGATTGTTGACAGTAATTCTATTATTTTAATTATAATTGTGTTATCTATACTTTATTATATTTAATATATTTAATATAAATATAACAAGAGACAAAGTTAAAACCAAAAATTAAAAAGAACAATAGTCTATTAACTCTTTAATTTTAAAAATTGGAAGAAACAAATACTTTATTTCATTAATATTTAAAAATTCGAAAGAGCAATATCCCCTCCGTACTATTTAAGACTTCATCCTTGAATATGATTTATTACACATTATGAACATTGTGAACATGTTACATTTAACATAAATTGTTCAGGGCTTGATATTACTTGGGTTTTGGAAAGGACATTTTCTTTTACTAATTTTTTGGTTTAATTATCAACATACAACATATTAATTAATTAATTTAGATCGAGTTTTATATAGTCCCAATATAAGAGCGACATTTTTAACTCAATTTTCTTTATTCACAACATTAGAATTTGAACCGTTGATCTTGTTTAATGGATTTAACACCCCATCCCGTTAGACAAACTGGCTATTGATTTCTTTTACAATTTTTTTGAATTATTTTGAAAGTTGTATATTTAATTTCATATTATTTAATTTGATTATACTCAAATTGGGGATTCAATTATGTCTTTTAATATGTTACAACTTGCTCTCCATTTCATTAATATCACCGGTCAGTTCAATTCTAAATGATGTATAATATTTGAATTGCATTGCTAATTCAAGCTCGACTAATGGCGAAAAGAACAGGCCACAAAGGTCTAAATGGTGTATAATATTGGGATGAAGTTGCATAAATGAATCACAAAGTAATACAATTACATGCAAGTTTAAATAAAAATTTTAAAACGTATATTTCACAAATCCAATGAGTGGTCCTAATGATAAAAAATAACGTATTCTTCCTCAGTAATTCAATTTGTATAGTTTAGTTTGTAAATGCACGTAAGTTTATTTAGACTTAACATCGAACACAAATACTATCTTATACTCAAATAGAATAATAATAAAAAATACATAGTTCACAATTTTAGTATTTGTGATTATCTTGAGCCTCTTGCAATTCAGCCAATTTCCACTCCACTTCCACCTGCGTCTCCTCCTCCATCTTGTTCAAAGCCGCCGAAATCTCGCTTTCGCGGCTTGCTCTTCGAGCTACTTCACTTCCTCAGAGGTGTCCTTGACGCAAGAAGCCTCTCTTCAATGGCGACATCTCGTTCATCCATGAATTTCCCGAGCGAGCTAAAGTAGATCTAGTCGAGAGCAAACATTAAGAGCAAAAATCGTGACTAGAAAGTTAATTTGAAGTCGAAAAGTGCGGCCTTTTTTTATTTCGACGGCGAGTGAACGTTGCGAGATTTTGTTGACTTTAATAATTATATATATTATAACTTATTAGGCATACAATGTGAGTAAAATAAAATGTTTTTTTATATAAAATTATATATTCATAAATATTTTTTTGTCATTGAGGTTGATAATTTGGATGCATTGCGGTTGATTCAAGATACATCTCATCGATATATTCCTTTCACTATTTTTCTTCATATCGATTACTTGCTGCAAGGTAATTGATGTGTACATTTTCAGAATGTAATTCGAGTGGTGAATGGCATGACGAAGCTTGCTTGCGTCGAAATCCTTTCCTTCTTACATAAGGATGGGAGGGCTATTTAGTTTTCATTATGTTTAAGAGTTAGCTCTATTTTCTTTATTCACCAAAAAATAGAATGAAAAAAATATATTAATCAATCAATTTTAGGTTTATTCCTCAAATTATACTTTTTAAGTATTTCATTTAAAAATTTAAAAACATGGAATCACGTTCTAAAATTATGCTAAAAAAATAAGATTATATTATTAAATGAATACAAAGTAAGGTAGAGCTAGATGGAGCGCCTTGGATGTAATTTACATATATGGAACTAAGAATTTTCAACATCCGCCCATGCAAAGACCGGTGCAATAGAAGGGTGGATAATGTAATTTCGATGCCTACCTGATCCATTACCATCCCTAATCGAACCAATGATAATATTGTCGCATTCGAGCAAACCCTAATTGTCCGCCCATGCATGCTCGTACTTTGCACTATCCCACATATGTAACATATTCCTTACCTTACCCAATAATCCACAACCATATCCCGAGTGGTAAGCTCTGCCCTTGATAGGTTTTGTTCTTCTTTTAATGCTTAGCAACCTTGAATATGAATGCCAACCTCTCCATAAGGGACGGAACCGGCGTTCATGGTGTGTTATGGGACTTTGATTGTTGTTGTCGTCGAGACTATGAGTCTTCTCGAGGCTATAATATCTTTGATTTTTTGTATCATCGTCATACGCATCAACTTCTTCATCACTCTCTTCATTCTCTAAAGTGATTTTTGAAGTTGGGTTTGAGTTTGATTTCGACCTGCATATTTCGGGTACATATCTATGTAACTATGTTTAAAATATGCTCCATGTTTGATGTTTCGATAAGGTATTAATATTTTGATAACTCAATTCAAACATTGCTTTAGACAAATTTAAAATCCGACTCATGTTTCGGGGACTCCTCATGCAATTTACCCTAAAAAATTTGCTAGGGGAACATTCAGTTTCTAGTACGAGGTTTATGGAGAATATGTAAAAAGCCTTACAGATATGATTTTTTTCGAGCAACACTCTTCTTTAATCGACTCTTTGTAAGGATACAGATGGATGAGACATGCCTTACAAAATGAAGCTGTATCAAAAAACACCCAGAAATCAATAATTAATACAAAAATGGTCCTGAGAAATAAAGTATTATGTCAAATTGTGATGTAAGAAGAGAAAAGAAAAAACATGGCACGACACGAACCTGATCACCATCTTTGATGCCATAGATCACAACCTGATCAGCGTCCGAGACCAGCTTCTGACCTTTATAACTCAAGCAAAAATATTCCCAGACGAGCGGCCTTTTATGAATCACAAAGCGCAATTCCATGTCAATAAAACATCGGTTGGAATCGATTATATGGTTTTGATCTCTTTGTATACTCAAATTTTATGTTAAAATATTGATTTGGATTTCTTCTCGAAAGCATGCCTACTGATTCATCGTTAAGCAATTCAACTGAATTATTAATGACTAAATCCCAAGATTGAGCATATTAGAAGGACCAACATTGTAATTTGACCATTGGAATTGCTAACCAATTACATACCATGAAATCTCGTCGGGTCCTTGATCTGGCATTTGGCTAAAAACATATTGCACAGCAAGCTTGAGTTCTGAAATGGTAGCCGTCTGCATTATGTAAACGTCTGCAAATTCCAATTTCAAATAAACTGAATCCCATAAACAAATCGTATTCGTTTGGTCAAATTATGGTATCAATCCCTGGATCATATCCAAATTTGAAATTATCTTTATACTTTAATTTCATATAATTTAATCCGAATAACTATAACGTTAAAAACCCTAGTTAAAACACTCGTTTAAATATCGGATCTATATTAGTCGGTCAATAAGTTAGATACCGACAAAAATATTGTTGACAGAAAAATTCGAATATAAAAAAAAAAGGAAAGAGAGGGAATTACGAAAGAGAGAGCCATCCAATTTACGAACGGAGAGCTGGATGGGATGTTGACGAAGCTTAGTATAAACAATCCTCATTGAAGTCAATGCGGTGGGCCGCCGTGTGGTCTCAATTCAAAAGAAGAGCATTGGCCATTGCCGTTTGCCTTTTGTTGAGAAAGACGACGACGGTTCCAGAATTCGACGCTAATAAAACAAGCAAATGTCTGTGGTTTCGGAATCTGTCCAACGTTATGAGCGGTTCGGTTGATGTTTTAAAATTAGTCGATTTAGTTCTTTACTGCATTAACCTAAACCAACAAAATGAGGGAACCGTTAACACATTTTTGCTCTCTTTTTTTAATAATAAACTAAACTTAAATTATTTGACTCAATATAAACATATTCTACTCGTAATTTTATAATCTCAACTCGACATGAAAAAATTTCAACACGAAAAAATTTCAATTTATAAAATTCTTTTAATAAATCAAATAATTTAAAATTTTAATAATTAATATATATTTTTAAGTTCGAGTAGAATATCTCAATTTTACTTGATATATATATCACAAAAGAAAGAATATAAATATATATATATATATGTGTGGGATAGGGTTATAAAATATCGTTTAACTTAAAAATTATTAGCATTATAAATATTTACAATCAAGCTTAAATTTAACTCAAATTTCATTTATTAGACTCAAATAATTTTTAAATAGAGTTTAAGTTATAAAAAATCCCTTGATTCCGATTAATTTAACTCGACTAAATCGAATAAGTTCAAAAACTGTGAAAAGAAGATAGGAAATTTACAGCAAGATTTTAACACATACAAACAAATATTTATCCTTTAATCCGAGAAAATGACCTCAGTCGCGATGCTCATTAACCGTTCGATCGAATCTGAATCGAACTTCCGAGCGAACAAAAACGGATCACGCCGCCGTCGAAAGGACGAATCAGAGTCCTTGGTCCCATCGTCACCATATCTCGGCTTATCCATTCTCAGCTTCATGATCAAATCAGGCCCAACCTCCGGCGCCACGTACAGGATTGGGTGACCACCGGTGCTGCCGTTCCAGTCCACGTGGGTCAAAGTAGCCGGCACCACGCCACGTGGATCGCGCAAGTGGACGAGGGTAGGAAGTAATTTTCCTTCCGGTAACACGTGTCCCACATCACGCACGGTTGATTGAACTTTGCCCAAATGACCTTGTCGCCAACGATGAGCCTTGCGTGCTTGCGCGTCAGGGACCAAAACTGGGACCCGATCCTGAAATCATCCAGTCTCAACTCCGGCATCATCGCTTCCGGTCCACGCGCCGCCCACCTCTCGTAGCTCCCGATCTCGTTGTCCAGGATCTCGATGAAGCTCTTCTCGGACCCGATTAGGGTCTGGTAAGTGAAGTTAAACGAGTGAATCGGGATGCACGAAGGTGATAGAAGGACAAACATGTAATTCGAACGATCGTGAAGGGGTGAAACGGAGAGTGGGTTTCGAATGGATGACTCGGTGAGAGAACACGCCCGAAAACGGCGTTTCGTAAGGCTGTTTCGGGTCGGCATGGACATAAACATTGAAGAGGTTTTTAGTGGTTTGGTTAAAATAAAGCTCCCAAAGGGGAGCGAAAGGGAGAGGCGATATAGTGAGGAATAAAAAAGCAATCTTTTTAGGTGAGTCGGGAGGCGTTCTTGAGCTGACTCGAGAAGCGACTCGGAAGAGTGATTTGTCATCTTCCGGCGGTTATAGGACAATCTTTGGTGGGTTTTGGCTGCGGGGACAAAATCTGAAACAGTGTTGGTTTCTGGACCGTCGTGGACGGTGGTTGTCGGAGAAGTGATTGTAACAATAACGGCTAAAGGCAGACAGATGATCAAAGCACAAAGAAGAGATAACGGTGCCGGGGACAGCATGATTTTTGTTTTTTTCTTCTCTGTTGACCAGAGAAAGAGTGGTGGCTAAGAAAAACTGAGAGAGCGGGAAAGAAGAGTGACATTTTAAACTGAGAAAAAAAGATGGGATTTTTTGTTTTAGCGAAATCATATTTTAATGGTAGATCGACGGCGCGAAATGAATCAAATCAACGATTTTTAATACAATTATGTTAATGAATCGAAAAGGCATGAAATTATTTGCCTTTTATGGATATTTCAGCGTCAAAATCGAGTGGAGAAAATTAATAATATTTACGAAATTATTTGCCTTTTATGGAGAAAAAATATTTTTAATGTAATTTTATAATATTATTTATTTATTTTTAACTCTTTGAGATATAATCAAATTTTAATACGAATGATGTTTATTTTAAGAGACTCGAATTTAATTGATTTGTTTGTAACGTTTGTGTGCAATGTCAAAGGGTTAAGTATATATATGAATAGATATTACTTTGTAATTACGATTATTTAAAAATAAAACTAATATTATTTTATTTAATTAACCTCTTTAAAATGTTTTTATGTAATACTTAAATTATACATACTATTATTTATTTGTAAATAAGAGAATAATATATATACACATTTTTATATTTATAAAAATAACAGTATTAATTAAAATAATATTTAATCGAAAATTTTGATAAAATGCAAAAAATATATTTTTATGTAAATTCCTTCAAAATTTTGAAGGAAGAAAAGTATAGAGGGTGGCTACGTAAACCAGTAAGTACAATTTGAATGGATCATTTAGTTTCTTAACCTTCTTTGGATCGAGTTTTGAACAAATAGTGGCAACATGTTATATATGGGTCCAATCAGTGTTATGATCACTAAACTATTCTAAAATGATATTTTTAGGCACTGAACTTTTAGAAGTTACAAAATAATTTTTAAATTTATCGAACTATTACAAAATGGTTGTTGACTCATTGCAACTTATTGATAAATTTTGAAAAGTTTAATGACCATTTTATAATTGATAAAAAAAATTAATGATCATTTTATAACTTTAAATATTTAGTGACAAAACTAAATATATGTAATATATATAATATTTAATATATAGTAATTTCGGTTAATTAATTAGTTTTAAACCGAATTAAATGATAACTGAAATTAAAATAATATTAACAATTATTCGATCTTACTTAAAATTAATCGACTGATTAACCGAAAAAAATTCGATTAATTTAATTAAAACCGAATAATGTACGCCCCTAATTATTAACGATCATCCAAGAAGTGTTTTGATTAATGACTGTCCAGAGTTTATAAAGGAGGGTGAGGGTTGGATCATTGAGATTCGACATATTTTCCGACAGAACAACAAGTGTATCCATCATTTAACGAATTTGATGTAAGATCAAATCGATGACTTATTAATTCTTGAAGAGCGGTCTATGAGTTTAATCCCCCTCTTACATGGTGATGTCAGTGGGGAAGGAGTTTTAATATTGTAATTTTGCTCCTTTCATCTTTTCACCAAAAAAGAAATACTAGTACTTCGAGACTCAATTGAAACACTTTAAAATTCAGAAATCAATTTGAAATGCTGAACATAGTTTGAGGACTTGGAATGAAATTAACCCTGAATCATAACACACATTTATGTGTCTGTGTAAAGTGTAGGCTAGGGAAGCAGGCATGTGGATTGAGTCGGGAGCTACAGACCAAACTCATGAATTAACCCTGCCATGAAATTATTGAGTTTGTGACAGAAAAACCAACAGAAAAAGAAACAAAACAAAGAAAGTCCCCTCATTTTTAATTTTTCTTCTTCACTGCTCATATCTTTGTTGTGGGTACGGTTCTGCGTGATGTACACGAGACGAGATAGATCTCGAGTTATTTAAGTTTAACTTGGTTATAGCTCGATTAATATTTAATTCGATTAAATTCGTTCAAATTTTTAACGAGTTAAATTACTCGATACACGATTTGAAAAATTTGCGAACTATTCTAAAATATAATATACTAAAATTTTAAACCAAAGTGAACTAAAATAATATATATGTTGTTAGATAATAATCTGTATGTTGTTAGATACTAAAATTTTAAACCAAAGTGAACTAAAATAAATGTAACAAGATAATTAACACTAGATTAAATTCGACTCAAATTCTTCATTTACACAACTAGTGAGTCAGTCCATCAGTTTTTATGAACAAAAGGAACCCCAAAAAGCATTAAACTACAAGCAAATTGCACCACACACACAGCTCTTGCCATTGTTTCACTTTGAAGAAGCACTCAAAAGAAAAAAACAAAAAAACCCTTTTTTTTCTCTCTTCTTCTTCTTCTTTCGAGAACCGCCATTGAAGATGCCTAGACGAGGTCCAAGACCTTCTGTTTGTCAGAGAAGAGCTTGGCATAGTGATAGGCACCAACCCATGCGTGGTTCCCTCGTTCAAGAAATTTTCAGGTTACTTTTCCATTTCTTTCATGTGTTTAAAGTTGGTTTTTTTTTAATGATTTTGGTTTTTGTTGTTGTTTAGAGTTGTGAATGAGGTACATAGCTCTGCAACTAAGAAGAACAAGGAATGGCAAGAGAAACTCCCTGTTGTTGTTTTAAGAGCTGAAGAAATAATGTATTCCAAAGCCAATTCTGAGGTAAAATTGTTCTCCTTTTTGGTTGTTTTTAGTTTTAAATTAAAAAGAAAAAACCTTGAGGCTTGAGCATTGTGTTTTTATGGTGTTTGTATATTTGCATAGGCCGAGTACATGGACCTTAAGGGACTGTGGGATCGAACAAATGATGCCATTAACACAATCATTGGACTCGATGAGAGTACCGAAACTGGAGGGCTTCTTCAACCTTGTATTGAAGGTACTGTTTTTGCTTTGTATGATGGTTTCCTCTGTTTGAATTTGAAGCCAAATGTGTATATTTGCAAATTGGGGTTCTTTTGTTGCTTGATTCTGGCTTAATTATGATGAATGTGTTGCTTGATTCGACTTTGTTGTTGGTTAGCTGCTCTGAATTTGGGCTGCACACCGAGAAGAGCCTCGAGGAGCCAACGAGATTGTAACCTGTGGTGTTACCTTAATCCGGGAACTCAAGAAGCTGACAGCATTGCTCGAGGGAATGTCACAGCGAACTCGCATTGCATGGATGGTTATTCTGGCCTCATGAGACCGACAACGATGAATGCAACTCATTTTAACGGCGACCATAACAAGTGTCCCTTTGCATCTGGGAATGGTTCCCTTCCTAGTAGTACTAGTAATCCATGCTTACCTATAGAGAAGTATCCTTGGAATTTGTATTCGGTGTACCCTCTATTCTACAGAAACCACCATAGATTCAAAGAGCCGTGGCATGATTTCGGAGTCTCCCCGAAGTTAATTTCTAATACAGTAGAGCCTGCTAAGATGGGTTCCATTCATTACCTATTGTTTTCTGATGTGGACTCTTCGAATAAGATGAACCAAACAGATGTAGTACATGCTTCCAAGAACCCACATGACCTTGCTTGCGATCTATCGTTGCGGCTGGGCCCTCTTTCAACACCTTGCTCGAGTGTTAGAAATGGTCAACCTTGGGAAATAGGAAAAAACAATTCCACATCTCCGGAGTGGAACAAGTTCAGTGATAAAAGTTCCTCTTCTTTTCTTAGGAGCAATGGAGATGATCCCTTGAACTCATCTTCAAACGAACGGAGCATTGAAGGTGAACACACGAACGTAGAAGCAACAACGAGAAAGCAAAAGACGATAAATGGTCCGGCAGCAGATCAACAATTCCGTTTGCCATCGAAGCTTCCCTGCATTCATTTAACTGGAAGAATGAAAAGTGCAGGATCCTAGACTTAAAGACCCTTAACATGGCCTTGGTGAGTATTCATGCTGCTGAAAAAACTCTCTTCCTTTTTTCGCAATCTTTTTGGTAGTTAATAGTTTTGTGATGATGATCAGTGTGTAGAAATGTTTGCAAGAATGCAATGTGTAAATATTTTGAGTGAAATTTCAATTAGATGAGCTAATTCTTTTGTAGTTAATAATTTTGCTAATGATTATTCAACCAACTGAATCATCCTATGTCGGCTTTTCGGATTTTTTTTAGATAGCTTCATGTTAATGTATTATCCATGAGGGGGAAGTGGTTTCTTTTGTCCTTAAAACATATCCATTACAAGACATAATCTCATCATGGGACATTTACCTCTTACCAGTGGACAACTTGTCTGATTGGTTGGATTTGGATTAAGAAGTAGGGCTAAAGCTAATGATTATTAAATGAAAAATGTAAAGAAAAAATGTGTTGGTTTGTATGAGTAGGAGACAAAGGTCTCTTCACAAGAATCTAACCATTATTATTTTGGAGCCAATATGCTTTAGGGTGACTTATGTAGACCCCATATACTTAGTCAAATTAGGAAGGTTGAAATCATTAGTGAATTGACTTTTGTGGGAGTGGGGAAGCTTTTCTTTGTTTTTGAGTAGTAGTGGGGTCATGTTTTAATCTTTATTGGTTTGTAAATTTTTGTAACTCCTTCATGTTCTGATTATATTTAAAATTAAGTCATGTTTGATACCATAAAATTTAAATATGAAACTTTGTTTAAAAACATTGAATTTCTTATGATCGACTCAAGTCATAACCATGTTGTGGCGGGGGAATATTTGACCTTTTTGATTATGTAATTTTGTCATCAAGAAAGCTTGAAGGAGATATACTTCAAAAGTAGATATATGGAGGTTCTTGGCGTCGAATTGAAATCTTTTATCTTTTTGGTGCTCATATTTATGCACACACTAAAAATTAGGTTTATGATTTATAGTTAGGATTTAAGAAATTTAGGTAGAGTGTATTTTTTAGTTGTAAGGTTTAGGATCTAAAATTTAGGGTTAGAACTTAAAAATTAATTTTTTAGTGTTAGGGCATAGGAGATGAGACCAAAAAGACAGAGATTCTGTACCTTGACATCACCCTAAAATGATATTTGCTTCATCTATGTGAGTAATATAGTAATTTTAATATTGACAAGGGTATTGGTAAAAAGGATAAATGTGACTTTTAATCTTAGAATTTAGTAATTTTTTTAATCAACATTAGTTTTTAAACAGTTGATGCTTTGTCATTATGACACTATGTCATGTGTTTATGTTGTGGTGTGAGAAAAGAACTTAAAGAATGTGTTTATATTTTAATGTGAGTAAAAAGAACTTAAGAATTAAGAATTAAATTGGAGAAATTTATCAAGTTCAAGGATTAAAAAGTTATTTTATCCCTTAAAAAATGTTAGTGGAGTAATCACAAGGTTGGAAAGTGAAATAAGTTCAAATTATGGTTTTGGCCCCTTCATTATTTTAAAATTAGTTTTTATACTTTAATTTAGCATGGTTAAATCTGTTTTATTTCAAATATTTAAAATTTTAACTAATAAACCGACTTAAATTCGAATTATCATACCTCAATTAGTAAGGTTAATTGAATGGCATTGACTATCGAGACAAGGAGAGGCCTCCTAATAATTTTGTCTACTGTTTTGCATTAAATTATTGCCCAATTGCCCTTCTTCCTGGCCCGTACTATTCCCCATCCAATCCCTTAAAATATACTTCATCTGTCTCACTCAATATATCTAGTATTGATTTTTTAAAAGTTAAATTTTGGTAAAATAATAAAAGATACCCTTAATGTTTGTATGTTTTGTTATTTGGCCCTCTACCCAACGTTTCAATTTAGTCCAAATATGCCCCAACTGGATCGAAATCGTTAGTCAACTAACGGTCAATAGTTGATGTTGACTGGACTTGTCACATGTTAAGAGCTGCCGACGTCAGAATCAATTATTGACACGTGGCCGGACCTGATGGTGACACATGGCGAATATGATGCTGACACGTCAGTAGAACTTAACACGTGGCAAGTCCAGTCAACATCATCCGTTGAATGTTAGTTGACTAACGATTTCCATCCAACTGTGACATATTTGGACCAAATTGAAACGTTGGGGATTGTTTACTCCAAAAAAAAGAATAGGGGACCAAATGACAAAACATGCAAACGTTGGGGGCATTTTTTGTCATTTTGCCTTAACTTTTTTAAACTTTGACCATAATTATTTTAAATATTTTTTATAAAATATATATTTTTAAACTACTTGATTTGAAGTTTTTAAAATATAATTTTCACATTTTTATTAATAATAAATTTAAAGTAACAATGAGTTAAAATTAAAAAAAAATTGATAAAAAAAGTCTGTACTGGATATATTAGATGGGACAAAGAGAGTACATCCAATGGTATCAATAAATCAAAGTTAATTCAACCAAACAAATTAGGTCAAAAAATGGCAAATCAAATTTAAAAATGGGACGGGCACGAGTTAGATTGGATCGAGTTTTTGATCAATCCAACCTGAAAATATAAAGGTTCTATCGGACTTTGACCTAACATGTAATAAATTTTTACCAAATCTGAATTTTAAGATTAAAATTTAAACAAATAAAAATACATTTTTTTTCTATTTTTACTAAAAATAAAAGGAGATAATAGAAAGGAAATATAAATAAAGTTAGTTATGGTAGTTATGGTAATTATCTCTACTCTTTTTCTCTTTTATTCAATAAAATTACATGTAATTAAAAAATATATATAAGAAAAGACATTATAATAATTACCATTAAATATATAGAAATTTGTACAAATATTTCGAGTCGGATATTTTTCATCATACATCTAATCCAAAATTTAATATTTTTTCATTTGATTTAAACCCGACCTTTTTTAAAAGAAGACCAACTTCATAAAATCGAGTCGTGTTAAAATGTATAAAACTGATCATTTTCCATTAATGTTAATTTACACTTACACTGTATTTGTATACAAAAAAGAGACAAGCAGCTTAAACTAATTCTAACAACTGCATTAACAAACTAACTACTTTCTACACTCTCCTCAAGTTGGAGGTGTAAAAACATTTTTTAACCCCAACTTGGAAATTAAAAAACATGTTGTGAGCTCAACGCCTTTGTCATCACATCCGCGAGCTGTTCTGTTGATGATACATGCCCAGTTTGCAGCAAGTCTTCTTGAATCTTTTCTCTCACAAAGTGATAATCAATTTCTATGTGTTTGGTCCTCTCGTGATAAACTGGATTAGCTGCTACATGTAAAGCTGCCTTGTTATCACAAAACAACTTAACTGGTTTCACATTCTTTAAGCCAAGTTCTTTAAGCAAACCAACTAACCAAACTACCTCTGATGTTATAGCCGCCATGCTTCTATATTTGGCTTCTGCAGAGGACCTTGCAACTTTATTTTGCTTCTTTGATTTCCAAGAAACCAATGAACTTTCAATCTTCACACAAAAGCCAGTTACAGACCTTCTAGACATAGGACAAGACGCCCAATCTGAGTCACAATATGTTGTGAGTTGATGATCATTCGAAGCCTTCAAGAGAACTTCTAGAACTGGTTCCTTCTTCACATATCTGACTACCCTGAGCGCTGCCTCCATGTGAGACTGTTTGGGATTTTGCATAAACTGGCTCAGATAATTCACAGCATTTAAGATGTCCGGTCTTGTGTGTGTCAGGTAAATTAACCTACCAATCAACCTTTGGTGAACTGTTTTGTCTTCCAACAGTTTGTCATTCTGATGCTGATGAGTTGCTTCATCAAAAACTGTCATGGTCAACTTCAAGTTTTGCTCCAGAGGTGACACAGCTATCTTTGCATCCTTGAGTCCAGTGTATCTGATAAGTTCTAAGGCATATTTCCTTTGGTTCAACAGTATGCCTTCTTGTGATCTCAATACTTTAATTCCAATGAAGTATTTCAAATCACCCAAATCCTTCATTCTAAAGGTTTGATTCAGAAACTTCTTCAAATCGACAATCATTTTCAGTGATCAATAGATCATCTACCTAGATCAATATGACCACAATACTATGTTTCTCTTTCTTGGTAAAAAGTGAATAGTTATAACGACTTTGTTCAAAATCAGCGGACAATAAAGCTTCAGTAAGCTTAATATTCCATTGTCTAGATGCCTGTTTCAGACCATACAGGGACTTTTTCAGCCTACACACCATATGCTCCCCTTGGCTGTAAAAATCCTTGAGGCAAAGTCATAAAGACCTCTTCATGCAAATCACCTTGAAGAAATGTATTAGACACATCCATTTGATGTAGAGGCCAATGAAGAGAAGCAGAAATAGACAAAACAGTTCTGACAGTGACCATTTTAGCAACAGGATAGAAGGTTTCCAAATAATCAATACCCTCCTTTTGGGTATACCCCTTTGCAACCAAGCGAGCTTTGTATCTATCAACCTCACCAGAAGCTTTACACTTGATTTTGTATACCCATTTGCATCCAATCGGAACTTTCCCAGGTGGTAAAGGTTCAACAGACCAAGTAGCATTTAATTCTAAGGCTTGAATTTCCTCTTGCATAGCCTTGACCCAAATAGAAGACTTATTAGCCTCGAAATAAGTAACAGGTTCCATAATATTGGATATAGATGAAAGAAAAACTTGAGAATAAGAAAGTAAGTGAGCATAGGATAAAGAATCAGGTAAAACAAAAGCAATAGAAAAACAGGAAGAACTAGCAGATGAAGAGGATGGATAGGTGGAAATAAAGTCATCTAACCAAGTTGGATGCTTAGTTGGACGAGAAGACCTTCGAGGAGGAACAACAGTAGGTAAAGGTGATGCTGACTCAACAGTAGGTAAAAGTGATGCTGACTCAACAGGTGGTGCGGATGACGCTGACGCAACAGGTGATGAATCAGAACCAGAAGACACAAAACTAGGAGCATCAGAATCAGGAATATTTACTGAAGTAGTAGAGTCAGGCATAAGAGATGCAAATCCAGAAGTAGGAGAAAGAACCAGAAACTTTAAATCAAGAATAAAAGGGGTAGGAGGAAAAAAACAGTAGTAGAAGAAGAAAGTTGAAAAGGAAAGACATGCTCCACAAATCGAACATCCCTATTGACAAAAAAAGATATAGTGTCAAGGTTGAACAAGACATAACCCTTTTGGGAAGGAGAATAGCCTAGAAACAAAGAAGGAAACACTTTTGAGGAAAATTTATCCTGAAAATGAGGCAAACGAGAGCACCCGGAGGGGGAACCAAGGGTGGCACAGGATCAACAGACCCCTCCGGTACGACAGAATCAACAAGGGCTGCCTGAGAAACTTTCTTCCTATTGAACTTAAAGTCAGCTGGGAAACCGATCAAACGGTAGCATGACCCCCTTTTATGCCCTTTAACCTTGCAAAAATCACAAACACCGGTGATTTTTTTACGCGAACCAGAAGTAGATATAGTCGACTGCCCGTATGTTTATCGTCGAAATAAAATTAAATTCGCGAAGAAAAAAAATTGACAGCAAATGACAGTCGATCGACCGAGGAACAACGTTCGAGTCTTGCTATATGAGAAGAAAGCTTCGTTTCGTAACTGGTAACGTGATGAACGATGACGACGCTGGTCGAATTTAAAAATTTAAAGTTATTTTATAAATTTTAATAAATATAAATTTTTTTAAAATAAAGGTAATTTTAAAAACGTTAATTATTTATTTAATTTAAAAAACTTTAAATATCTATTTAAAAAAATATAATTTAAAATCTTATTTAAAAGAATCGGAAAATAACGTCGCATGTCGTTTATTACACAACACATTTGACCATTTGTTTATTTGTTGGAAAGAGTAAGAAAATGGTCTTTGTTGTAAGAACTTTTTAAAACAAAAATTGGTTCCTTTTCTCCACAGGTTTCTCGTATTCAATTCATCGGATGTCCAAACCACACGTAAAAGTTGACCAGTTTGTCTATCATATTTGAAGAATACCAAAACACTAGGGAAAAAAAAACAGCTAAGATGGAAAGGCAGCTCAGATTTCAGGAAAAAAAACAGACACCCATATCTGCAAATCCACTTGTTTCTGCAATAAATAAGGTCAAAGCTAACCCTTTTACTCTTATGTCTTATTGTTCTTCACACTGTAATCCTTTAAAACCATATTCTTTATAATTTATTGCTCATGGTAATTTACCAACACTTGTGAAAATTTGCATCTTTTTCACACTTCTTTCCCGTGTTTCTTCAAAAGCTTTTTCCATTGATTTCATGGTCAAATAAGAACTGCCCATAAGTTGTCGATTTTCCCTTGCCTTATCTGATTTTGTCCCTTCAATAGCTTGTTTTCTACTCCAAAACCAGAACTTTGTTGAATATATGGCCTAATTAGCTCAGTATTGCCTTCTAATCTGCTTCCTTTAGAGCCAAAATTTTGTGTTCAAGGCACAGAATTTTCTCAGGAAAGTGGAAAAACAGATTTTCTCTCCATATATCTTCCTTGGTTTGGGCTCAATTCTGAATATTCTAATGGAACGCAAGGGTTCTGTTGATTTCCTGGTCTATTTTGTACTTACCCATTTTTTCTTTGATATCTCCATGGCTAACGATCGGTTCACTGGGTCTATTGAAACGGAATTTCAAGGTTCCCAGATGAATTGGATCGACAATAATGGCTTGTTCCTCGTATGAAACAACTCGGAGTTTGGTTTTGGCTTTGCCACTACCTCAGATGTCACATCGTTTTTACTAGTAATCATGCATCTTAAGACTACAACGGTGATTTGGGCAGCTAACAGAGGCTTCCCTGTTTCAAATTCAGACATGTTTTTGTTTCAAAACAATGGCAACGTGTTGTTACAGAAAGGACAAACTGTTGTCTGGACGACCGATACCGGTGACAAAGGTGTTTCTGCTATGGTATTGATGGATTCAGGGAATTTGGTTTTGCAAAGGGATGATGGGAAAGTAATTTGGGAGAGCTTTGCTCATCCTTCAGATACCCTTGTTTCGAACCAAGAGTTTAAACAAGGGATGAGGCTTGTAAGCAATCCTAGTTCTGGTAACTTGAGTTACATCCTTGAAATCAAGCACGGTGACATGGTTCTTTCCGCAGGTTACTCGAATCCGCAGCCGTATTGGTCGATGGGAAAGGATACTCGAAGGAACATTGACAACAAAGGTGGGGTGGTGACTTTTGCTTCCATTGATGAGAATTCATGGAAGTTCTTTGATGAAAGCAAAGTGTTGCTATGGCACTTTAGGATATCAGATTCTATTGATGTAAATGTGAATGACACTTGGATTGCGGTGTTGGGAAGTGATGGGTTTATATCTTTTCTCAATCTGAATGTCGAAGAGTCTTCTTCGACAGCTAAAGTTCCCGATGATCCCTGTGGGACACCCGAAGCTTATATGGCCTATTTTGTTTGCTCGGGTTCTTTAGCAGGAAACACTAAATGCCAGTGTCCACTGGAGCTTCGTTCGGGCACTTGCAAAACTGGGGTTGTCTCTGGTTGTGGTAATGGCAAGGATGCTGTAGGTCTTGTAGATGCTGGAACCGGGCTCGATTATTTCGCGCTTGGCTATGTTTCTCCTTCGTTGAAAACTGATCTTAATGGCTGCAAAGAATCTTGTCTTAATAATTGCCACTGTGTGGCTATGTTTTACGACAACAGCTCAAGGAATTGTTTTACTTTTGATAACGTTGGTAGCTACCGAAGCTCTAAAAACAAGTCTGATTTGGTTGCTTTTGTTAAGATGTCGCGAAATGGAATCAGACGAGGGGATAGAAGAGGGAAAAGAGGCTTCCCGTATGTTGTGATTATAGTGATTCCTGCAGTACTTTTCATTTTTGGCCTACTTTTTGTGTCATTGAGATACTACAAGAGAAAGAAAACAATGCCGGAATCTCCTGGTGAGACTTCAGAAGAGGATACTTTCTTGGAAAGTTTCACCGGGATGCCTATTCGGTTCACTTATAACGACCTTCAGACTGCTACGAATAACTTCTCTATTAAGCTTGGACAGGGAGGATTCGGTTCCGTGTACCGTGGAACTCTTCCAGATGGAACTCAACTCTCTGTGAAGAAATTGGAAGGCATTGGTCAGGGGATGAAAGAATTTCGAGCTGAAGTCGGTACTATCGGAAGCATCCATCATCTCCACCTGGTTCGGTTGAAAGGCTTCTGTGTGGAAGGAAGCTATCGGCTTCTTGCTTACGAATACATGGCGAACGGTTCCTTAGATAAATGGATATTCAGGAGAAACAGAGAAGAACCATTGCTGGATTGGGGGACAAGGATCAATATCGCAGTGGGAACAGCTAAAGGGCTAGCTTATCTCCACGAAAATTGCGATGCAAAGATCGTGCATTGCGACATAAAGCCCGAAAACATATTACTCGATGACAACTTCCTTGCCAAAGTCTCTGATTTCGGCTTGGCAAAGCTAATGACTCGAGAGCAAAGTCATGTTTTCACTACACTAAGGGGCACGAGGGGGTACCTCGCACCTGAGTGGATCACAAACTACGCGATATCGGAGAAGAGTGATGTTTATAGCTACGGCATGCTGCTGCTGGAGATCATTGGGGGAAGGAAAAACTTTGACCGGGCTGAATCCTCGGAGAAATCTTACTTGCCATCCTATGCATTTAAGATGTTAGAGGAAGGGAAGCTTCGAGATATTCTCGATTCGAGGTTGAGTATAGAAGGTGAAGATGAGAGTGTTTTCACTGCTGTCAAAGTTGCATTATGGTGCATACAGGGAGATATGCATTTAAGGCCATCAATGACCAAAGTTGTTCAAATACTAGAAGGTCTCTCCTTTGTTCCAAAGCCTCCAATGTCGTCTCCAATAGGTTCTCGACTTCATTTGAGTTCGTTTAAATCGACGGCCATGATCGGAGATGGCACAGTTTCGGCCTCAGCACCATCGATCTTCATTGGCGATGATTATCTTTCAGCTGTTCGGCTTTCTGGTCCAAGATAACAATTTCTTAATAGGATAGTTTAGTTAAATTGTTCTGAAGATATGTAATATTACCAACTATTATTCAATACAGAATCAGACTCCAGAATCAAGGCCCTTTTTGTTTTATGATAGTGATGGATTAATATGATCAAGAATGCAAGACAGAGGAAAAAAGTGCAAAAAAACAAAAATATATTATAGTCAAATTATGGTTTTAGTCCCTTTATTATACTCCAGAATCAAGTCTGGTTGTTGGTGAACAAGTGAAATTGATATGCTTATTTTTGCTTAATTTATTGTGCATAAATTGCTGAACTGTTACTAATTCCTTGCAGTGGAGCTGAAGCCGTTTCTGTTTCCGGAGGTCCGTAAATCCGGTTACATTAGGCCGACTAGATTCCGGGTGAGCACCAATCTTTTATCATATAGAGAACTTGATAGCTGGTTAAATAGATAGTTAAGGGTGTTTCGCCACTAAATGAGTGTATAGCTATTATTACCTGTTAATCTTCAACTGTCATACTATGTAGCACACTTTGCATTTGCATCTGCATCTTTTTCAATGTAAAACAACGTTCTACCACCTGATTTTACTGGCCGTGGCTGATGGCAAAAACCTGATGTATGGAGCCAGACCCTGAAGGGAAGCTTCCCCGAGCATCTCTGGATGCCGTTGGCTTGAAGCAGTGATTCTGCTTGCAGAACACAAGAACTAGTTGCTCGATCCGGGGCTCACACTATTGGCAGTAAAGGGTTTGGAAGTCCGGTTGCTTTCGATAACTCGTATTTCAAAATTCTTCAGGTAAATACGCAGGAAATCAGAACATATTCTTTGAAAATTTTAAGAATGCTTATATCAAACTAGTGAATTGTGGAGCAAGGTGGAACAGCAACATTCTATTAGTGTATTGTCTCCTTGATTCTCATCCTAAACCAACCAGACCTGATCCTCGTAACTAAACGTCCTCATACTAGTAAATGAGGTTGTTAGAGCAAAAACTAGCCACCGACCGGTCGAGCAGGCCAATGAAAATCAGTCAGGTTGTCCAATAATCAGGCATGAATATTCCACAAGTATGTAAATGTTACATCACCATTGTCATCTTCTCAACTTTGAGCTTGCTTTCACTTCATTTCCATTACATCTGTACTAACTAAAACATCCGAGAATATCTCGGAACACATGCAGAATTGAAAGACTAGACTCGAACTTGAAAATTGATCCAGTAATTATTAAAAAATTCGAGTTATTCGAATTTTCATTTTATAACTCTAATTTTATTTGAATTTTTTTCGAGTCGAGCGAGCTTATGAAATTACGAGTCAAATCAATTCATTTAATTTTTTCAAGTCGAGTCGAGTTTTGCTCACCTTAGTACTATATGCAGTGGTACCTTCCCTATTTATGCGTAGGGCAGGTTATGAGACGAGGGACCGAAGTCCTAATGTGCTCCATGTCCTTGAGAAAGACACTAATTTCTCTCTCTCTCTCTCTCCCCCCCTTTTTCAGACATTAATTGATGATTTGTTGCCTTCGAAATAAAATTCCAACCATCCAATATTCTTTTATAATCCGGAATGGGTTTATCGTTATCTTTAACTCCATGAATTAAAATAAATAAATAAATAAATAAAAATATTGATTGTTTATCTTTTAATTAATTGGTGGATAGTTGCATTATTCATTTAAGGATTTGATTGGTTTGATGGGCATATTTCAGTCATAATAATGTCAAATTTGATTCCTTTATAATTATTAATAATCATTATATATGTAAATTTTGTTGTCCATGTATTTTTAAATTTTAAAATCTTTGTATAACTGTATTATCGTTTACACTTATATTATTTATTAAAATTTTAAGAATACACGTATTAATTTAATGGTTATATTTTGATACACAAGTTGTATAAAAAATTATACAACTTTTCACATTTAAACTATAAAATCTAAAACCTAAATCTTTAATCTCAACTCCAAAACTCTAAACCTTAAACATTAAATTCTAACTATAAACCCTAAATTCTAAACCCATGACCTAAACCCCTAAATCCTAAACCACAACCTAAGCCTATAAACCCTAAAATTAAAAGGCTTATGTAAACTAAAATTTATACAAGCTTGTGTATCAAAATATTTTTCATTGATTTAATAATAAATCATTATGAACTCCATAAGTATACCTGTTAATAAACTAGTCTTGATGAAAAATGCTAATAATTACAGGGTAAAATTTTAATAAACAATATGTGTAAACCTGCATATTTATACTATAAAACCCAATTTTTAAATTTATAGTCTTAACTCTAAAAAATTAAACCTTAAACTTTAAATCATATATGTTAAATTTTAAACACTAATCTTAAATTCTAAAGTTTAAAACCTAAATTCCTAAACTAACTCCTAATCAGGGATGGATCTAGAGAGGGCTGAAGGGGGCGGTCGCCTCCCTAAAAATTTAAAATTCTTATATAATTTATTTCATACTGAAAATTTATTTTTGTCCCCCTAAACTTTTATAAGTTCGCTCCTATAGAATTTTATAGATTCGACCCATCTAACATAAAATTTTGCGTTCATCTCTATCATTAACCCCTAAAACTACAAAAATTGTATAAAATAAAATTTACACTGCCAGTAAATTTGACGGACGCAGAGTAGATTTTAATTTATACAAAAACTCAAAAGTTGACGGAGCAGAGGGACCGGTATCATATTTTGACGAAACGACGATATTCTCTAACTAACGGTAGACGTGGTTACGTTAGCCAAGCGATTTCATGACAGAAGCAGCGTGCAAGGGAAAACAAGAGATGATGCTGAGTCAGCCGAGTAACAACACAATGTACTTGAAGCAGGCAATTGAAGTGTCTTGTCCGTGTAGAATACGATATTTCGGTCATTTACAGAGCTATAAAGATGTTGGAGATTTGTGAAACACTCGTATTAAATGAAATTTATCTCGTTTCATATTTATAAATTCACATAACAACATTTTGAATGACAAATTTATAGTGTCATTTGTCATTTAAAATTATACCCCACAAATTTAACTCGAGATTCGAGAATCGAATCGAGACTCGAATTCAATCCGAACACGATGATCCGAAACTCAAAATAAGCCAAAATCGAACAAAATTTTAGTTTAACCGAAAATGGACCCGAACCGATTTGTAACCGAATCGAATGCAGCCCGAAATAAAGAAAATATATTAAAATAAATAAATAAAGATGAGATGTGAATTGTCGCACAATTCACCAAAAAGTCAAATATATAGGCTATATAAAGTCATATATAGGATGGTAAAACCTAACTAAGCCTGGAAACCCGTCTCCTATTAATCTGATATTGACCCGACCCAAAATCAATCGAATCGAAAATCAGTCGACCCAATACCCGAACCGAAATCACCATAGACCTGAATTAAAATCGAACCAAACTTAAATCGAATGTAGTCAGACCCGAAATTACCTGAACCGAAACCGAACCAAGTGGACCCGTTTTCCACCTCTATTTAAAATGTTGATGTGAATTTTTTAAAGATCTCGAGCAAGTTATAATATAAATCATCTATATTTAGAGGTGACAAATGGGTCGTTCGGGTCTGCTTTGGTTCGTGTCATTTCGGTTAGGTCAGGTTTGGTTTTAACTACGTTCGGTTTCGATTAGATTTGGGTCAAATATGGTATGGATCGGTTTTAATTCGGGTCTATAGTGATTTAGATTGAGTATCGGGTCGGGTCGGGTCAAGTCGGTTCAGTTGCTTTTTTTTGTCGATTGATATCGGGTCGGTTGATTTCAAGTTGGGTCAAAGATCGGTTCAATATGAGATTGATATGTTTCAGACGAGTTTTCAGGTCGGATCGGTTTTTTTTCACCAATATATGGCTTTATATTTGACTTTTGGTGAGTTGTGCAACAGTTCACATCAAATCTTTCTTTATTCCTTTTAATATATATTTTTATTTTCGGGTTGCCTTCTGTTCGGATAAAATTGGTTCGGGTCCATTCGGTTGCTGGAAAATCAGATCGAGTCCATATCAATTCAACTAAAATTTAGGTCGTTTCGGTTCGATTCAGTCTGTTTCTGGTTTTGGATCAAGTTCGGATCATCATGTTCGGGTAAAAATGATTCGGGTCTCGAGTCAGTTTGCCACCTCTATCTATCCTTTTTCGGTACCACTTTCTATGCCCTACACTTAAAAATTAGGTTTAGGGTTAAGGTTTAAGGTTATGGTTACGGCTTAGGAAATTATGGGTAGAGTGTATTTTTAAGGTTTAGGGTTTACGATTTAGAGTTTAGAATGTAGGTTTAGAGCTTATAATTTAAACTGTTAGTGTTGGGGCATAAAGAAGAGCACCAAAAAAGACAGATGATTTTTGTCTAGCAAGTTAAACTCTTTTTAGTGTTGGGGCTTAAAATTGTGTTTTTATTGAATTTTATAATCGATTTTTTAAATTTTATTATAATTATATTAAATATTTTAAATAATTAAATTTTATAAAATTTACATTTAAAAACTACTTAATTAGATTTTTAAAATATATATTTTATTTTTTATCAATAATAAATTTTAAATAATAATGAGTCAAAACTAAAAAAAAATGTCAAGAAAAATTAATAAAAGACAAATTTCATGAGATATGGAGAATATAAATTTAACCGAGCGTTCCGTAACTTCAACGAACTTTAAATGATTCAAAGATCATGTTTTACATCAACATTTTTTCCCTAAATTCTTTTTAACAGTTAGAAGACAAAATACAAATCTTTATGCCCCAACTTGGCTTAAAAGCATTTCGTTTTATGCCTTATCTTTTAGGTGATGTTGTTTACTAAGCTAAGCAAAGCAAGAAATAAAAACACTTTAATAAGGTTTTTCTCAAAACGATGAGGATTCATGTTTTTTTTTTCGAATCAAAACTCGATTTTAATTATGTCTGATTTTAAGATTTAATTATGAGGTTTTAAAACAATGAATGGGAAAAACATATTAAACTGAAATTTAATATGTTCACAAACGCACAATGATATAATTTGTATTCATAACATCATATATTCATATTCGCATTAATTCCTGGAATAAGACATTTTTTTAGCATGACTTAATTTTTATTTAATCCTTCGTAATAGTAATTGGACTAAAAAACCAATAAGTGTTGAGTGTATTGGTAAGACCACGTTGCACTTCTTCAAACTTTAGAGATAACATTATTAAGAGAGATAATTTCGTACCCCAAACATAAACAGTAAGACAAATATACATATTACAAAAAATAATTGGACTAAAAAGCATCACCATACCATTTCTATTATATATTCATTTATTTTAAACCCTAAATTTCAACGTTTTGTAGTTTTATAACCTTCTAATTAGTTTTAGTTCTAGTTGTGGTTTGAGTAATATAATTATTGAATTAATTATATAGTTTAATGTTTATAATATTTTTTCTAAGACAATTACATTTAAATAGGAGATGAGTGTACTTAAACACACTCGAATTAACTGACACAATATAGTCAGAAGCATAATAACCATGAAAGATAAACAAAATTATATTTTGAGATTCATACCTTTCTCAAAGCTACAAAAAAATATATAATTCTTCATCATACTAAAAAAATATAAATTCTAACCATGAAGTTCTAACTCGTTTTTAAAAGGAGGATATTTGATCCCTTCTGACAGCTCGAAAAGAAGAAGTTGAGAGAGACTTGGACTCCGTCTTCTGTCTTCCGCTACTTGTTTCTCCTTTATCTATCTGGATTGTTAGTTCTATTGGTGGCTCTTCTTCTTTTATGCCCGTTACGAACTTGTATACGTCTTGATGTGCTTTGGTGTCCTTGTTTATGTTTGTTTTAAGTTTATGTCCAACCTTGTATGAATATTATTATTAATGAAAGAATTTTCATCTTTATTTCTTTAAAAAAGCTAAATATATATGCTCCTTCATCCTAAGAAATACGAGTTTAAATCGCATTGTTTACAATGTGTATGCACATTTCTGCATCAATTTATCTGTTTCACTCATATGACATTTCTGCATCAATTTAACCTCCTATAAGTATACAAATCATTGTTTTTTGGCTTTAGGGCTACTTTTACTCCTATAGTAGTCTTAATTTATCAGTTTCACTCATATGACATTTCTGCATCAATTTAACCTCTGAAGTAGCCAAATTGCATCACCGTTTAAGGTTTAGGAATACTTTTATGTTTTATAATCATTTTAGATTGATAAAATTTTTGATTAGGGTTTAAGATTTAGAAACTAGGGTTGAAGTGTCAGTCGAGGGGCAAATGGTGATGTAATTCGACTATTTTAAGGGCCAAATTTATGTGAAAATATCATAAAGTCAAAATCGATAAATTGAGACTACTACATAGACAAAAGTAGCCCTTAAGACTTGTTTTTTTTATAACTACCATTATAAGACAACCTCTCAATTCAAAATTCGTACTTCTAACTTTATTTAAAAGATCTATTGTCTTATATAATTAGACCAACCGATTCTTAATATATACAAATCATTATGTCTCAACAATTTCATTCATATGATTATACTTTCGGTAAAACTTTGATACACAGACCGTGCAAAATTAATTTTACATAAGTATGCATATTTGCACTATAAAACTCAAATCTTAAATTCCTAACCTAACCTTAAAAAACTAAACCTTAAACCCTATACCCTAAATTCTAAACACTAACTTTAAATTTTAAGCCTTACAACTTAAACCCCTAAACTTTAAACCTGAAACTAAAATTAAAAAATAGGTGTGAAACTAAAATTTACACGACTTACTTATTAATTTTTTTTCTTATACTTTTATATTAAATCATTAAACCGTAATTTAACCGATTTGACTTTCTATCCGACTTTTAAAACATAGATATCAAAGGAAAAAAAAAATAGTGAGAGAACAAAGTTAGTTACATAACCGTGTTCACTTATCTGAAATTCGGGTTAAAAGGCGAAAGAAAAATAACGTACGAAAACCGTATTTTTACATTTTTTATTGGTATAAGAAAACTGTATATTCGTAACCGTATTTTATGAGGGGACAGACACCAATCATTATCTCTTGAAAGAAAGCGACTTGGAAATAGATTTGAAAGCCGCTACTATAAAATACCTTTCGCCCTTCAAAAATTAGAATCCAGCCAAACAGAAAATAAATAAATCATTTCCCCAATTACTTTCCATTTGTTTTTGTTTTGGAGAGCTTCCTGTTTACTCCTTTAATCTTCATTGTTCACTTCACTATCTTCCTTCTCAGATCCTTTCGATTTCATTAACTGATTTCTCCGATTTATCTTCTTCTCGGCTTCATGAAGGTTTGATTTCTCGCACGCTTCACGAGGTAAGGAAGTAAATAAGTAAAACTGCTTCTCCCCCTCCCGCCGCACTTTAAATTGTTGTTTGTTTGGTTGCTGAGAAAGAATGAGGATTTCATGTTTGAGTTCCGGTAATAGTAGATCAATGTGAAAGGAAATGTTGTAGTAATTGTTTAGTGAACTAGTGCTGGAGATCTCTGTTCTCATTGGAGATTTGCTCTACTTAAATAATCTGTTTAACTTCGTTTTTTTTGGCTGATTTGATCGCGTTTTTTTAATTAAGCTACTCATGACGTGTTTTCAGTTAGATTTGTTTTTGTTTGTTGTTGGTACGGTAGTATGAGATCTAATTTAGTGTTGCTTGTTCATTTTTTTCTGCACAAATTTGCAGCCGCAATGAATATCATAGATGTTAGATGCGATTAATATTTTTGCAACTTGATCTGTTATTTATATACTTTTGAGGTTGTAAATTGTACGAGATGAACTTGGATAGACGGGGATAATTGAAAATTAGTAAATATAGTTTGTAGTTGCTGTGGAGGTTTGAGAAAATTTAAATTTGTGAAAGTGTTAATTGCTTTTCATTGTTTTGTAGTTGGCCTTATACTTGTTTGTTTTATCCAGTGTGATGGATTCGGAAGATATCTTGCCTGTCAGTGGGCTTGATGAGGTTGCTCTTCAAAATGGCGTCAATAGGCAACTCCGGGTGTCTGGGGACGACAATGGGATTTCAGATAATGTGAATGGGAATCTTGAGAAAACCTCTGAGACTTATTTGCAGAATGAAATGGATGATAATGGAAAAACTGGGGAAGGTAGAGAAGAAGTGAATGAATTTGTGGATAACAATGGATTGATTGATTCTAAGGTAAAAGGTCTTACATTCTGTTTGGGTGCTTTTATTAGGGGTTTATATTTGAGGCTGTAATTGGGAATAAACTATCAATGAACAGAACCAGATGATAATATTTCATTAAAAATGAGGTTAAAGTGGATGCATTTTAAAATATTTGATGATTTGTCATATTTTGATTCACTGACGGTGTACACTCAGTTTTCAAATGTAACTCCTTTTATTAATTACAATTAGTCTGAACTTTATGTTTTATGAGTGTGTCCATATTCACAGGAAGAGGAAGTTAAAGATAATGTGAAGCAAACCAAGCCTCAGAAGGTTCAAGGCAAGACCAAGAATGAGAAGCCCTCTGGTCCCAAAAATGTTTCTTCAGCTTTAGTGAAGAAAAGTAAAGATGGAAAAAGTGAAAAGGCGACTTCGAAAGCTTCAAATGGTGGTTCTCTTGCTACTAATTCACGTCTGAAACAACCTCTTCAAAGTAGATCTGTTAATGAAAAACAAGGCAATGCATCCAAGGTTGGAGCTGATAGTAGTACTGATTTCTCATTTAGTGCATTTTTCTTTTTTTATTTTGCAACTATTACTGCCTTTCTGACCACTGCTTTCCTCTCTCTGCTTCTGACAGCAGTCTGAGAAATTTGGGTCACCCTTCTCTGAAGGCACTATGTACGTACTACTTTTTGCTTATGTTAGAAGTTCTCTTTTATCATGCAGCCTTATGCCTATGTTATCGATTTTAGGCTTAAGGGCTCCTCTGATATTTTAACATCAATTTGGTCCTTGAAGTAGTCGAATTGCATCACCGTTTGCCCTTTGACTGACACTCTAACCCTAATTTTTAAATCTCAAACCCCAAATCCTAAACCATGATCAAATTTTTTATCAGTTTAAAATGATTATAAAACATAAAAGTGTTCCTAAACCCTAAACGATGATGCAATTCGATTACTTCAAAGGCCAAATTAATGCAAAAATACCATAAGGGCGAAATCGATAAATTAGGACTACTACAGGGGCAAAAGTAGCCCTTAAGCCTTGATTTTATTAACTTAGAGCCCCTGAAATTAGACTTTACGTTCGAGATGATGAATGATACTTTCTCCTTCCATTTCTCAACTGTTCTATTGTGTATTATAGGGAGAAACCCAAGCTGAAGCCTCTGAAGAAAGGGCCAATTCATAAAGCTGAAGGAGACACAGAGTCCTCGTATCCTTTACAGTTTGTTTCATAATTACTTCCTGCCTGGGACTATGAGTTGAAATGGTTTGCAATTTGAACTTCCTTCTTGCTGCTCTTGTCTAGAAGTTTCTATTTTTAAACGAGATATTTCTGTTTACCTTAATTGCTTCATAGAAGCCCCACGGCAGCTGATGGCAAACCTCGTAGGGTTGGTACTCTTCCAAGTTATGGTTTCAGTTTCAAGTGTGATGAACGGGCCGAGAAAAGGAAAGAGGTCGATTCTTTATATAATATTCTCGAGATTTTACATCGTCTATTCTTGCAGCTCTCCTATTTAACTTCTAAAAGTTCTCCATTGTGTTGCGCAGTTCTACACTCAACTTGAGGAAAAAATTCATGCAAGGGAAGTAGAAAAGAGCAACTTGCAAGCAAAGTCCAAGGTATTATTTTGTGAATATGATGCCCAGAATAGTTTCTTTCTTATCCTAACAACCTTTTAAATTTCTGATAGGAAACTCAAGAAGCTGAGATTAAGATGTTTAGGAAGACTTTGAACTTTAAAGCAACTCCAATGCCAAGCTTTTATCAGGAACCTTCACCTCCTAAGGTGGAATTAAAGAAGGTTTGTTGAATGTTTTGATGCATAAAAAGCTAAAAACACAAATGACATGCTTATTAATATTATTTATTAATTTTCTCTCTTTTTGGTGTGGGGGGATGGCAGGACTGAATTGCTAAACAATACATATAGGTGTTAAAGGTTACTTTTTAAGGTTTTATCATTAGGTTTGCCACCTATCTACTTTTTATGCTTTTATTACATGCATTTGCAAGTGTCTCTACTCACCTTCCTACAGGAGCCATTTCATTTCTGCAAAATGCTGCCAGATGCTTGAGTTGGAAGTCATACCTCTGTGAACTGTTGTTAGCTGTAGCTGATACATTTAACTTGTAACAACTCGAACCGATGAACAATTGAATCAGTGTTGGGTAATTAGTGAAGGCCCCTCTGAATAAACCTGAGAGCATAAAATTAATACATTCCCAATGTGAGGTTAAACTCTGAAGGGATAAATTTTATCATCTACCTCATCTTTCCGCATATTTAAATGGCAGCATGGATTTTTTTCTTTAGGACTTAGATTTATCTGCTTTGTGAATCTCTTAAAGGGATAACTTTGAATTCTGACTGTTTTAACTTGCCTTGGCCTCAATTCACAGACCACCCTTTTTCTGCCCCTTGAGTGTGAAACGTGCATCATTTTAAAATTTTATACTATATTCACTGCATCTACAATTCTAGTTTTGAGTTCACACAAATTTATTATCCATTGGCAAGACTTCACCCTTCCTCTTTTTGCCTGGATGCAGATACCAACAACAAGACCTAAATCTCCAAAGCTTGGTCGGAAAAAAGACTCAATTCCTTTGGACTCCGATGATACCAACAATAGCGGTCACCAATCAGGTCGGTTTAGTCTAGATGAGAAAGCATCTCAGAGCATCTCTGCCAAAGTAATTTCTCCTGTCTATGCAAATAAGCCAAAGCGTAAATCCCTTCCCAAACTGCCTTCTCAGAAGACTTGTTTATCTGGTGCAAAAAATGAGGAAACAGCATCTAATGCATCTAATCAGGAAAAGCCAACTGCATCGAAAGTAACTACTGCAGGGAAGATAGCCTCATCTAAAGCATCGGGCAAGGAGAATCCGACATTATTTGATGAGAAAAATGAAGAGTTATCTCTAATCCAACAGCAGGAGGCAGTTCCTAAAGCTGATTCAGGCGAAAGTAAGCTCGACATTGACCAAGGACCAGTGTTTGGAGAGCAAGGACCACTGGACATTGTACAGGAGCCTATTGCACTGGAGTATTAAAAGTGGATGTTCATATACAAAGCTCTTGACTTCATTTTGCCTAAATAAGGACGTCTAAGACTGAATTTATTCGACTATCAAGGTATGAAAAATTCTACATTATGGCTTATGATGTTGTTGTCTTCTCCGATGTTCTGCAGCTTCGGTCGCTTAGGTTGATGGGCTTGTTCTTAGGAACGATCAAGGTATGAAAAATTCTACATTATGGCTTATGATGTTGTTGTCTTCTCCGATGTTCTGCAGCGGTCGCTTAGGTTGATGGGCTTGTTCTTAGGATTCTCCATTCCTGTTTGCAGCACTCTTATGTTGATCTTTTACCAAATTGTCATAATTTATGTGGTTTAAAGATGGACTTATTGAACATATTCTGTGAAGTTTTGGAGTTGTTTTTCGTTGCGTCCTATAATCCGTGATCGAGTAGGGTTTATCCATAGCTGCTGAACTATTTGTGAATTAAGTCCATTTGAATGTTCTTGAGTTTGCTACAGTATGTAAATGCTATCCATTCGTTCTATTTGAACTAGCTCTTGTAGATTATTTTGCAGAGATCAGATCTGTACCATGATCATCATTCGACGTGCCATAAAGTGACATCGGGTAATATATAATGGAGATATTATAGATTTGAATATTTGCGGATATTTGATTAGATTGAATGTAAATATTATCCTTTAATATTCATGTTATTCGAATTTGCATTACTTTTGTGAAGAACGGATGTGAATTCAAATACTCATCCACTTAATCCTCTTAAATACATCATACATAGAGAGAGAAGATAAACATAAGATTTATTTCATACACCACTTGTTTATCAACCGGGTGTCGTATATTGTTTCATATTTTATTATAACGATACTTATAATACACAGTACCAAATTCGGTTCAAAGTTTACTTTGAACGAATAGCAAAATGCATGCATGCATACGTACGTACATATTTCTCCCCCCATAACGAGAGAAATTGAAGTTACGAATAAAATGTGAGTTGAAGGAGTTTAACAAGCAGCCGTGGTAAAATTACAAGGGGGTCCATGGGGAAATCGGCCATGTGGTTGCTGCGGTGTGCAAGTATTAGCACCGTTGATTGGATGTTCTTCCCCTTTCACTTCCTCTTCTTCTCCTTCTTCTTCTTCTTCCTCAGCATTCCATAGATACCAAGCATAAGATGCAATCACATGGCTGCAATTTCACAATGTTGAGAAATCGAATTGATTCGCTGGAATCGAAAGCTATTGATTAAGTTGGTTTGAACTAAGAGTAGTTGGTCAGTTTGATCAGAATATTGAAAAATGACTTGTTTGAATTGATTTTTATTAAACCGACTTGATCGAAAACTATCGGTTAAGTTAGATTGAATCGATTTTTGCCCTTCCGTATGAAAACAAGAAGAAATAAATGGTAGTTTGATCGGTCGACAAATCAAAAAATAATGAAAAAAAGTTATACCAATCGTTAGGAGAAGCTTGAAGAGCTCGATCGAAGTAAGATTGAGCCCTAGCTTCATCTCTATGGTTAGTCCATATTAAATCTCCATACATTGATAAAACTTCTCCGTCATTTGGTTTCATCAAAACTGCTCTCTCGCAATACTCTTCTGCTTTCACTAGATCACCTTGAACCTATTGAATTTTGAGACGAATCAATAATTTTAGGGTAAAATACACAAATGGTTACTAAACTATATCTAAAAATACAAAATGGTCATCAAACTTTCAAATGTTACATATTCGGCATTAAACTTTAGTTTTTATTACAAAATAAGTATTGAGCCGTTAACTGTAATTAATTGGGTGACATGACAGTTATAGAAATTTGAATAATATAATATTTAATCCTTCATATTGACACATTTGATCAATTTATTCTTAATTTAACCCTCATTATTGATGTTTAAATTGATTGAATATGTAAATATTGATGATTAATTATGTTATTATACAAATTTTCGTAATTGTCACATCTCCTAGACAATTAACGCCCCAATGACCATTTTGTAATAAAAACTAAAGTTTAATGACCATTATGTAATTTTTAAAAGTTTGGTAACCATTTTATATTTTTAGGATAGTTTAGTGACCATTTGTGTACTTTACCCTTAATTTTATGTTAAGACTTGCAATGGTAATAAATATTTCCGAGGTTAAAGTAAAAAAAAAGTGTTAAAAACTTAAACTTAATTACAAATTTTAGAGAAAATCAAAATACAATTTCATTCTATGAACACGTGTCAAAGCCTTTTAGTCTTACCCTTAATCCTCCTAAATAAATCAAAAGAAATGAAATAGCAAAAAGAAAGGAAACAATAAAATCAACAAACTTTCAATTTCTAATTTTTTTATTCTACCAAATTATTGTTTTATCCATTCCTTTTACTTAAATTTGAAATTTAGTTTTCATACTTTAAAGTTAGATTTGAAATTTAATCATAATAGAGGGACCAAAACCATAATTTGACCTTTGTAATTCTCACCTCTTTCAAGAATTTAGCATAGTTTGCAAGAAGAAGGGTCTCTCCGGGGTAAGTTTTGATCATATGTTGATAATAATCATCAATCACCTCTTTCCCTTCACCATAATCTCCAAACCCTTGAGTTGCACCACCACCATTGCTACCGACATTGCCGCCGGCCAAGGACAACTTCCTTGAGCTGACATTATCAGTATCTTCTTCTTTAACCGAGTCATGAGCACCCAAAGAACGACTGCTAATAAGTGGACTGTGCCTTTTAGGGATCGCAGTTTGCCGCATGTTACCATCCGAGGGTGTTCTCTGCATCATATTATGCGACGAGGCCGTCACGGTAATCGCCTTCGACGAGCTCCGGTGACCCGAGTCGGCCACCGAGCTCTGAGGAACGCAAAGGATGGGCGTCGATGAGCTTCGCAGAAGCATTGTTGCTGCTTTTTTTTTTAAATTGTTTTCCGAACCCTTAGGGTTTTCAGAGAATGAAAGAAAAGAAATGCATGAAAAGAAAAAGAAAAAGAAAAAGAAACTTGACGATGTAGGAAAATGTTTTTGCATTTGTTTTCGGTTATATATGAGTTTTCATGGTAGGAAAACAAGGGATGTGTTTTGCCTGTGGTGTAGGTGGTTGAAACGAAATAATAGGCCTATTTTCCTCTTCTTGCTTGCTTGATTTACCCTATTTTTCTCACATCATCTGCCATCTTTTTTTAGTTACCATTACCACCCAAGAGGTTGAGGCCTAAGAAAAGTTCACACTCAGAAAATTTTCTAGATTGACATTAAACTAATTAATTCCTGTGGACTGAAAATGTAATTTTATCGGTGTATTAGTTAATTTATAACCTGGAAAGTGAGAGTTTAGGGTTTAGGTGTTTATGTTATGTAGTAGAATTTAGGGTTTACGGTTAAATTTATGATTTAGTGTATATGATTTATTGTTTAGGGTTAAAGTCAGAGATTTAAGTTTTAGATTTTATAATTTAAATATGAAAAAGTTGTGTAGATATTTTCACATAGCTTGTGTACCAAGATATAACCCTTATACTTTGGATTATAATTTTACCCTAACTTTATAGCTTTATATGTATTAAACCACAATCTTTTCATTTTAAGGGCTCAAAATATGTAAGTTTATCATTTTATGGGGCAAGACTCAATCGAATAGAAATCATTTACTCCTTTTGGTGCCCCTAGTTATGCCCCCACACTAAAATTTATGTTTAAGGTTTAGGGTTTAGCAAATTTGGGGTAAGGTGTATTTTTTGGAGTGTAGAGTTTAGAATTTAGGGTTAAGAATGATAATTTATTTTTTTAGTATTTTCAGTGTTAGGGTATAAAAAGAGGCGGAGGATTTTTGTCCCTACTCAAACACCTTTCTAATGGAATAAAAATCCAATGCCACTTTTCGGTGCCCTATTTATGCTCTTACACTAAAATACTAAGTTTAGGGTTTAAGATTAAGGGTTAGGATTATGGTTTACAGAATTAGAGATAGGGTGTATTTTTTAGGTTTAAGATTTAAAATTTAATTTTTTAATGTTACGACATAGAAGGTAGTAAGATAAATTAGCGAGTATAACAAAACTCTCATATTATTTATTAAAGAATGCGTTTGAACAAATATGTGATATTAAAGTTTGTTAATAGTTGGAAAAGGATGGTTACACTTTAACTAATGAACAACAGGTCTAACACATACAGAGTGAATGTTAATTGTGACATACAAACCTTGAGATTAATCTTTCAGAAATTAATACAATTAATACACTAAACTATGTAGATAGAAAAAAGAAAATTAAATTGTTAAATGATCTGTAATAAGTCTTCGATTGATACGAGTCTCGTGTTCGATTCTTAAACGACGACTAGCTAGAAAAAGCTCGAACATCAGGGATGATATAGCTTATTCCCACATTTGCATTTCCATGAAAGGTGATAATAGACATCATCACCACCTTCACCATGGCCTGATGCTTTAAATCTCTTTCTATCATTAGGCTGAATAACCAGAGTAGCCGTGCACGGCCTGCAACTCGAACACTTGTTCAAACACCTCGGTGGCCTTGAACCCACCTGCAGTTTCTCTCTTCCATTGAGACTACTAGTTTTGTAGCTCGGAAATCCCGATACAACTGCCATAAAACATTTGAAGATAAGTCATTGAAGTAGTACAATGAAATATGACATATAGAGATGTAAATGAACAGAAGTTCGACGAATTGTTTATGAACCGTTCATATAACTTTCGTTTATTCAGCTAAATAAACGAACATGAACATAATTTTTATGTTCATTTAATAAATGAACGAATATGAACAAATGTGTGTTCGGTTCGTTTATGTTTACGAACAAGCTCGTTATCGGCTCGTTTATAAGCTTGTTTACATGGTTCCTTTTTTCTTTTATTTTTTATGCTTTTAAATAACGGTGAAGTTAGAAACTAAATTAAACACATGGTGAATTTTAGAGTTCAAACTGTAAAACTTCAGAAGCTTAGGACTAGTGGCATAATTTCACCATTTTCTTCAACAAACATGTTCGTAAATTTGTGAACGTTAAACGAACATGTTCGTAAAAATTAAACGAATATGTTCATGAACGCTAAACAAGCGAACACAAACCCCTTCAAAAAATAAATATACGTACATGAACCTGATATTGAAAATTTAAACGAATACGAACCGAACATAAACATCTTCAAAAATAAATAAACGAACACAACCTTATTCGTTTAAACTTGATTCTTTTACACCCCTAATGGCACATTAACATAGAGCAGAACTATTTAATAATATTCACATGGATCATCACCTGGTTTTGAAGGAAGGAACAGCATGGAAGAGATGAGGATTGCAGCAATATTGAGCTTGTTTTTATGGTAATATAATGAAGTTGCCATCATGCTGAGAGAATATAATATGTAGAAGATTGGAGCAAGAACAGGGAAACCAATTATGTCATGGAAGGCAAAGATTTGATTCAAGTGGATACATATAAAGAATTGATGGTTTATTGCAGAGACAACATTTGTCTGAGGGGGGCTTGTTTATTAAATGCAATTCATTGTACAAAATCAAACATGTTTGCAAATAGGGCAGGGAAAGTCAAACAGGAAACTCAATGATACAGTTAAAATTCTGATTCAGTACTGATGTTATGTTTTATTGTGATTGACAGCAGCTCTTTACATGTCATAGTGTTTTTTGTCAAAGTGAAAGTCCTCATCTTGTGCGATGGTATTATCTCGCCCTTAACGTTTGTGTTTGATCATAACACAATTTGAAAGCTTTTACCATTTACAAATAAGATTATCCTAAACCAGAATAATGTACTTGAGTTTTTTATTGTTTAAAATAATGTACTTAAATTTTTATTTTTCAATCTATAACAAAAGTTATATTAATTTTAAAGTCAAATTACTTACCATTTGAATTAAAAAATAAAAAAACCCATGAAAAACACTCGAACTATAAATAATATTTTTAATTATTTCAGCTCGAGTACTATTCATAATAAGATTGTATGCAAATCCACCTTAAAATCACTATAACTTTTGCTATAGACTCAAAGTACACTATTTTAAATAATAAAAAATTGAAAAACAATTTCGCCCCAGAATTCTCACAAATGACATTATCAGACAAGTGAAAATCAACAACTACTGCAATCACCAAAGCCAACAGGGTTACTGAAAGAGTGTGGTACAAGTGAAAAGAACACACAAGTCATTGATTTATCCAAGCAAAGACCAAACCTCCTGACTGTCAGAAACAGGTTGGAAACTGTCGGGTAGTGTGTAATAATGCATCATTTTTATTAATCAGGATGAGTCCTATCAACAGCAATAAGTCACTGATTTTACAGTAACCGGAAGTGACGTGTAAAAAGCTTTCACACACTATCTTTACAGTGACTGTGAAGGAGTTGATGAGAAGCTTAGCAGCCTTACCAAAATAGAAATTATGATACAAAGCTTTCGCACCATGTAAATTTTAAAATTTGTATGATAATTTAAATATAATAAATTTTGATAATATTTTAAGTAAAATTTTTTAATATTTTAAGTTTTTTAACAAATTTTAAAACTTATTTTTTTTAGACGCATTTGATATCATACTTTTGATGACATCTTTGGCCAATAGTAATGGAGTTTTTCAGACAAATCATTTAGCAAAATAGTAATTCGGGAGCTCTAAGGATTAAGGTTGCTGTTGGGGGGATAATTTAAGTTTTATTACAATGGATTGAGGGGTATTTGCTCGGTTCAGAGTTTCCATTTCAAAAACAATTTGTTGGGAAAAAAACAACTGTGATTCTCATTACAAACGATAAAGTGAGCCAGGTTAAAGTCGACAAAGCTAGACACAGATGACACCAGCAAAAACAAGGACTTGGTAAAAAAAAATACAACTGCAAGAGTTGTCATGGCAGACTATAGGCTGCTGCCAAGGCTATAAAACCTCGAACCATAAGACCATAACAAAGTGGAAACATGCCCTAAAATCCAGAACCTGGCGACTGTGATTTCAGACTTCGAATACGCCAAAAGACACCCATTATCGGGGCTCAAAACATAGAACAGATCCCGGACAAAATGGAACCTGCAAAAAAAGAAAAAGGAGAATGGTCGTATTCCTGGAAAAGGGGACCGATGATGGGACCAAAAACTAAGTAAACGGCTGCAGGAGTTCGGAGACAATATATGGAAGAATCTTGTATACATTTGTTCAGAAAAGGATATCACACCTCCATAGTTGCTCTGTAAGCAGCTCAACAGAGTGGCTGCTGATTGCTTTGCATTTCTGTAGGTTTAACCCTGAGAGGGTCTGACCAAGTTTTCCAAGTGAAGGCATGCTTTTGTCTGAAACCATACAGCAGCCGGACACGGAAAGGATATGCAGACTGATAAGATTTGAACGAGCAAGAACTGCAATTCCAGAATCGGTGATAGCACACTTGGAGATATCGAGGTCACAGAGCAACCGACAGTTTTCAGCAATTGCAACCAAACTGGCATCATTGATCTTGCAACCATCGAGATTCAGCTCTTCAAGAGTCCATCCATGCAACTCAGAAATCATACAAACAACTTTGTCACTCAATTTCACACAACCGCTGAGATTAACCTTCAACAAACCAGCCTCACAACTCTCAACCAATGGGAGAAACCCAGCATCTGTTATTCTGTGAAGCCCACACAACTCCACATGCTGCAGTTGAGGGCACAACTTCCCCAATGCAACTAAGCTAGCATCACCGAAACCAGGGCAGTTATGAATGGACAACGATCGAAGGGATTTGCAAGGGGATAGAGGAGGCAATCCTGAGTTTAGGTCCTTAATGCCCAAGCAGTTCACAAGAGAAATAGCCTTCAACTTTGCACCACAGTTAATGAGGGAGCCAAAAACCCCAAACTGGATGATTCTGTGGCACTCTTCCAGTTGCAAGCTCTCTAGTGAACTGGCTGCTTTGGTGAAAGATAACAACCCCTTTTCAGATAAGAATGCACATTTACGGAGGCATAATTGCTTCAAATTTGGGCAACCCTTTCCAACAGCTTCAAGTCCCAAATTTGTCACTCCACGGCAGGATGTAACAGTGAAAGATTTCAACTTCTGCAGTCCAAGACCGTTACCCATTATCCAGAGGCCTTTCTCGCTCACATTTGGAAGACTAGTGAGGAAAGGTCAGTCACAGCTTTGCCATAGTGTCCAATAACAGCAAGAGAGACATTGGTGATGTTGAAGGCCTGGAGCTTGAGTTTTGTGAGGGAATATGAGGCTGAAGACAACAAGCTCACAACTCCTTGATCTCCAACAAGGGGACAGTCTTTGATGGAAACAGACTTTAGATTGGGACAGTGGTGTGCAATTTCTTGGAGACCTTCATTTCTGATGTTTGCTCAACCCTCAATGGCCAGATCAGTCAAGTTAGGACAACCCTTTGCTACAGCAAGCAAAGACTTGTCGGTGATCACGGGACAGTGGCAAAGGTCAAGCTTCTCTAGCTGGTGACACCCATTGGCAATTTCGTAAAGACCTTCATCTCCAACAGAAGACAAATTCCATAAGGAAAAACCCTTAGAGAAGGGCACCCACGGGAAATGGCTCTAAGGCCAACGATAGACACTCCTTGCCTGGAATTGCTTCCTCGAATCAAAAGTTTGCCCAATCCTCCACGGCTAGCTGTTCCAACAGCAATAGAAGCAAGTCTAACATCTGTTGCTTTCTTTCCTTCCAAACTCCTAGAGAGGTATCCCTCACCCTCAACATCCTGATCAACAACCTCAGAAGAAACTCCGCAATTCTTATTGGCACTCTCATCCCCAAGACCTGAAGCTTCGTTGGTCTTGTTATCACAGATTTCGTCTCTATGGATGTTGCTTACAAGTGTAAGCCAGCGCTTGGAAACACATGCACAAGCACTCCTCTCTCGGCCTCCCTGTAACCGTCTGAAGATTTCAAATAAGCATTCATCGGTGAGGACCTCGATTGAAGGCTTCTTTTGCTCAAACCTCTCCACAGGGAAAACAAATGGGACACTGACACGGTACCTCTTGCAAGGAGGAAAATACACATCCAGTTGAGGGTACAAAAAGGACTCGACTCCTTGGGGTGTGGGTAAATTGAACCCCCTGGGGAAGAAATCATCACTTCCTGACAACCCAATATAAAGAACATCAATGAGAACAGTGAAGACTATAACAATATCATGTCCAACAAACATAAAGAAGATCTTGTCAACCACATATTTTCTTGGAAAGCCGAATCTTTAATTTATGGAAATTTAAAAAGAAACCACAAATATTTATGAACCAGATTGAGTTCTGAATCTGTAACTCATGAAATCCATCTCAAATGTAGTCTCACAGAATATAATCATATATTTCAGAACAAACAACCTACTGCCTAAATGAAAGTCATCTGAATCTTAAATCTGAACGGATCCATTCAGAATAGACCTGATCTACAACTAAAACACCTTTATTGTTTTCAAGTAGAATAATCACAAAACCATAAACAGATGCAGGTAAGAAACATCCAAAGCTCCCCTATAACATCAAATTCTCTCATATTGGTTCCAAGGCACCTAATCTACAACTAGAATCACCTAAAAGGCAGCTAAAAAATGTCCTCTGGATCAAATTGAATTAACTGATTCACTACCAAGACTCAAAGTTTCACCTTTAACCATTTAACCAAATACCATGAAAATGGGAACCTCAGAATTCAAATACATAAAATCTAGTAAAACCATACATGATATTTTACAATAATAATACAGGTACCTCAAAATCTAAAATTTGTTCATATATACAAAGGGTATAAATTCATCATATCTGATATCTACAAACCAAGTCCAACGAAAACGAAAATCAAAGATTAAACACTAGCAACGAAGAACTTACCGGTAAAAGCAAAGAGGACATTATGTGACATTAAAACAACAAATTACTCGGTCACCCTTGAAAGGTCAAATAAACAAATGAAAATGTTCAGTTTGAAGTTGTAAGGTTTTCGATTATAAATGATCTTATGAGTTTTCCCAACATTGTTTCAAAGAAACATAATGGAAATCGATACTTTTTTTAACATAACAATCCAGCTTGATTCATAGAAAAGGAACAGATACAAAGAGAAGGACAGGGAGGGGGAAAAAACCTCAAAGAAAACACAACACACAAGAACAAACAAAGAATCAAGCAAACAAAGGAAAACGTAAAGCAAAGCAACAAACAAACACAAAGCAGAAAATGAAGTCAGCATCGTCTCTTTAGCTGCATGACATTCGGGGCATCGAAGATGATTCATGAAGAGGGATGCAACGAAAGACCATCAACCAATCATCTCGAAATGAAAATCGATATCCGAATTCTGTCTTTATATATTCAGTTCAATAGTAACATGAATATCCTTTACGTCTAGGATTCTAATCCCGACTAGGGTGGAATTATGAAGAGATCCCCCCCAATGGGGGCATGATTGCCCTTTTTGTGAGCCCTTATATATGTTCTATTAATAATTATTTTTATTGTTTTATTAATTATTATTTTTATTAATAATATTCGCGACATAAAATCATCGATGAAATACATATAAGAGCACAAAAAAGGAACATACGATATTAAAAAATCTTATATATATATATTTAACTCTAATAAGTTTAAATTCTTTAAATAAATTCTAATAAATTTGATTTTTTTTATACGAACCAATAAAAATATATTAACTCCTTGATAATAACAAAATACAAATATATTTTATATATGAAATTATCTTATTTTATATGAGGATTGGAAAGTCAGAAATGCCAATTATTTCATGAGAACATAGATGTCATTGCAAACTGCAAAGCATTTGGTTGAAAATGTGTAGAGTGAGCCAAAATAATCAACCACCGCATTACTTTCGCCATTAATTTGCTGTGACAAGCGGCAGCTAATCCTAATATCAACCCCACTTATAATTCATCTATTTAAGATATTTTTTGAACAAAGGCCACTGGAATTCAAAGGAAAAAAACATAATACAGACGAAAAAACAATACAGGAGATCTAAGAAGAAGCCGGCCAACAAATTGAGAAAAGAAAACGATCAACAACAATAAAACGCAAACAGAAATAGCACGACAGTCACATCAAGACCGGAAACACAATAAAACACGATAACAAATATAAAAGCACCATAACATAACAGAACAAAAAAAATCACATGATCGAAGAACGGGGGAGCCAACATCCATGAGCCTATACTGTATATCCTTTCGGTGGTCACCGAAGCATCTTGACGGTAAACATAATGCAACAATAGTATCCAACAGTGACGACGTGACAGATCTTAAAAAGGCGAAGGCTGAAGGGACAAGGGGCGACGGGGTGAGCCTTGATACGACGACCGAACCACCAACGGGAGCAAATCCACTCCCAACACGACCAATCCTGCACAGAGACGGGGGAAACAAGACAAAACACACGGAAAAAAACACACACAAAAAGCCAGCCGACCAAGGCTGGAAGCAAAAGCGCCAGCGATGGAGGCTCCATCAAGCCTCCAATTGCAGCGAGAAGAGCCACCCAAACAAGCGTCGGTTAACCGTTCTATGAAAGAACCGGTTTCCCGCAAAATTCCGACACAAGGAATGGAGGGGAGCTCCGAGGGCGATGCCCTCTGCCGCCGAAGGGTCGAAACACCCCATCAAAAAAAGAGACTTATTTTTTTAAAAGGAAAACCCAATTGAGCCGCCGACGGCTGGTGTCCGGTGAGCAAGCGGTGCAACGACTAAGGTTTTGTTTTAAGAAGGAAGGGGAAGAGAGAAAAACTGAGAAACTTGGTTATTGTTAAGATATTAAATGTTAATTTAGACTGTTGTATTTATTTAAAAAAAAACTTAAACTGATGTATATGTCACGGGGCCATTACCCTCTTCCCAGAAGACATGTCTGATAAGATGTGCAGCGCCACCGTATTTATATACTAAGACTTTCTTTTTTCTTTTTAATGTGGGATTAATGACTCTGCCTCTTCTCAGGCGTGACATTCTCTCCCACTCAACCTCGTGAGGCTTCCGCTCTCGTGATAGGTCACCTTGTCACAGTTGTCCACCCTGCCCACCCCACTCATGGGCGCTCGGCGTGAAATCGGACAGTCAAAGGATCGCTCTGATACCACTTATCACGGGGTCATTATCCTCTTCCCAAAAGACATGTCTGATAGGATGTGCAGCGCCACCGTATTTATATACCAAGACCTCCCTTTTCCTTTCTAATGTGGGATTAATGACCCTGCCTCTTCTCAGGCGTGACATATAATACATTTGAAATATGTTGATCAAATTATACACATATGTATACCTATTGCATGAAAAGTTTGGACGAAGAACAATATCAAGACACCTTGGCCCTCAAACAATGGTAACAATTCAATTTAGTTCCTTTGTAAAATTGTAAGCCAATACAATGATAATTTTTTCACTTTACCTCAAACATTTATAATTCAATTTTGATCCTCCTGAAAACAATTTCTTCCTTTGAAAAAGGTTTGGACAAAAGTTAAAATATGGGCAATGTCTATAAAAATTTAGGAGAGTTATTTCTTAATTTGTGACGTTCAAGATGTACATGTAAATGTAACAGGGGACACATGGTCATAATTGGCATAAAGTTGTCCCCAACGTTTGATTGAATAGTCACTTTGGCCCATATTCTTCTTTGGAGTAATTCAACCCTCAACGTTTCATTTTGGGTCAAAATGGCCCCCCTCTGCAGATGAAAATTGTTAGAAAACTGACGGTAAACAGTTTAAAATGACTTGACAGAATGATAAGTCTGTAGAAAAAATTATTTTATATTTTATATAATTTAATAAATTTATTTTTTGACTGATGTAACATTTTTTTCAAGTTAACACATTTTTCTATATGATAGTGTCATGTCCAAGAACGGAGCTAGGATTGAACATTTAAATGGGCCAAAATATTGAATTTAAAAAATACAAAGGTTTATTAAGTATTTAAAACTCAAAATTCATGGGGCAATGCTTAATTTGTCGAATATTTAAACTTATAAGGACTTAAATTGATATTAGACCAAAAAAATTGATAATGCGGGCTTATTATTTTTTGTTCAATCCATACTTGATCATATATTTAATAAACTCTTGTATTTTTTAATTCGAATATTTATTTTTACAGGGGCCAAATGATAATTAGACCAAAATCGATCGAATATATTAATTTTATAACAGGGGTCAGGGCTCCCTTGGGCCCCAAGAGAGCTCCGTCCCTGGTCATGTCAAAGTGCACTGCCAAATAGGTTTGTCCTTTCATTTCAAGCCATTTACCATTAGTTAACTGAAAATTTCATCCACATAGGAGACATTTTGACCCAAAATGAAACGTTAAGGGTTGAATTGCTCTAAAAGAAAATACGAGCCAAAATGACTATTCAATCAAATATTGAGGACATTTTTTACATTTTTTTAGCTTTATGCCGTCATAATTTGATCCACACATCCACACCAGATTTGAAGGAGCGTTTAATGTCCAAACTAATGGTTAAGATGAAGAAATGATCTGATTTTATGCATATTAATATTTTGAGGAGTATGTTAAAATGTTTTAACGTTTAGAGACTAATGTAGAATTAGAATTATATTTTAAGGATGCTTATTGCAATTAATCCTATAATATATCTAACCTATTTTAAAGTTTTGGAATTGAAGTAAATGGTTTGTTTTTTTTTTAACTCTTAGTAAATGATGATGTTGTTTCTCCTAGGTGATTTGAATTCAAGGAATGTAGTTTATAAGGTGTGTATTTTCAAAAAGTTAAGAGTAAAGAACAAATACTATCATGTAATCACACCAGAATATTAAAAAAAAAGTTATGAACAAAGTAAATTAAATTGAAAGAATCATCTCATGATAAACTCTCGTAGTAGGGCTGTGCAAAAAAATTGAAAAAAAATTATTCAAAAATTTAGTTATCTGAACCAAAAAATTGATTTTTGTAGGTTTCTTTTAAACTATTTCAGTTCAGCTACAAATTCACATTTTGGAATCGATTAATGGTTCTGACGGTTATCTACAACATTTGTGAATTTTATGTATTATAATATCATACAGTTCAGTGACTTTGATGCCCCTCTAATTCTTTGAAGACTTTTTGGTATTGACTTCGATTACTAGAAAGCGTGAACACTTATTTTTTTTTTTTACTTTTAGTTGTTTTTGTGCTTTTTACCGTAACCGAACATTTATGAAATTTACCAAATTATCAAATTTGATATTTTAATAAACAAATCAAAAAACCATTATCTGAATTGAACTTGGTATTTTGATTAACTGGTCAATTAGTTATCTAATTTAATTTGTTATGATTTAGATTTTTTTTGCTAGGCAAATGAGAATTTTATTAAAGGATAAAACCCAATACCTGCGTTGAGTGCCTCATTAAAAACATAAACTTACAAGGAGGAAAAGTGTAACATCCCCAACTCGGATGCCACAATTGGGTCTCCAACCCAAACCAAAATCATAAGATTTTTGCAACTAAATTTAGCCCAACATCACCATTTCATAAAATCCATTGAGTTAAAACATATTAAGTCGGTAAACCATTTAAAACGTTACATGAGAAGCTCCACTTTAAATACATAATTTTAAAAGCATTCGACACATAAGCTTAAATCCAAAATACAAGTTACAATACACATAGGGTCCTACAGATACATGGCCCAATAAATCTAAGTACTGTACTTGGACTTTAGTCGATGCTGAGGTCCTACTCCGATGGTGCTCCAAGATGTATGCCAACCTACTAACTTGCGAACGGAAACAACAATTCCGAATGCTGAGCTAACAAAGCTCAGTGGATACACTTCCACTCAACCACAATCTATACAAATCATAAAAGGTGCATGCTACAAGGATATCATGACATGATAAGCAGTGGCGTTAATTTAATCACCTAAACACAATTATCAAGGGTGTACAACCTCAACTCAAGCATAGAAACACATTATCAAACCTAAAGTGAGACCCGATATTACACGGTCTCGAATACGTGCACCCTTGCTCGGAATCTCACATCGAGCATCAACACTCGAAATCTCACATCGAGTGGAAAGTCTCGGAATCTCGCATCGAGCATCATTACTCAGAATCTCGCAACGAGTAGAAAGACTGAGAATCTCGCATCGAACATCATTACTCAGAATTTCACATTGAGCATCAACACTCGGAATCTCACATCGAGTGGTCTTCTCGTGTTGCAATACTTTCTCATCGGGTATCTGGATCCCATAAACAAGGGTTAAATTCCCTGGTGCCCTCACCTGACACCTTCACCCATGACACATAAATGATCTTCAAGGTTTAAAAACATACACATGTAAATTCTCTTTTATCTAACATGTTATTCATCGTTTAGGTCACATACGATGTTAAAGACTTAGTTTCTTGTTATCATTATTCATTTTACCCCTTAGAAGACCTATCAGGCCCTTACTCTCGAATTATTGAACCCTCAAAATAAAATTAAAGTTTTTGAGAAAATTGTCCAGGTCGTATCAATACACCTCTCAACAGTATCGATACGCCCATCTGTATCGATACGCTTACCCACGTGCCGATACCTAGTTACACTCACGTGGTCTCAGCCAAGTTACCCCGTAACGATACACGAAGACATGTACCGATACACCTTGGAAGCATATCAGTACTAAAATTCGCTACTGGAATCTGGTTGGGAAAAAGGTATCGATACCCTCCCCAACGTATTGATACAAACTTCAAGAATTCAAAGTGTTCTTGACATTTTTAAGGTATAAGTATTGATATGTTCATGACCATATCGATATGCAAACCCAGAAATCAATTTCTGGACTTCAGATTTTATCCCAACCCCCAAACCCTTAAGGCAAGACTCCAAACTCACCCACGTACTGATACCTAGTTACACTCACGTGGTCTCAGCCAAGCCACCCCGTAACGATACACGGAAACATGTACCAATACTTTAAGGCGTACCGATACACCTTGGAAATGTATCGGTACTAAAATTCGCTACTGGAATCTAGTTGGGAAAAAAGGTATCGATATCCTCCCCAGCGTACCGATACAACCTTCAAGAATTCAAGTGTTCTTGACATTTTTAAGGCAGACCTACCGATACGTGCACGACCATATCGATACGCAAACCCAGAAATCAGTTTCTGGAGTTCAGATTTCATTCTCAACCCCTCCAAACCTTTAAGGCAAGACTCTAGACTAACCCTAAAAGTTACGGGTAAGTCATTAAGTGGATTTCTACCATTTTTACATCGTTTAAACACCAATTTTGGACATTTACCATGGCTAAAATTTCAAACTCTAACCCCTACCCAAAATATCATAAACCAAGCAAGCAACCAAATCAATGATTTCTAAGAATATACAGGAGTTAGTAGTGTACTAACCTTGATTTAGGACTAAGAAAGAAACTCCCAAACACAAGCTTCAAGCCTTGCTTTTTCCACTAGCTTGAGATGCCTCCCCAACCTCTTTCACTTAGATTAAAGATCTCCGAAGCTCAACAATTCTTCCTCAAAGCTCAAAACCCGATTCACTCCTTAAAGCTCAAAGATTCCACCTTTCACTTGGTTGTGGGGCATTTGGGTGATGAAAGAAGGGAAGAAGACGGAGGTATGGAACCAATTAAACACACCACCCCTCCTTTTTCCAAAAAAAGGTAAGTTACCCAAATACCCTTCTTCCATCTTCCTACCTAAATCCCGCACCAAGCCCTAAAGCCCATAACCAAGGATAGCCTACAAAAGCTCTTAAAGCCCACTACTCGGCCCAAAGATGAAGCCCACGCTTCAGGTCAAACTGACTCTCAAACTCTGAAATTCAGGTCGTAACAAAAAGAGTACACCCAACGAGGTACACCCAATACTAAAAAACCAATAACAACGGTACTGACCCAAGATGAAACAAAACAAACGCCAATAGCTAAGATCTCCTAGACAACCCATCAACTCAAATAGCCCCTATTTCCATGAAGCTTAACCCCAATAACGACCTTTGAAAACTCAGCAAACAAGCCAAAACCATATGGAAGCAAAATAACACCTGTAAGTTGCAACAACCTTCAAGCAAGAACCACACGCAGCCACATCGCAATTAGAACAACCGCAAGAACAATCAAAGCAAAAAAAGGCAACATCTTTAAACTCGAACAAAGTCTCCACATCAACTGACCCTTAATATCAAAAGCTTTCTTGCAAGAAAAATCCCCAAAACAACAAAACATTAACACTCCGACTCAAACGGACAAACCATGACCCCAAAGAAGATAGCTAACCACAAAAGCCCCAAAACAAGATCAACCACGTACTACTTGCACAAGGGAACATAAAGTATTGATCAAATCCATTAGTGCCAAATAACGTAGAATGTGGAAGCCTTGAAACCCGCACATAAAGTGAACCCCTATACTTTAGTTTACATTTAAGTCTAGCAAAAGCTCCCAAACGGACTACCGAGATACAAAACAAAACTTCACTCAAACAATTCCACTCCTAATATGAGCCTCGGGTAATTCTCCCAACACAAACACAATCATCAAATATATGCAAGCCACGCTATCAACATAGGGCAATCACTGTTGAGCTTCCTTTAATCTGACTAACTCCTCCCCAACATATGTTGGGTTACGCCGATACACCCATGGTCTAGCAGAAAAATTATCCGGTGATTACCACCATAGATCCATGTACGAGGAACGAATCGAGGTGAATAAGGGTGAAGAATTACCTGTTTAAAATCTAGAATTCTAAATTTGGAGGAGATAGATATCCAATCACGATTCCACGATGTTGATTCCTAAGCCGCAACGATAACGCTCCGGCCTCTACATAGTTCACCTAGTTGAAACGAGCATATAAAACTCTCTAAACTATTTAGAGGGTTTTTCCAAAAGCATTAATAACTACTAGATCTATCATGCCTTTATATAGCCTTTGAAATCCTAATTCAACTCATATTACGATTTTAATATATGTATATATATATATATTTAAATATATATAATCACAATTCAACTTAATTAGGATTTCAATATATATATATTGATTTAAATCGAATTATATTATTTATATATATTAAAAGAGTCATAATTACAATAATTTTTTTCTTTTAATATTTATCCAATAGTTAAATTATATATATATATATATATATATATATATCAAATATGTATTAATTTAACAAAATTCGTGTACAACAAATTTGTACATATATAATTCGTTTAATATATGCTCATTTCAACTATGGGTGTGACCTTGTAGGTTCATATAACGTTAGTAGTAAATATTAGAACATTTCTAATATTACAAACAATGAGTGACATCTACCAATATGTCATTGTCACCTAAGTTTCAAGAAATCATGATTCGACATAACCTCTTCGTGATTAACTCTTTTCGTGTATTACATCATTTTGTCCTTATATCTAGATTGGACACAAGCCATGGAATAGTCACACTTGGTATAGTCCATCTAATATTTCTTGATATCTTGAGTAGACTATTATAAATGAATAACTATGATATCTCATATCAACTTATTCGAGCATGGTCATGCATTTCTAGTCCCACTCAATCAAGTGGCCTACGATATTACTCGTATTATGTAGGAGGACAAATCCTATCTTGATCAACCATATCCCACTACATAGATTGTGACATATCCAATATCAGTCTTTATAGTGTAGTCAGTTACGACACACGTTTGACTGTATCAAAATATGTCACTCACGATGTTGAAATAATGATGACTCAAGTCTGAGGATCATACATGTAGTTATCAGTATGAGAAATGTTGTGCCAGTCACATAATAATTCAAGAAACATGCTCATAGCGGGTTAGCCCAGTATGTCGTTCCCTAACACATACTTATGTATTGATCTTGACATCTCCATGTCAATGACAACACTTTGTCCTCAATCAACTACATATTAGTCTTAATGCATTATTGTTGTCCACGCCCACAATAATACTCGACTAAGGACATTTCAGAATAACTATATTATTTTAAGGACTTTATTATAATTCAGTTTATTTACACACGCAGAATTATAACTTAAAATAATAATCGCAATGCCTCTTTATGAATAAACAAGGTAAAAAAAATATCATTTATAATCATGTAATAATTGGTCTTTGGGCATACTTTAACAACATCCTCCTAATTCCCCACAATCTGAACCCCAAGCCTTTTCCCTAACTCTAAACTTTTCCTAGCCGACCTAATAAGCTTCTGTTTTCTAACAATATCAGACTCTGATGGGGAATAATCAGAAATTTCAATAGGAGCATTCGAAATCTCGAACTTCTTGCTTCTTTTTAATGCTCGATCTCTTTTCTTCTTCTCCTTCTCCGATAAAAACTTGTCTTGTATATCAAACATTGAACTATACTTCTTTTTAAACCGGGAGTCTTGAAGTTCAGGGAACCAAGACGAATGCTCCGGAATATCTTCAAAATCTCGCGTGCCAACAACTTCACCAGTCAAATGGTTATTAGCTAAGTCCACTCTTTCTCCCCAAGAAGAGTCCTCGACAGTGCACGGAACCATCTCGCAAACATCCTCCAAAACCCCATTACCTACCCCCATAAAGCTAACATCCTCTGGAGCACGTGCATGAGCCAAAGAATGCATGAAAGTATCACCTTTTTTCTAAATAATCAATAACATCAGTATCCTCCCCTAAAGGAACACGCAGGTCATGCAAAATTCTTTCTTGCGTTGACACACAGCCCCCAAAACGGTGTGCATTTTCTTCAGACAAAGCTGGCAACGAATTTACATCGAGACTGAGAGGACCCACATCTTCATTATTTACTGCTTTACCGCTGTAGGGAGTAAAACATTTTGGAATGTCTTAGCAATGGTGGGGACATAATCCCTGAAAAATAGGAAGTCAACCTTGTATTTCCCTCCCAAATCCGAGAAATTATTATATGAATCATGTCTACCACATCATTCGTGGTCTAACTAATTAGGTCTGTCTATCTCAAAATAACTACATAATAACTATCACTTTCTAATTACATGTAGGAAAGATGTGATAATTTATCTTAGAAAAAAATAAGATGGACAGACTTGATTAGTAGGTATTACGGATGACGTGATGAACAGAATTCATCTAAACAGGATTTACCGATCCTGCAGGCGAAGGATCCATGTCATTCTCACTGAAGGTTTAAAAGACTCTGTCCAAGGAGAAATCTCCGAAAAAACTTCTTTCAGATATGACCAATTTAGATCTTCAAGCATTTTAAAAGATTTAACAAATAAGGAACTGAAAACCTCCCATATATTTCACCAATATTTCTCCCAGCCCCCAAGAATTTAATCTGTCCATGACCGAATCAGCAGTACAGAAAGCAGCCATCGTGCCAATCAAGCATTGACCATATTTCCATAGCATTTCTTCTTCTACATGACCTTTAATTCTTCTTTTACATTCTTCATTTTTTGTTGCCTGATTATTACCTTGAGGAAAAGAATGCACTTTTCTCCTATAACTCGATCTGCTGCTGAACTTAGAAATGTTAACGTGTATGCGGCGACCGACGATCCACTATCCATGCTCCACCAAACATCACAACTGCTGGTTCAGCTTCACGCAGAGATGGGAATCGAACAAAACCAAATTTGGCTCCGGACACATCAGTTTTCTGTGGAATAAAGACATCTAGAACACGACCAAATCTTTGTAATAACTTCTTCAGATGACTCCAATAAACTTTGGGAGATAGATTCCCAACGAACACCGAAAAGCATGTTGAATCAATTGATACCTCTCTAATCATATCGGTCTTTGAAAGTTTCTTCAGAAATTGCCAGTATGATTTAGAATTAAATAATTCGAATTTATCGATTAACTGTTTGCTACCGATTAACTACATCCTATTTTATACACCTCTACATTATAATATTTAATCAGAATTAATTGATCAATATTTTGCATTAAATGTGAGGCAAATTATATTGCAAGCATATGAGCCTTTTCCCACACCAATGGGAACGTTATAGACCCTACCCATTCGATACTAGGGGTGAGCAAAACTCGAATCGACTCGAAAAAACCGAATAACTCGACTCGAATCGAGGCGAAAATACTCGAATCATCTTAACTCAACTTGAAATTTCATAAACTCGACTCGGTTCAAAAAAATTTCAAATAAAGTTTGAGTTGTAAAATAGAAATTTGAATAACTTGAATAACTCGAAATTTTTAATAATTAGTTGATTTATTTTAAGTTCAAGACGAGTCCCTCAATTTTTTATGATATATATACCGATATATAAAAATATGAAGAAATATTGTCACATATGAAAAAAAATATGAAGAAATATATATGCATATCTTATATGATTAGAGAAATTTGTTTAAATTGGAATTAAACCGTATTATAACATGATAAATAATTACAATTAAATTTTTATAGGAACTCGAAAACTCAACTCGACTCGAATTTCTTAAACTCGACTCGAATCAAAAAAATTTCAAATAAAGTTCGAATTGTAAAATATGACACGTCAACTCGAATAACTCGAAATTTTTTGACTCGACTCGATCGAACGCTCACCCCTATTCAGTACCAAGGTCGATGATAATAAAAGCTAATTACGACCTGCATTAATTTCGTAGCTTTTGAAATAATTTTTTAGAACAATAAATTTTGAAAAGTGCCCCACTTTTCACAATTAGATTAGAATAAAACAAAAAGGCAGAACAATCCAGATTCGGAATTGAGTCGGATTAAATTTTATTTTTTTAAAAAATAATTTTATCTGTAATTTTTTATTTATAAGATCTGAACTTAAAATCTTACTTAAGTCGTATCAATTCTAAAAGTAAAATAAATGTTTTTGTCTTGATAACATAAAATTATTAATTACAGAGAATATGAAGAGAAATTGTATCATTCACGTAAAGAAACAAGTATCTATACAAAGCACATTAACTTAAATGAAATAAATCAACACTTCAAAAGAAATAAATAAATCAAGACTTATTCTAAAAATCAACTCTATTAGTTATTTTTATCCATCCTAATATATGGTTACATCTAGGGATGGACATTCGATCGAGTTGAGTAAAAAATTTGAGTCGAGTCAAGTCGAGTTGTTCGGGTTTGTGCTCAAATTTAATTGTAAACATTTAGAATGTTATGGTACTGATTAGTTCTAATTTAAAAGGTTTTCTATAATCATATACAATATATATATATATCTTCATATGTGATATATATCAAGTTATTCGAATTTTCATTTTATAATTTAATTTTATTTAAAAAAAAATCGAGTCAAGACGAGTCCGTATTTTCGCATCAAGTCAAGTAGAATAATTCAGATTTTTTGAGCCTAGTTGAGTTTTGCACACCGCTAGTAATATCTTAAAACTAATATATATGCTGACTAACCAGAGTATTACATAGGTCCATTACGAGAACAATTCTCCCAATTCAAGTTGCTCTATTCACAAGTCAGAATTTAAATTTCTAACCTTATTTAAAAGATCTATTGTCTCATCCATATGATTAATAGATTGTGGTATCCTAGAATCAAGATAATTATAAATATTTACATTAAATTGAATTTTTTATCACCCAATCAGTATTCAGTATATACCAAGTTATGGCTTTACTGCTGCCGTCTGGTAAAGTAAAATGCAGCACGGCTAGTGTTGTTTCAAGCTTTTTTTTTTTGGCATAAATCATAAATTCTGCTCAATAATCAACTACCCCATATTAGACTCTAATCAAAATACCAACTCAAAAGTTGAAAATTCCCAAGTTTCATGTAAAAGGTTAAAGTTTTATATTTTGTAAAATTATATAATAATTTAAAATTTTTAAGAGTGTAAAATTAAATTGTCAATAAAAAATATTAAATTTGAATTTGAATTTTTTTTTAAAAATGCGACTGCCCTTAACAATCTTTCGATCCATCTTTCGTCCAAGACATCAACACATTTAAATCATTAGTCGACTCGCTGTCCGAAGCTTGTCCAGGATAAAATTATAGAATAAATCTTACAATTATTTATCGATTTTGATTAACAGATGTATATAACGAGTAAATATGAAAAAAATCTGTAAAATTTAAATTAAAACTGAAATTTCATGTGTAAAATTAGAATAGAATTGAACTTTTTATATCGCATTACATATTAAATCAGAGTTTATGTAGAATTTTGAAATTTATCCATAACATTTTAACCGCAAGTTTCATCTCTTTCAAACAATTCTTGCATTATATAATGGTAAAACTTTGATACATAGGCCGTATAAAATTAATTCTACACAAGTTTGCATGTTTACACTATAAAACTCAATTTTAAATTCTTAACCCTAACCCTAAAAACTAAACCCTATACCTTAACTTCTAAATACTGCTTTTAAATTTTAAACCTTAGGACCTAAACTCTTAAACTTTAAACCCTATATTAAAACTTTAATCCCTAAAATTAAAAGGCACATATAAACTAAAGTTTACACCATATTTTGTATCGAAGTTTTTTCCGCTATATAACGTAGAATAAAGCAGATTATATATGGAATGCCTTGTTCGTTGAACTGTGACTGTTGGACGTTTCGTAGACAAACAGATTGATTTTTTTCTTTTAGGTTAATAGCAGCAAACAACCCCAAGTTATTACCTAAATGCTATATTGGTCCCTATATTTCAAAATATTTTAATTAAATCTGTAAACCATCAAAATTGTATCAGTTATATCATTTCGTCGGTCTAGACATCAATACAGACCATGAATGCTAATTCAAATATGATGTGATGCATGTTTAAAATATATTGATCAAATTATAATCACATGTATACATATCGCATCAACAATTTAGATCACAAGTGTTGAAAAAAAGACATGGCAGTAAAACTTGAGACCTTTTCTTTTAAAATTCTCAAATTCAAGTTATTTATGTGATAGGCACATACGCGGTTACAATTTGATCTATTTGTTTTAAACAAGGGAAAATATATGGGTCGGACAGGGGCCTTGACCCCTTTATTCAAGCGGTTATATTACTATTATGGTCCCCCAAGAACTGTATAATTAAATTTAATGAAAATTTTATGCCTTTTCCCCCAAGAATATTTTTATTACATCCCCTAAAGTCAAATTATAGCTTCGCTCTTGGTTTTAAATATGATATATGTCAAATTTGAGCTGACATTTAACGTACAATCTTGTAGTAAAAACCTGAATAACATAATAATAAAATTCGTGAGTCAATTTAAAATCTAGGTCATGATTTGATCACATTCGATACAATTAACTTTTTTTTCCTTCTCAAAAAGCCAATTAATTGGATGACCTAGCTAGTGAACATTATTGTACTTATACTAACATAGTGAAAGGGAATTGTCAAAAATATTAATATTATTTTTTTATTTTATTTTCTCTTTCTTTGTTGGCTAAGACCTAGTTCTTTCATGGATGTGTGTAGGTGAAAATCTTAATTGCAGAGTAGTTAAGACTTGGGGGACTTTTCCATTAAATACACCAAGACAGCTCATACATAAAATTTCTCCATCTTATACGGCAAAACACCACATTTTCAACCCCCTCATCACTTCCATATTTATGATATCTCTGCACACCTCTCTTTAACAAGTCTTTCTCCCTCCCCCGATCAACTAACATGGTACAATCAAAGAAGTTCAGAGGTGTCCGGCAGCGTCAGTGGGGATCTTGGGTGTCTGAAATTCGCCACCCTTTGCTGTAATATTAGACAACAACATTTATTACCGCACGCACACACATGTATACGTATGTACATGTGTTTTGTCTGGTTTTTTTTGACAGTGTCTTTAGATGTTTGCAGGAAGAGGAGGGTATGGCTCGGGACATTCGAGACGGCGGAGGCGGCCGCGAGAGCTTACGACCAAGCTGCTGTCTTGATGAGTGGGGCAAATGCTAAGACTAATTTCCCAAGGGTTCATACAAATGCATGTGATGGTATTGATGAGGAGTCTCCATTGCCTCCTAAGGCACTTTCTGAGCTTCTGAATGCGAAGCTCAGAAAGTGTTGCAAAGACCAATCTCCTTCCTTGACTTGCCTTAGGCTTGACACCGATAATGCTCATATCGGTGTGTGGAAAAAACGCGCTGGGACTCGGTCGAGTTCAAATTGGGTCATGAGGGTCGAGCTCGGGAATAATAATAACAAGAAGAATGTTAATAAGGTGGCATCGGAAGATGGGACGTCGGGGTCATCGTCTTCGACTACGGCGGACGAGATCGGAGGTGGAAGCCTAATGGGAGAGGAAGATAGGATTGCATTGCAGATGATAGAAGAATTACTCAACTGGAATTCTCCAAGTGGAGTTTAAGAAAGTGTTTTAGCCAAAGTCATATAACCTTAGAATAGCTTGTAAATCCTCTTGGAAAAAAAGTTAACGTCTTTTGCATTTTACCCTTTTAGAGGTAATAAATCTTTCATATCTTCCATCCCCACATGTAAAAAATGGTGCTGCATGCAGTATCTTACTTGGTAATTGTGAAATTTAGTATATGAAAAGCAAATGTAGTTCAGCACCTATACATATGTTTAACCCTAAAAAATTTTATGGTTTTAGTCCCTCACAATTACTAAGGCTCCGTTAGGCATGGATTTTTAAACGGTAATTTGGGTGAGAACGCCTGTTTGTGGAGAAGTTGAAAATTTCAACTTTTTCGAAACTCCCGTTTGAGACTAAATCAGACGCAAAAATGTCAGTTTGAAACGCTTTCCGCGATCGTTCGGTATTGTTTTCCTGTTTAGCAGCCAAATGCTCGTCAAAAAAGTTGCGCCGAACGCGCCCTAAAACGTTGGATTTTTTTTAATAACCATATGTATCTGTTCATTATGGGGCGACCCTCCCAGCCCAGTTGTTTTATTTACAATATCAGGATACAAACCCTTGACCTTACAGCAGATAAAGTCATAACGTGAAATTTTGTTTAAAACATCCTTAAACATTTTTGTTTAAACATATAAATAATGATTAACTGAACTTGGTTAATTGAAGTGTTATCAGTTTGACCTATTGATAACTTTATAGACATAGATGGATCAAACTATACCAGCAGAAAGATTAAATTTCAACGTAGTATAGAGGTTAAAACCATAATTAAACCTTTTTCATATCTTTACTCTTGTTGAATAACAGAGGCTAACATATTATATATATATACATATATTATCTTGGAATAAATATATTGCCCATCTCTTCCTTATGTAATAGATATATTTAATGTTCATCACCCCATTTCAAGCAAGTTATATGTGAAGTCAAGTTCACCCTTAGTTCCCCACATATTTGTTGCTAATAGTCTTCTGTCATATTTATTAAATAACAGGTCCCTCTCAAGTCCAATCTAAACTCTTTTTTTTCCTTATTTTCCGTGTCATTAATATGAGAAGGATCAATATTCATATATTAGATCGGTTTTTTAACACCAACAAAATTAGTTCAAGTGATAAGCAGTTTGATATCACTTACGCATATTTTCTTGTATGTGACGCAGATCGGTCCAAATTAATCAACATAAAGTTCTTGAAACCCGGAGGGTAAAAAAGAGTATGTTTGTTAACAAAATAATTTTATTGATTCGGTTGTTATAGAGACGAAGACTCATATTATAAGTTATACAAAATTATTTGATGGGATATTTTTTTGAACAATAAGTCGACTGAATTTTATTACAAATCAAAATAGAAAAACAATCCAAAAAGAATAAAATTGTAGCAAAAAATAAAAACACGATAAATCTAAATTGAAAAAAATTTAAAAAAAAAGAAACATCATACCAGCTAAACACCTCTAGTGGGCTGCAAAACACTGATAAAAATAAAATACCGGAGAAATAGAAGCAGAGAGCAAGACTTCTTGTCTCCATCCACCTACACGCTTCAAGATTGAAGTAGGGGTTGTGAGCAAAACCAACAATTTTGGCGGTTGCTTCGTAAAACAAATCTGACTGCATTGGCAAATTAACGAACCACAAAAGGAGATCAAACTACCGAATACCACCGACAATCCATAAATCAGAGCCGAATGTCATGAAAAACGTAACCACGAATATAAATCTACCACAATAGTAAACGATAACGTGCCATAAGGCAGAATTGTGTCATAAGGCAGAGGAAAAGCGTGCCACAAGGCAGAGGAAAAACGTGCCACAAGGAAGATAAAAACTAGAAGAATATGTTGAAATATAAAAGAAAACAATACTTGATATAAAAAATAAGGGCAAAGAGCTACCAGCGTTGGCGATCAGCACTAAAACTAACGCCACTACCGATGAATTAAGAACTAAAAAAAAGAAAGTTGGATTATTTGATGGGATATTTTTGAAAGCTGCTTACAATAACCTAATTAATTGTGTTTCTCTTCTAAATATAACTTATGAAAATGATGTTTTAAGAGTTGTAATTAACTCCCTTTAATTTCTCCATCCTATAATTCATATGGCTACACAATATTTGTCTCCCAACACTTGAAAAATTATTAGAAAGACTGACGTATTCATGATTTAATTTTGAATTCTTAACGTTTTAGTCATTCTAATCAATAATTTGATCGATCCGAAAATGAAAGAAGAATTTTATCTACATAGATGTCTATTATGATAAGAATTTTATCAAGATTTACTTTACTTTATCATTAGGAATATTATCTTCATTAATTAGAGCTTAATGTATTTTGTACTTCTTATGCCTATAAGTAAATGATTTAATGAAGACATTGTACACAAGTCTATATTGAGAATAATAAAAATCTTTTTCTTTCTCCCATTTTTTTGTTCTTATTATTATTCTTTATTATTTTATTCACAACAAAATACACTTTCTATATCTATATATGTGATTAAAGAGACTATTAGAGCCTTTGACAATGACACCCTAGCTACTTAAATACTATCCCCAATGGTGTGAAAACAACAACCCATGGCATACATATTCTCACCAATGGAACAAATTTAAACTACTTATTGAAAGCTTTTTCCCATGAAGTCAAAGTAAAGACTAAAGAGTAACACCCTCCCTCTAGCTGGATGCAGTGGTAATATATAATTCTATGTACCGTCAACGTATCAGATTGTACTATAATATCATAATTGGTTTATTGATATTATACAGAGTTATCAAATGTAAATTCGATAGTGAGAACTTTTAGTTTCCACAAGTGCCTTAGAATTAGGGACTTAATTTAGTATTTATAATTTAGAGGTTTAGGTTCACGTGTTTAGAATTTAGGGAAGTGGTTAGAATTTAGAGTAAGATAAAAATATAGGGTTTATAGGTTAAAGTCTAAAGGCCTAACATATTATCCTAAAATATAAACTCTAACTTCTAAACCTTAAATTCTAATCCTAAAACTTAAATTCTAACCATAAACTCTAAATTCTAACCCACTAAACATAAACCCATAAACATTAAACCCTAAATTAAATCTCTAAACCTAAATTTAAGACGCTTGTAAAAACTAAAATTTCCCGCCGTCGGTGCATGGAAAATTGTTCATATATACATAAAAGAAGGAAGAGAGGGCAGATCTCAACCTCAGAGCAGTTGGATGTGAGTTATTGCAGACCGTACAAAGGGAGTGAGGTATCTTGTGATGTTAGGGTTGCTACGTATTGGTTAAATTAGGTGCATTGCTTTTAAGCATGTGATGTTGATACCTTTGTTTCCATTGTTTTAGTGATTATGGTAGATGCCTCAACGACTAGTCTTTTTCATTCGGTTGGTCTATATAAGAGGTAAACTCTGGTTAAAACTTTTAAAACCGCTCTATATTAAGAGCGTGGATCTAACCCTCAACCACTAATTAAAATAGAAAAAACCTAGACTAAAACGATAATTCAATCATAAATTTATACTTAACCAATTGTTCACATTAAACATATCTCTTGAGAAATTGATCAATGAGCTGACCTCAAAGCTAGACGTGTGTCATTTCCCATTACTTCGCTGCTAACCGGGGCCTCAATAACTTCTTTTATTTATGTGCAAATACACACCTTTTTTAAATTTGAAAAAATACATTTTATTAATTTTTATATTTCCAAAAAAAAATTAACTTTATTGCAATTTATTAGGACCTTTCCTCGGAAACTGATTAAGGGATAGAACCTCTTTGAATGAGTCCAACACTGATCCAAATTACCAGTGGATACCTGTGGAAATTGTATGATCCTCACATTTTCTAGGGTTAATTAGCTTATGAAGATTAGTAAAAACCATTGATATTAAGGCCTCCTAGGGCTATGTATCTTTAATCCAACATCAATAGCAGTAAAAAGAAATTATATTCGAACACACATATACTTGAAACAACAAGAAACCAGACCATGTTGCTGGCTATACTCGTCTCTAACTCCGCCGGAAACATTCTCCTCGAGAGGTATTTTCCGATATGTCCATGCATTGTCAAACATATGTACTTGTGTATGTGTGTTGTGTTGTGATGTGCGGCTCTGTCGAGATTGTATGTATTGTCAAACATGAATATGAGTAGTGGCTTTCGTCGGATGACACTTTACAAACTTCGTTCAACAGAGCCGCACATCAACCGTATGTATAAATGCATGTATTGCCGAACTTGTATGTATTTGCATTCATGCTTGGTAAATTTCTTTTGTCATTGTTTCTAGTGGGAAAATATATAAGAAAACTCTAAAAGAATTTACATTAAAATTCTGGGTTTCATTGATACTGTATAGGTTCAATGGAATTCCATCTGAGGAGAGATTACATTGGAGAACTTTCTTCGTTAAATTGGGAGCTGATAACCTCAAGGGTGCAAGAAATGAAGAGCTTTTTGTTGCTTCCCAAAAGTAATGTAAAATTTTCCCATATGACTATAAGTTGATATTACATTTTGATGTTAGATTGTGTTTGAAACTGATACGATTCCGTAGTACATCGTTTTATCCCTCCTATACGCGTATCATATTTTAGGAACATGAAATTGAAATATATTTTTATCATATTAATGAGAAAATGAGACAATTAATAGACAAATAGCCAATAGGCAAGGGCAAAGAGGTGGGTAAATAGCTTACTTTTGTGTTTTTGACCTTTCCAAGCTTCTACTAGCAAGCATGGCCTATCTCAAGACCTCTTCATCCCTTCATCATAGAAGACAAAGCTTTAGTTGGCATACCCATCAATTTGTTTTGGCTTAATATCGAAATAACTGTTTAAATTATTTTATTTTTTTAGATGTCAAAACTTTTTTTTCTTTTCAGGTGCCTAAATTATTATTATTTGGTCAAAATAAGAGTAAAAAAATAATAGTTTGAGCACTTAAAATGGACAAAAAAATTTTGGCACATAAAAAAAAAACATGATAGTTTAGGCCATTTATTTTTATTGAACAATATGTTCCAATGCCACCATTAAAATTATTGACTTCCTACCTAGTTAACTATAAAGGTCTACAACTTCAATTAGTACCGGTAGTTGTTAAAATGTTTTTGGACTTAAAACATCTAAAGTGTCAAAGTTATGGTTTTCGTCCCTCTACTATACTCAAATTTAATTTGAATTTCGATCACTCTATTTTTATAATGTCATTAGTTGGTTCAAATAGCTAACCTTCTTAATTTGATTTTCTTTTCTTAAAAACTCATTTCAACTTACCATATTAACAACTGACATCATTTTTTATTGGAATGAGTGTAACTCTTTCGTTTCACCTGTTGCAACTCTTTTTATCTTCACCAAACAATCTTTATACATGATTAAAACCATAATTTGAGTATTTGACCCTTCAATAAAATTTTAAGGGGCAAAAATAGATTTTCAATAGAAAATACATAAAAAATTATTAAAAAATTTCTAAATTGTATACAAAGTTCAAATTTTTAAGGGGCGACCATCCCTTCTAGCCCCCTCGGTCTTATATAGATGATTAAACCCTTTTTTATAATCATTGACTTTTGTACTTGGTTTGAGTTATCAGGTCAGTTTACATTGTTTACACGGTGCTCGGAGGTGTCTGCATATACATTGTTGGCAAGGATGAATATGATGAACTTGCTTGTAAGTTTTTATATATATAGAAAAGGATTAATTCAACTGAAAAATAAATTAAGAAAACGTTAATGATGTCTGATTCTGGATTTTGAATGTTGGTATAGTAACTGAGGTGATGTTTGTAATAACATCTTCAATCAAGGACGCCTGTGGTAAATCTCCCAGTGAACGCTTGTTTCTTGACAAATATGGAAAGATCTGTTTGTGCCTGGATGAAATTGTTTGGCAGGTATGGGGATTTTTGGTCAAATTCATAAACGGTACTTGTACTAGGTTTTTGGCAGATTTAGTCCGTTTGTTATACTTCGATCATCTGTAGTTCTACTTTTCAAAATGTGTACATTCTGTCCTGAAGTTATTCGACGGGGTTAGCCGGAAAAATTGACAGCGGGCTTGAAGTACACATTTTGAACCAAAATGGGTTAATAAGTGGTAAGCAGCTTGGTATCGCTTAAACAAGTCTCGAGTTCGAGGCCTTGTGTATGTAAAAAATAATCGTTGGAAGACTCACCCACCAAAACCATGTGTGTAACGCGGGTCGGTTTATATTAGTCGGGTCAAAGCGCTGAGACACCGGGAGGATAACCAAAAAAGAGTACACATTTTGAAAAGTATGAGATTAGAAATGATCAAATTATAGGATTAAATCTGAAAAAATACGCATAATAGAGGGAACTTTTATGGAATTTGACCATGTTGTGTTTCTGGTTTCAATGCTTGGTTCTGAAACATGTTTTGTTGTTGTTGTCAAGGGAATCCTGGAAAACACTGAGAAGGACAAAATCAGAAGGTTGATAGGGTTAAAGCCTCCAAATCCAACAGAGATTTGAGCTGTCTCTGTGAAGACTGTGCTTCCTTTCTCTTTGAAGATGGGACAATAAACATTGATTACCATTCATTTTCCCTTTGTCAAAACCTTTATTTTGATCAAAATTTAATTCAACATTACTGTAGCGACATTTTAAAATTCAAAGTTCAAGGGTTTCCTACTTTTATTGAAAACATTTTATTAAAAGGAGATTTCTTTAAAAATCGTGTTTTTAAATAAAATGAGAGTCACCACCGGTCATTTGGGTAAGGTAGACCGGACATCGGAAAACACAACCAGAGATTTTTGGGTTCGAGAGTCGGTTACGAGTGGGGAAGGTTTCGTACCCCCACTATGCCCAGAAATTGGTACCAAATTAATTACCGCCTTGTTAATATTGGAATTTGCGAAATAAAGTGACAAATTAAACTGACAATTGGTTATATAAGTAAGGGCCCTATTATTCGAGAATGAACGTTCGAACCACCACCACTACGACTGATAATGGCCTCGTTCATTCCCGAATAAAAGGACACCGCATACAATTCATATCCCGGATGCATAATAACATGGCATAAATAAATACGATATAAATATAAAGCAAAAACATAAATAAATACTAATCTAAAGCACAAACATATTCAAATATATAAACATACGAACTAAATATAAAAAGTAAGAACAAAATTTAAATTAACTAACATTTCATTAAATTATAAAAATGAAAAGTACAATATAAATAAAAAAGGAAGAATATACCTAACTAGAAGCTCGAACGAAAAGCTTTGACCGACCCCCACCAAAATCTACGCACCATGACCCAAAACTAACTCGATTGAACCTCGAAAGGATTTTCAATCGAATGATGAATCAAACCAACCAGAAAATAATTCCCCGATGAGAGCACTGCTCTCGAGCTGGGCAAATAAAGGGAACTGCCCCAATCACCCGACCATGGCTCTCTATGGCCTTCCTTCCAAAGGCCTCCCACCCCGCCTTTTATAGGCGAAGTGAGGGGGTGGGGTGACGTGGCTCAATGAGAGCCACGTGCTTTCCATTCTTTTTTCTCTTTTTTTTACTTATATATATATTATTTAATAACACTATTAACAATATTGTTATAATATTATACAACCCGGACAAAAATAAGTGATTATAGCTACCCCTCTTTGTTTATTCTTGTGAAACAAGAACAAAGCAAAGATCAAATGCACTCATTTTTGCCATATCTCCTTGTCATTGGCTTCAGAATCACAGGTTCTTCTGGAACTTTCATCTCTTCCTCGGCTAACTCTTCAAACTTCAATCTTCAAAACGGAAGATCCGTTGGAGAAGACAAAATCTTCAAATCAGAAATTCAAGGTTTCAAGTTCTTCTTATATAGAACTGTTATTTCTTCTTCTGACTAGCTCCTTGGAAAAGTAAATTCTCCCTATATAGAATTTTTCCTTGTCCTCGGTAAAATCTTTGGGCTTCAAGTCCTTTCTATATAGATTTTTTGCCTTCCACCATCAATGTTGCAGGCTCTCCCTATATAGAACCTTATGCGTCCTGAGTGGATTCTTCAAACTGAGAGTTCTCCCTATATAGAACTTCTAGTCTTGAAATCCTGAAGCATTAGTCTTGAAGTCCTGAGTGGATTCTTCAAGTGATGGCCTGAATGACTTATCATCGTGCCTAAAGGACTTAAGATCTAGATCACACCAAAATGGCTACCAATATCCCTTAAAATAATGTCCCGATTTCTACCTGTCTTGACATCACAATAAGGTTAGCATCATGCCCGAAGGACTTATTGATGGTCCGAAAGACTTAAGATCTGGATTCACGCCAAAATGGCTACTAATATCTGTATTCATGCCAACATGGCTACCAACATCTGGATTCGCGCCAACATGGCTACCTGTAATCACTCATTTTCACTTGTAAATATATTAATATTGCATGTATATTTATCATATGAATGTTACTAATATAAGGTGGTGTGTGCACGTATAAGCTATGGATACGTATTAGGGATGTATGTATGTCGCGCATGTGTCTAGAGTATGAGCGTATTTGATTAATATATATATAGATGTTATGTTAATTATATGATTACACGTACGTATACTAGAATATTATATTAATTAATGATTATAATATAAGTATACATTTTCGTATGTATATGTATTCTTTATTATAATTATATTATTATTATTATTGGGCTGACAAAATGAAAAGAATTAAATATATTAAACCCAAATAAATTTACAGTCCAATTACAAATTCAATTACAAGGCCCGGTTGGCCCAAATCTGAATCTTATCTAATTACAATGTGTAGGTAACCGTGGGCCGTTGGATCAAGATCTGATCCAACGCCACGATGCAACCAGAAGTCAAAAATATCGCGGTAGCGTGTTCCACACGTATGGACCGTTCGAGTGCCACGCGCGCGCGTGGGTCTACGCGCGGACACTTTAATATCCCACGCCGCGTAAGATCCACGCGTTCGACTCGATCGCGCGAGCTCCACGTGGCGAAATCTGAAGCCGTCTCATCAAATCGAGGCTTCATCCAGGCCGATCGTTCTTCAAGCCATCTCGACCGTTAGATCAGATCTGATCTAATGGCCGAGAACACGTCTGGCCGTTGGCAGAATATCCATACCGCCACCGTGCCGATATTCAGTCCCCGTGTTCAGAATATGCCCAAGACAACAAGCAAAAGTGTCAGTTCAGATCTGAAAAAGAAGATGCAACTTGCAACAAAAACAGAGGCAATAATATATATGAAACGGGAATTTTTGTAACGAGGAGGAGGAACGAGAGTAGTAACAAAAAAAAGGAGAACGGAGATCTTGTAGAAACAAAAAAATTGTAACCAGTCAAGTGATAATCAAAAGACAGTCCAGTGGTAAATACTAGTCTCTTTTTCTTACTTGTTTTCCTTACATACATATACGAAAGAAAAAAAACAGAAACAAGAAAGGAGAGTAGTCTTACCGACGATGCTTGTGGGTCTTCCCTTCCTCAGTGATAAGCCTTTCGGCTCCTACAAGTCAGATCTGGTGAACTGAAAGAAGGGGAAGGCCCCCCTGGTAGTTATATTTTAGGTTTAAAACTTTTTTTGGTTCGTATTTCCTAGATCTAGGGTAAATAAGGGGGTATCCTCTGAATCCAACCACAGATTCATGTTGAGGATGAAATAGTGGTTATTTTGGTATCTTTTGGAGGCTCGCCGGCGCCGGTTAGCGGCGGCCGGCCGCCGGATTCTGGGTTTCAGAAGAACAAGGGAGAGAAAATGAAGAACGTGGTTCTTACCAAAATCAGAAAAATGAACGAATGGCCAAAAATTTGGTTTCGGCCTAAAAAGAGGGTTTATATAGGTGTTTTTATTTTGCTAAATAGGTAAATTACACACTTAATCCCACCGCGTTTTCAATATTTTCATTTTTGTCTTGCCGCATGGTATAATCACAATCCCAGTCCCCCTGATATTTCAAAAGTTTACAATCTAGTCCCTAAATTACACCGAATCAGTTTCTGAATGGTAAAATTACGCCCTTAACCATCCCGCGTTTTTGAATTTTTTACTTTGGGTCTGCCCCTTGGTCTAATTACAATTATGGTCCTTTTAGGTTTTGTTTGTTTCGCAATTTCGTCCCTAAATTACATATTATTGCTCTTTAATTTCTGCCACTGAATTTTATTTTTCTTTCATTTCAGTCCTGTATTCTTTGTAAATATTCATGTTCGTATTATAATTGTATATGTTAATATTCTATTATTTTATTCTATGTCCCTCGTATATGACTCGTATTTTATGTTTATATGTATATATGTGTTAAGTATGATAGTCATGTTTTTATCCGGTTACTCGTATTAAAGCATGCTATGTTCTATCCGACTAAGAAAACAAAGATGTTCTTGTATTTTTGTACACATTGTATGTTTCCTTGGCTTTTAGGTTACGTGTTAGTATGTCTTCTTTATTGTATAATATATTGTTCATATATGTTGAAATATGTTTTATTAATAGCATGTATGTCTTTTTAAATATTTGATCGTCTACATATAACGTAATTATTCCTGCATTGTTGTTCTACTTGTTAAAGTTGTTTTTTATTTATCATTTAGAATAATATGTATGTATGCATGTCTTTTTGAAATATTTGTTCGTCTATATGTACTTATTCCTGCCTTGTTATTTTGACATATTATAGTTGTTTTTATCTATTATTCAGAATAATATGTATATATACATGTTTTAGTCTAGAATATCATTTATGTTAAATTAGTATTCTGGTATGTCAATATTTATTATATTTAAATATTTTACCATGTTTTACGTTTTTGCCACTAAGATTGCATATCGAGATATAACTTGTTAATGCGGAGTCCTTTTATCCGAGCGTAAACGGGGCCAGTATCAAGCGTAGTGATAGTGGTTGGGCGTTTATTCTCGGATAACGGGACCCTTAAAATATATTCGCAATTATGACCGAATTTTAAAATAATCGTCACTCTAATCCGGAAAATCCAATATTAATAAAGCGGTAATTATTAAAGTACCAATTTTGGGCGGTGTGGGGGGTGCTAATCCTTCCCCATCCGTAACCGACTCCCGAACCCTGTCTTTTTGAATCTCTGGTTTTATGGTGTCCGGCCTACCTAAGTGGCCGGTGGCGACTCCATTTTTTTTAAATGCGGTTTTTTAAAACCCCACGGAATAAATATTTTATATCCAAAAAAATCACAAACACCCTCTCAAACACCTTCGAAAAAGCCACGTTTTTATTTTAGCGATAAAAAAAGGACATCGCTACAGATGGCGACTCCACTGGGGAAAATTTTTGTTTTTTTAAAAAAAAAAACAAATGAGAGTCAAGCTTTTAAAATAATTACTGCTTTACTAATATTGGAAGTTCCAGATTAAAGTGACTATTAAATTAACATTCGGTCATGATTGTGCGTTTATTTTAACGCATTTAAAATATGGCATATAAACCCGTCTTTTTTAAGTGGGGGGAAAACGCTAATGCTTTCGTGGAGATATCGTTCTCCCGTATGGGCCTAGCAAGTACCTTCGGGGCTCGAGTACCTTATGCTTTCGTAAGGATATCGTTCCTTCGTACGGGCATAAGCGAATGGGTCCCCCTGAATTGAACCCGGTTGAAAGGAGCCTATAATGGGTGATGATCGGGGGCCTTGCTACTCTTAGTAGAGGACAGCAAGGACAATTCGGGTACCTCCTAGAACCAAGACTGCATGTAGAGAATACATAGAAACCTACACATTTAGAGCCATGCGGATAACCTTAGGTTTTAGACGGGATAAATAGGGTTGTTTTGTGTGTTTATTCTGTTTATTTTTGTCCTTTTATTTATATATTTATCAATTATATCTGGTACTGACTTGTTTTCTTTTCGCTTTTGTTTTTTCTCATACATCATTGCATTTGCATCACATAAAGGTACTGGATCAAGTGGTTTGCATGATCAGAAAGTCTTTCACCATGGAAAAAATGTGTCTTAGGAAAGAAGAGCTTAATTTGTCAGTCAGACATTGGTCAGAGGTCAACCAGAAAATCCAAGGGGACAGTCTGCCTAACGAACGCGTAATAGCTGGATACACCTATGTGAGTCTTCAACAGAACGACTTGTGGGATCTTCAAAGCATTTGGGAAAGATGGGACCGAAGATTACAAGACTTATTCTGCGATAGTTATGGCGACATCGCACAACTATTATATATTCGGATTAATCAACCCCTACTCCGAGCTGTAGTCCAGTTCTGGAATCCGGCTTTTTGCTGCTTCACCTTTAATGGGCAGGACATGATGCCTACGGTAGAAGAATACACTGCTTTACTTAACCAGAAAAATATGCAGGAAGATTGGATCTACGCGAAGCCTCCAAGGAATCAGAATTACACTGCGAAACTCAAAACCTTTGCGGGGATGAGTGACGAATGGGTTAGTGGCCTCCTTCAAATCCGAGGAGATAATACAGTCTTTGCATGGGAGAGTATTCGGGACATCATATCAACACATCCAGACGAGGCAAAGAAAATGGACCTATTCGCTTTAGGAATATATGGCTTGGTGATCTTTCCCAGAGTACTCGGGAATATTGACATAGCCATTCTGGATTTGTTTGAGCGGGTGAAACGGAAAGCAAACCCAGTACCAGCAATCTTGGTCGAGACTTTCATTTCCTTAAATGCTAGCCGGAAACATGAAGAAGGACGTTTTCGAGGCTGCGCACAACTATTACAAGTATGGATTCAGAGTCACATGTGGAAGACGCCGACAAGAGTCCTGCCGGGGATATCCTTCCAAGGTTTTTCGCCTTTACGAGAATACTTAGCAAAGGAATGGCGAGAGGATTTGAAAACAAAAATGTGGACCATTTTCTTGAGAACATTCAAGATGAAGACATAGCATGGAGGGTCCCATGGCTCGGTAAAGTTAATTATTTTCTATACAGTTGTGGTGACTTCAACTGGCTGATGATGTTGGGATTGCATGGAGGGATCGCTTGTGCTCCGCTTTTAGTGTCTCGGCAGTTCGGATCACGACAGTTCATTCCCAATACCGCCGGATTAAGCCAAACTGAATTTTTTTTCAAAGGGGAGTTCAAAGGAAAAATTAAGACCATCATGAGGGCACGGATCATTGTTATCGGATCGGGGTGGAAGGAGATACGAGCACATGACTACCCCAGATTACGATCTTTGGAGACGTTTGAGGGTTAATAATGTGATTCCCGAATCGATCAAGGACCGCGGTGTCACTCAAGAGCTTACAAGGGTGGTACCGTCCGCCGACATCTTAAGGAGTGAACTCGAGGAAGTTAAAAAGAAAATGGACATCCAACAGACCCAACATGCGAGCGAACTCTATAAAGCAAGCTTAGAAGTTGACGAGCGGGACGGGATCATTAGGCAATTGAAGAAATTGAATGCGGATTTAAGCGACAAAAATACTCTTTATCAAAAAGATGCCCTCCTATTACAAGCAAAAATACAAAAGGCCGGCCGGAGTCAGTTCATAGCTGTGGAAAGAGAAAGAATGAACGGCATCCGTTTGGTGGAAGAAGAACGAGAAATTAACAAAAGAGCGATCGAGAAAGAGATTGAGACACTCCGACCATTGATCAAGAGAAAGAAAGATTCAGACAAGAAATCAGCAAGGGAAAACAAGCTGTCCATCATGAGAGAGAAAGTGTCACCGTATGGAAAAGAAAATCCATGAGTAGTCGAAATAGACTGTTAGAGACGCAGAAACTGTACGATGACACTATTCAAAGGTTGGAGCAAAGCCAAAGTCAAAATGATGAATTAAAAGGAAAAGTGGCGGAAGTCGAACACTCACTTCGAATGTACTGCCGCAGGAATAACTTCGCTGAGCTGCAGGAAAGAGAACGAGAGGTAGGTGTGTTACAAGCACGAATTGGGTCCCTCGAAGCAATTGTGGAGGATTACAAGGAAAGAATTAATGTGTTCGAGGAAGCTGCAGCAGGAGGGGGCACCTATTGGCAGAAGAGATTACGCGACGCTGCTCGAATGGTACAGGACAGAGACCAGTACTACGCAAACTTAATGGTGGACATACAGCGAGTCGCCAGGCACGTGAATGATTTAGCTGTCGAGGCTGAAACACTCCGACCTTTCATAGCCCCGGGAATGGAAGAAGCTCCTAGGTTCCTCAAACTGCTCAAGGCAATTGGAAAGTTAGGAGATAGAGCTAGAGTCTATCTATAGGACTCTGTGTTATAATTAGATCTTTTGTATTAGGGATCTTTACTTTGTAACACGAATTTTGTTGTAATCAAGACCCTTTAATTCCCGTGGAAGTAATTCAAAAGGGTGATTACCAGCGGAATTAGTACCTTGTCTGCATGCATTCTTGCATTTGCATCATAACATTCGCATCATTGTACATGCATTTATTTTTTGCAACCATATTAACAATATGAATATTGTGGCATTGTATGTAGTTAACCCGCAATCATTCATCACCTATACTTTACCCGGCTACAAAGAAAGGTCATGGAAGAAAGAATAATCAGTCTAGAAAGAGGGCAAAGAGAGCTCGAGACAAGGCTTGAAGAGGCCCAGAGAAGCCTTAGTGATCAGATTGCGCAGTCACAAACATCTATAGTATCTGACATAACTGCATTACTGGCAAAAAGTCTTGGAAAACGAGTAGAAGGAGAAAATGTTCCAGAACCAGAAGGTACCCCGGCTCACTACAAGGTTCAACCAACTGCACCAAACCAAGCTAGGAAGGTGTATATTGACCCTGCAGGAATGTCTTCCAGCTTTCAAATAGGGGCACCTGAGACTCAACCCCTCGATACTGAAGCACTTTATGAAGAAGAAGTACCGGACCTGAACATGGTCGAAAGAATCAGGAATGAGGTAGAAAAAAGTGGGAAGAAAGATTTCGCCTTATGGAGGAAAAATTTAAAGCGTTACAATCAAATGAAGAATCAGGAAATGACGCTAGCGACCTAAGTCTGGTGTCTGATCTTGTCTTGCCGCCAAAATTCAAAACGCCAGAGTTCGATAAATATGATGGAACCACATGTCCTTCTTGCACACATAACGATGTATTGTAGAAAAATGGCGGCTTACCATAAAGATGAAAAGCTGCTGATCCATTGTTTCCAGGATAGTCTAACTGGAGCGGCGTTACGTTGGTACACTCAGCTGAGCAAGGCAAATGTCAAGACATGGAAAGATTTGTCTAAAGCATTTACCGAGCAATACAAACATGTAACAGACATGATCCCTAGCAGAATTATGTTAGAAAATATGGGGCAGAAGTCCAATGAAAGCCTGCGACAATATGCCCAAAGGTGGAGAGAAGTGGCCGCCCAAATCCAGCCACCTATCCCGGAGCATGAAATCACGCCATTATTTGTCAATACTCTGAAAGGGGCACTCTTTGATCGCCTTATTAATAACACAACACAGTGTTTTGCCGACTTGATCAGGACTGAGGAGTCTCTCGAACTGGCAATTAAGAGCGGCAGAATTGATGGTGGGGAAGGGTCTCGAAAGTACAACAAGAGAAATGAAGTAAACACCACCAGCACCTATACCGCCCCGAAGAACTTCACAGTCTCACAGCCACAAGCACCTGTGGGAAAAACACAAAATTCGAATCAAAGAGATGAGAGAGTCACCAGAAAAGAGAAAGAGATGAGAACTTTCACTCCCTACCTGTTTTTCCACTCGAACTTTATTCCCGATTATATGAAGCGCGGACCTGGTCCGCCATACATCGTTACTCTGTCAATCCACACTTCCCGCCTTGGTATAATCCAAGCGCACATTGCGACTATCACGGCGGTACCCTGGACATCCCACGAGAACTGTCTTGCCTTCAAAAAAGCTTGTACAGAACTTAATCGATTCGGGATATTGAAGTTTGAAGAGCCGAGTGTAGCCAACAACCCGCTACCTAATCATGGGAGCAGAGGGGTAAATGTCATAGAAGAATGCTTTACGGAGGATAAAGGATGACGTGTCGTAAATCAAGTCTCCTTTACGGTGGGTATTTCAACAGTTTGTGCATGGCTCGTGTGATCAACAAAGGCATGATAATAAGGCAGAAGGAATGTGGAAAGTATTACGAATTCCATCAGACTGAAGGGCATGATATCCAAGAATGTGACGAGTTCAAGAAATTGGTGCAGAAGTTGATGAATGAAAAACAAATTGAATTCTTTGAGGAGACCATGGGGAAGGGATCAGACGTACACATGACAGATAGCCCCAAAACTAGATACGGGAAGGATAGACCTTTTATCATCTCTCCCAGAACAGGGAATGCAGGTGTCTCCCAAGGAGAAACCAGCAAAATAAGTCCCAAGATCATCATTTCAGCACCATCTCCATTCCCATTCAAAGATATGCGACAAATTCCCTGGAATTATGCTGTAAATGTGACCACGCCCGAAAAATCAGAACACGAACAGGTAAAAGAGCCTACGCTGGAAGACCAACAAAGCCAGAACGATGTGAACGTTGGTAAGGCAGGCCATTTCATAAGGAACGGCCGATGTTATTCCTCCGAGGCTTTGAAAGCGGCTGAAAAAGATAGGGGGAAGAGTACAGCAATTAGCCCTACGCAGATATTTGGAGAAGAACCTCCCCAAAAGATAAATGAACCGATAACTGAGGCCCAGGCCAAAGAATTTCTAAAGTTCTTGAGACATAGCGAGTACAGCGTAGTGGAACAACTACGAAAACAACCGGCCAGGATCACAGTGCTGGAACTACTCTTGAGTTCAGAAAAGCACCGGGAGACGCTATTAAAAGTGCTAAATCAAACTTTTGTGCCCCAGGACATTTCTGTATCAAACCTGGACATGATAGTGGGGCATATTATTGCCTATAATCATATCACGTTCAGTGATGATGAGATCCCGGAGGGAGGAATGAGGTCTACCAAAGCCCTTAACATCACTACCCACTGCAAAAGGTATGTATTACCAGGCGTATTGATCGACAACGGGTCAACATTGAATGTCTTGCCTATGGTAACCCTGCAAAAATTACCAATAGATGGTTCGCACCTAAAGCCCTGCCACAACTCGGTAAGAGCCTTTGATGGTACGCAAAAAGGAACAATGGGGAAAATTGAGGTGCCCCTATTGATCGGACCAACCGAATATGTGATCGATTTTGTGGTGATGGATATAAAACCATCTTACAGTTGCTTGTTGGGAAGACCGTGGATCCACTCCGCAGGAGTTGTCCCATCATCATTGCATCAAAAATTAAAATTTGTAGTTGAAGGCAAATTGGTCACAGTAGAGGCAGAGCATGAATTTGTTGCTTCGGTGACATCAGATACCCCCTACATTCAAAATGATGAAGATGTTGCGGAATGCTCGTTCCGAGCATTGGAACTAGTAAATGCTACATTCGTTTTAGAAGGAAGTCGGATCCCCTACCCCAGGTTATCTAATTGCACCAAGATGACTGTCGCAGAAACTCTGGGCCGAGGAGCCAAAATAGGAAAAGGGCTGGGGAAGAAATTACAAGGAAACCTGAGACCCAAGAATATGATAACCAAGAAAGATCGTTTCGGACTGGGTTACCAACCAAGTGTCCAACAGAAGAAAGAGGAATATAAGAGGAAGGAGGAGCAAAGAAAAGCCAGATCTAAAGGAGAAGACATTCCGTGGAGGTCGATATCCTTTCCTAGTTTGAAAGCCACTTTCGTCTCCGGAGGGTTCTACCAGCCAGGTCAAGATATTGGAGAGGCAATGGAGAAAAATGATGAACTTAACCAGGAGGAAATACTCAGTAAATCATTTGAGGGGATGTACATCAACATGATAGCTGAAAAGGACCGAGGCAGCAAAATGTTGACCTACATCCGCCCTTGCCATCCCGGAGAAACACTCGATAACTGGAGCTGCATTGATCTACCTGTAGTTTTTAGGAATAGATCAGAGTAATGCTCCGAATCAACCTTTTGTTTTTGCCCATAAACAATGGGGATCTCTTGTATGGGGCACCTATGTTAACTTTTTGATTGAAATGAAAATACCCCCACTTTCTTAAAAATGACCAAAGTCTCATTTATTCCATTCATGCATTCTTCATATTCATTCCCTTCATATAAAGCCGTCTCTTTCCCAATACAATTCATTCTCATTTAATGCAGTCGCTCATGGTTGACGATATGAATGATACGGATCAATCTCGAGTAAATTTGAATGCCCGGAGGTCTCGGAGGAAATTGAGGAAGGATATGATGAAATAGAAATTGAGGTCCCGGAAGAGTTAAAGAGAATGGTGGACGACGAAGAAAGAAAGGCGATATGCCCCACCAAGAAGAAACAGAAATTATCAACTTAGGGATGAAGAAGAGAAAAAGAAATAAAAGTAGGAACGACTATTTCCTCAAAAACCAAGCATGAACCGATAGCCCTACTTGAGAATTCAAGGATGTCTTCGCTGGACTTATCAAGATATGCGGGGTTGAATACCGACATAGTGGTGCACAAATTGCCAACAAAATCGGAGTGCAAACCAAGACAACAAAAACTTGGAGAATGAGGCCGATATGTTGTTGAAGATCCGAGAAGAAGTGAAAAAGCAATTTGATGCTTTGGATTCTTGAGGTAGCCAAATACCCCGAATGGGTTGCAAACATTGTACCAGTACCAAAGAAAGACGGGAAAGTTCGTATGTGTGTAGATTATAGGGATCTGAATTGAGCTAGCCCTAAAGACAACTTCTCTTTGCCACATATTGACACGTTGGTTGACAACACCGCAGGACATTCATGGTTTTCCTTCATGGACGGCTTCTCAGGGTACAACCAGATAAAGATGGATCCTAACGACATGGAGAAAACCACATTCATAACCATGTGGGGCACTTTTTGTTATCAAGTGATGTCGTTTGGAATAAAGAACGCAGGGGCAACATACCAAAGAGCAATGGTGACTCTTTTCCATGACATGATGCACAAAGAAATAGAAGTATACGTGGACGATGTGATTGCCAAGTCTCGAACAGAGGAAGAGCACCTACAAAACTTGAGAAAACTATTCCAAAGACTACGGAAGTACCAACTGAGGCTCAATCCTGCCAAGTGTACCTTCGCCGTTACTTCTGGAAAACTCTTAGGGTTCGTAGTAAGCAGAAGAGGGATTGAGATTGATCCGGATAAAGTGAAAGCCATCCAGGACCTTTCACCACCCCGCACGCAGAAGGAAGTCCGCGGTTTCCTGGGGAGGCTGAATTATATCTCTCGTTTCATTTCCCAATTAACCAATCAATGCGACCCGGTCTTCAGACTTCTTAGAAAAAATAATCCTGGCGTATGGGATGAAGAATATCAAAAAACCCTAGAAAAGATCAAAAAGTACCTGACAAATGCTCCAATTTTAGTCGCACCAGTACCTGGTTGACCACTAATTCTCTACTTAACAGTCTTCGAGAATTCAATGGGATGTGTACTGGGGTAACACGATGAGTCAAGAAAAAAGGAGCAAGCCATCTATTACCTAAGCAGGAAATTCAATGATTGCGAAACACGGTACCCGCCAGTGCAGAAGCTGTGTTGTGCTCTAGTTTGGGCTACCAAGCGGCTCAGACAGTACATGTTGTACCATACTACCTGGTTGATATCCAAGCTAGACCCACTGAAGTTCTTAATGGAAGCGCCAGCACTAACGAGAAGGATGGCTCGATGGCAGATGCTTTTATCCGAATTCGACATCGTATATGTTAATCAGAAAGCTGTAAAGGGGAGTGCCGTAGCAGATTTCCTGGCTAGTCGTGCTTCGGATGACTATGAGACATTGAACTTTAGTTTCCCAGACGAAGACTTGATGTGCATTACAACCGAAGAAGAGATTTCAGATGATAAGTCATGGAAACTTTACTTCGATGGAGCCTCCAACGCCCTCGGACATGGGATAAGGGCAGTGCTAATTTCACCTGAGGACGTCTATTATCCTTTCACCAGCAGATTGGAATTCTTCTGCACAAATAATATAGCTGAATACGAAGCTTGCATCATGGGACTGAACTCAGCCATTGAGAGAAAGGTTAAGGAACTTCGAGTGTTTGTAGATTCGTCCTTAGTCATTTACCAATTGCGCGGGGAGTGGGAAACCAGAGACCCGAAGTTGGTCAAATATCACGAATTGATCCAAGAGCTCGTCAAAGAGTTTGAAAAGGTCAGCTTCAATTACCTGCCCCGAGAAGAAAATCAGATGGCAGATGCATTGGCAACCTTGGCATCCATGTTTAAAACAAACACCGGGGCAGGAATGAAGCCCATTGAGATGCAGACGTTTGAAAAGCCTGCTCATTGTTGTAATGTACAGGAAGAGATGTACGGAAATCCATGGTACTATGACATCCTGCAATATGTCAAGCTTCGAAAGTATCCAGAAGGGGCAAACGACAATGACAGAAAAGCGCTCTGAAAAATGGCAACAAAATATGTCCTAGATGGGGAAATCCTATATAGGAGAAGTCATGATCAAACATTGCTGAGATGTGTGGATGCCCGGGAGGCGAAGGAAAAATTTAGCTGAAGTACATGACGGGATCTGTGGAACGCGCACGCCAACGGGCTGTCTATAGCCCGAAAAATTATGAGATACGGTTATTTCGGTTGACCATGGAGGGAGATTGCATCGATTACGCCAGAAATGCCACAAATGCCAAATTTACGCCGACAAGATTCATGCACCCCATCGCTTTTTACACACCATGAATTCTCCGTGGCCTTTCGCAGCATGGGGCATGGACGTCATCGGCGAGATCCATCCGAAAGCCTCCAATGGGCATCGTTTCATTTTGGTCGCCATAGACTACTTCACTAAATGGGTAGAGGCAGCGTCTTACGCCAATATCACCAGGACTACAGTTTGTAAGTTCTTAAAGAAGGAAATTATTTGTCGATACGGATTGCCGAGAGGGATCATCACCGACAACGCCTAATCCCGAACAACAAAATGATAAAGGACATGTGCACTCAATTCAAGATAACACACCATAATTCCACAGTCTATCGCCCTAAAATGAATGGAGCAGTGGAAGCAGCAAACAAGAATATAAAGAAGATCATAGCGAAGACTACAGATACCTACAGGGATTGGCATGAGAAGTTGCCTTTTGCCCTTTTCGCCTATAGGACGTCCATTCGCACATCAACAGGGGCAACACCCTACTCCTTGGTGTATGGTACCAAAGCAGTACTCCCAATTGAGGTAGAGATTCCGTCCCTCCGGGTCTTAAATGAAGTAAAACTGGAAGAAGCTGAATGGGTGCAGGCCAGACTCGACCAGCTAAATCTCATTGACGAAAAACGACTAAAGGCCATTTGTCATGGTCAGATGTACCAAAAGCGGATGGTGCAGGCTTACAACAAAAAGGTGCGCCCAAGAGAATTCAAGGAAGGGGATCTGGTACTCAAGAGAATCCTCCCTATCCAGAAAGATTCTCGAGGAAAATGGATGCCCAACTGGGAAGGACCGTACGTCGTAAAAAAAGCCTTCTCAAGATGAGCCCTGATCCTAACAGAAATGGACGGGGACGAGCTGAAAAATCCCGTAAATTTTGATGCCGTCAAGAAATACTATCTCTAAAAAAAAAAATTTGGAGAGCTCAGGACGAAAACCCGAAACCGGGCGTCTTGAAGCAAAGGAAGGACTCGAGTTGAAAACCCGCAAAGGGTGGCTCGGGTAAGTTGAAAAGTTGAATATCCGAAGAGAAGGGTATCTTCATGAACATTATGAAGAGAAGGCTTCAGGCAAAAAATTCTACACCGTTTGACAGGGTCATGTATCATTCATATCGAAGATAATGAGGGATCTTGTAATTTCATACTTAACTCATATGTGTCATACCTTTCTTTTTAAGATATCTCGAAGCCCTTAATCGTAATAAAACCGTGTTTTTGACCATCCATTCCTGGCCTTCTTGTAAATTTCAGTCAAATAAGATAACATAGGCTTATAATGAAACAAGAGATTTCGGAGCATTACTATGATTTAACCTTGAAAATGCAGGTGATCAAAGAAAACGATGTTAACTCCGTCCTCCAGTTCCCTACATAATGGCTAGGGAAGGTGAGAAGCTTTAAACAACCAGGTAGGATGACCAATAGCACATGTCCTATCTATTCAAGGAAGACACACGAGATAACAAAAGAGATCTCTTGGGTGAAAATCAGAAGGGCACCCCCTAAAAAAAAACTCTTTAAAGTGAAAACCCGAAAGGGCACTTTAGAATTCCAAATCACAATTGGAGAAAAAGAAAGGTTGAGATGGTTGAACCTGACAGTGAGGCGGAGTATCGATGCCTGTAAAAAAGGAGAAAGCGAACATCAAGATCAAATCAGGATCAAAACAAGATATTGACACTCATGCATCATGAATAGTCAGACATCACTAGGATTAGGAGCATGTCAATTCATTCATTTGTCATAGCATTTTGTTTTCATCTCATACAGGTATCTGCAGATCCAAAGAAACATCGAGGGCCATCACGGTGTGAATCCCAAATGGGAAGACAATGTTTTTACATACAAAAGACACATGTTTTCAAGCTCCAGAGAGAGGTTCTATATAGGAAGAATCCTTCTCTCTGAGGTTTTAGAAGCTGAAAGTTCTATATAGGAAGGATCGACACTCGAGGTGAAGACTCATGATTCTATATAGGAAGGACTCCCGGTCAAAGCAATTCACCCATGACACGCAAGATTATATAGGAAATCTGCTGTGTCGAAAGCGAAGAGTTCTATATAGGAAGGGCTCCGAGCTTTATTGTCTTAGAGTAAAAGGTTTTATATAGGAAGAACACAGAGCTCAGAGATTCTAGACGCCAAAAAGTTCTATATAGGAAGGACTGATGGCTCCAAGGTGAAGACTCATGATTCTATATAGGAAGAACTCCCGGTCAAAGCAATTCACCTATGACACGGGGTTATATAGGAAACTGTTGTGTCGAAGCGAAAGAGTCTTATATAGGAAAGGCTCCGAGCTTCATTGTCTTAGAGTGAAAGGTTCTATATAGGAAGAACCTGCAGCTCTGAGATTTCAGACGCCAAAAGTTCTATATAGGAAGGACTGACGGCTCTGGGATTTGAAGACTAACAGTTCTATATAGGAGGAACTCCCAGTCGGAAGAATCCATCAGTGGCGCAAAAGGTTTTATATAGGAGAAACCAACGTTGAAAGCAAAGAGTTCTATATAGGAAGGACTCCAAGCTTTATTGTCTCAAAGTGAAATGAAGGACTCATAATTCGGAATGTTAGAATGAAGGGTTCTATATAGGAAGAGCCTGTAGCTCCAAGATCGGAAGGTGACGAAGCTCTATATAGGAAGAACTTACGAGCCTGGAGATTCAGCCAAGGAAGAGCGGAGATGTCCAAAAGAATTCGTTTTTCCAAGGCTACAAACAGGGAAGTCTGATAAAAATGAGTGCTTATGAATCTTTGCTTTCTTTCCCATTCCATGAGAACAAGCAAAGAGTGGCAACTGTAATCACTCATTTTCACTTGTAAATATATTAATATTGCATGTATATTTATCATATGAATGTTACTAATATAAGGTGGTGTGTGCACGTATAAGCTATGTATACGTATTAGGGGTGTATGTATGTCGCGCATGTGTCTAGAGTATGAGCGTATTTGATTAATATATATATATATAGATGTTATGTTAATTATATGATTACACGTACGTATACTAGAATATTATATTAATTAATGATTATAATATAAGTATACATTTTCGTATGTATATGTATTGCTGTTATAATTATATTATTATTATTATTGGGCTGACAAAATGAAAAGAATTAAATATATTAAACCCAAATAAATTTACAGTCCAATTACAAATTCAATTACAAGGCCCGGTTGGCCCAAATCAAATCTTATCTAATTACAATGTGCGGTGGGGTAGCGTGGGCGTTGGATCAAGATCTGATCCAACGGCCACGATGCAACCAGGAAGTCAAAAATATCTGCCAGGCGAGTGTTCCACACGTATGGACCGTTCGAGTGCCATGCGCGGACTCTTTAATATCCCACGCGCGCGTAAGATCCACGCGTTCTGACTCCTCGACCGCGGAGCTCCACGTGGCGAAAATCTGGCCGTCTCATCAAATCGAGGCTTCATCCAGGCCGATCGTTCTTCAAGCCATCTCGACCGTTAGATCGGATCGATCTAACGGCCGAGAACACGCCCTGTCGGCGCGAGAATATCCATACAGCCACCGCGCCTATATTCATCCCGTGTTCGCATATGCCCAAGACAAAGAAGCAAAAGTGTCGGTTCGGATCTGAAAAAGAAGATGCAACTTGCAACAAAAAAAGAGGCAATAATATATATGAAACGGGAATTTTTGTAACGAGGAGGAGGAACGAGAGTAGTAACAAAAAAAAAGGAGAACGGAGATCTTGTAGAAACAAAAAATTGTAACTAGTCAAGTGATGATCAAAAGACAGTCCAGTGGTAAATACTAGTCTCTTTTTCTTACTTGTTTTCCTTACATACATATACGAAAGAAAAAAAACAGAAACAAGAAAGGAGAGTAGTCTTACCGGCGTTGCTTGTGGGTCTTCCCTTCCTCAGTGATAAGCCTTTCGGCTCCTACAAGTCGATCCGTGAATCAAAGGAAGGGGAAAGGCCCCCAGTAGTTATATTTTAGGTTTAAAACTTTTTTTGGTTCGTATTTCCTAGATCTAGGGTAAATAAGGGGGTATCCTCTGAATCCAACCACGGATTCATGTTGAGGATAAAATAGTGGTTATTTTGGTATCTTTTGGAGGCTCGCCGGCGCCGGTTAGCGGTGGCCGGCCGCCGGATTCTGGGTTTCAGAAGAACAAGGGAGAGAAAATGAAGAACGTGGTTCTTACCAAAATCAGAAAAATGAACGAATGGCCAAAAATTTGGTTTCGGCCTAAAAAGAGGGTTTATATAGGTGTTTTTATTTTGCTAAATGGGTAAATTACACACTTAATCCCACCGCGTTTTCAATATTTTCATTTTTGTCTTGCCGCATGGTATAATCACAATCCTAGTCCCCCTGATATTTCAAAAGGTTACAATCTAGTCCCTAAATTACACCGAATCAGTTTCTGAATAGTAAAATTACGCCCTTAACCATCCCGCGTTTTTGAATTTTTTACTTTGGGTCTGCCCCTTGGTCTAATTACAATTATGGTCCTTTTAGGTTTTGTTTGTTTCGCAATTTCGTCCCTAAATTACATATTATTGCTCTTTAATTTCTGCCACTGAATTTTATTTTTCTTTCATTTCAGTCCTGTATTCTTTGTAAATATTCATGTTCGTATTATAATCGTATATGTTAATATTCTATTATTTTATTCTATGTCCCTCGTATATGACTCGTATTTTATGTTTATATGTATATATGTGTTAAGTATGATAGTCATGTTTTTTATCCGGTTACTCGTATTAAAGCATGCCATGTTCTATCTGACTCGTAAAACAGCATGTTCTTGTATTTTTGTACACATTGTATGTTTCCTTGGCTTTTAGGTTACGTGTTAGTATGTCTTCTTTATTGTATAATATATTGTTCATATATGTTGAAATATGTTTTATTAATAGCATGTATGTCTTTTTAAATATTTGATCGTCTACATATAACGTAATTATTCCTGCATTGTTGTTCTAACTTGTTAAAGTTGTTTTTTATTTATCATTTAGAATAATATGTATGTATGCATGTCTTTTTGAAATATTTGTTCGTCTATATGTACTTATTCCTGCCTTGTTATTTTGCCATATTATAGTTGTTTTTATCTATTATTCAGAATAATATGTATATATACATGTTTTAGTCTAGAATATCATTTATGTTAAATTAGTATTCTGGTATGTCAATATTTATTATATTTAAATATTTTACCATGTTTTACGTTTTTGCCACTAAGATTGCATATCGAGATATAACTTGTTAATGCGGAGTCCTTTTATCCGAGCGTAAACGGGGCCAGTATCAAGCGTAGTGATAGTGGTTGGGCGTTTATTCTCGGATAACGGGACCCTTAAAATATATTCGCAATTATGACCGAATTTTAAAATAATCGCGCCACTCTAATCCGGAAAATCCAATATTAATAAAGCGGTAATTATTAAAGTACCAATTTTGGGCGGTGTGGGGGTGCTAATCCTTCCCCATCCGTAACCGACTCCCGAACCCTGTCTTTTTGAATCTCTGGTTTTATGGTGTCCGGCCTACCTAAGTGGCCGGTGGCGACTCCATTTTTTTTAAATGCAGTTTTTTAAAACCCCACGGAATAAATATTTTATATCCAAAAAAATCACAAACACCCTATCAAACACCTTCGAAAAAGCCACGTTTTTATTTTAGCGATAAAAAAAAGGACATCGCTACACTACCAACGTCTGGATTCGCACCAACATGGCTACCAACATCTGGATTCACGCCAACATGGCTACCAACGGCTGGATTCACGCCAACATGGCCACCAACGTCTAGATTCATGCCAACATGGCTACCAACATCTGGATTCACGCCAACATGGCTACCAACAGAAATCTTCAGTAGAACCTACCTCTTTAACATGAAGTTGCAGATCAAAGTCTTTGGTGATCTTTAAATACATGCTTAAAATAAGCAAAATGCTATGATAAATAAGTTAGCATGCTCCTAACATAGGTATGTCTAACTATATATGATGCATGAATTGCAACAATTTCAAAGCTACTCAAATAAGCTCCTATTCCCTGAAAGGTCGTTCCCAGATTTATTTTTATGTTCATTTCTTTTTTGTATGCTCTTAAATCTTCATCTTGTCAATCATTTCAAATTTCAACTAGCAATATGCTTTCAAATCTTTCATACGAGTATCTTTCTCGTCTTCTAGGGTTACAACCTTTCTTTGTAACCAATTTGCTTCTAGTCCCTATACTATTCTTATACCGAGACTCTTATCATCATCCTTTCCTTATTTAATCCTAGGGCTCAACTATTTTCTTATTTTTGACCCAACACGTAGAGTCCTCGTCTATTTCAAAATTAGGGAGAGCAGAATGCCTCCACTCCCTGAACTTATCTGTAAGTTCAATCTTCCTTATCGAACTCATCGAAGCATCTCGATGGAAACCAACTCTAGGTTCTTATGCTTTGATTCTCATTGTAAAGTAATGCAAAAAATGCAATTTTGAAAATATTGCAGTCATTTTGAAAATAAAACTTGGAGAGAATGCCAAACATTTTGAAAACTAATGTTTGGAGAAAATGATAAATATCAAAATTTGGAGAAAATGCCAAACATTTTTGAAAACTAATGTTCGGCCCTGAAATATCAAATGCAATAGCACATTTGCTTCAAATTGACAAAGATCAACACGAATAAAGCGTATGTTTAAAATATCTTGACTGTTGTGTAGATATATACATATGTTTATTCTCTTTCGATCTATTAGGCTTCTGAAAGGAACGATTCCCATATGTAATTTCTAACCCATTTCAGGTGGTTCTCTTAATCTCACTAACTCACCATGCCCCATCCTTCCCTCATTTTGGTGTCGATCAGGCACTTGAAGTTTGACATTCCTTGAAGAAAGGTTAACCCTTATAGGCGGAATGTAATATGAAGACAGACTCATCCAACATAGATATCCATGTATGATCGGGATAGTATTTGTAGGCTTGTAGTATAGGTCATAGGTCACGGTTAAGCGAAATCGTATTTCTGTATTTGTTTGACCTGAATATGCTCATATGAAATATTTTATTCTCTTTCATTCTTTAGATCACTCTAGACTGCCCATTTTTGGGTTTTCACCCTAGAGTTCATTTCCTTCTTTTATAACTTCAGACCGACTTGCATCCTGGTTGGATATTGATGCTCGCTTTTTTATTCAAAGGTGATTGATCCTCAAAGTTTCCAAAACTGATATTTAATTGCAGGGAAGATTACGTAAAAGTCTCTTACTCATTCCTTCTATTTAAAGCCTAAGTCTCGTGCTTGACGATCAATCCTTCAAGTTGGTTTAAAATTGAGATTTTTTTGAATTGAGTAAATCTCCAGGGTCACTTCTTCTAATCACAAACTCATTCATGTGTTTTGTGGTATGCTCCTATAAAATATCCATTTCTCTTTTATTCTTTTTATTTTCTTCTTTTTTTCTTTCATTTTTTTCTTTCATTTTTAGATTGTCTTTTTGGGTTTTCAGTCTGAAGTTTATTTTCTTTCTTCTAATTTTAGAAATGTATATCTTTGGACCATATTGTATCCCGACTAGTGTTGATGCATTTTCTGCTCGAACTTAATCAATTCTTCACAGCTCTTCTAAATTGACTGGAAAATTTCACATGTGTATCTTGCTTTCTCTTCACTGCATTGTTCAACTTAGTGCTCTCATTCTTGATTGCTTCAGCCTTCTAGTTAGCTTTTTTTAAATTGATTTGTTTCTCTCCTTAAGCATTAATTTTTCTTCAACCGTTTCTTTCTTATGATTTCATGGCCCTTGTATCCAATGTATCTGACCTTATTTCTTTCTCCTTGAAAAGTGAAAGAATGTCATTCTTCGTCCCATTCATAGACATCCAGAGAAAGTCTTCAGCGGGTAGAAGTTTAGGGTCAACACTCGACTCAATGATCTTAAACGAAAAATGCCTGAGAAGGAAATAACTAAATGGGATCTACACATTACCTGAACACTCGTTTTGTTCCCTCGTTGGCCTAAATAAATAATCAGATGCTCGCATTTGCAATATCCTCACAACATTCAATTCCTTCTAAACATAAGCAACTTGAAATTGATCTTTGGATTTGAATCAAAGATACTCTTGCAATTAAAATTCAAGGTTCAGGTAAAATGATATATACATATGTATGTCATTTTCAAAAATAAGTGTATATGTGTATGGGAAAACAAAACTACCCCATAACAATGAATATAATGTTTAGAGGATCAAAGAATGCAAAAATGTTTTCTAAACATGAATAAAGAAAAATGTAATTTTCATTTCTGACAAAAATAATAGACATGCGTCTTTACAAAATGTTCTTACTGCTTTAGGGCTTAAGTCATAGGGTTTGTTCTGTTCATTGTTCTCAAAAAGGGGAAACTAAAATGTGGGGGAATCAAACTAGCATTTTCATGAAAAGATGAGGAAACCAAACAATAGGGATTTCAAGTCATCATGGCCTTTTTAGCACAGTGTAAGCTTGCCCTATCTCTATTGTTTTCCACTGTTGGATTAAATCATGTGTTAGGACTCCATCGTTGACCGGCTTCTTAATTTCTTCTAGTAATACCCTACACTTCTTGGCAGCATGTCCTGGTGCCCCCATGTGAAAATCACAAGTACTACCCTGGTCACAACTACAGGTAGGCATGTCTTAAGACAGCTAGTGTCGCCATACTTCTCAAAGTTGGTAGACCTTAAAATCAGGCAGGATGACCAAATCAGGGACTAGAAAAAGTTTATTTGCCTTGAAGATGTCAACTCTTCCTCTCTTCCTAACCTCTTTCTTGAGTCTATCTTCTAACTGCTCGAGTCTTGACTTTTGTGTTGATTCTATTCTTTCTTTCAATTGGTTCTCGAATACTGCCATCGAACCTTAAAAATCTTAGATCCTAGGAGGTAGTGCAATGTTATTAAATATACAATGTAAATGCAGTGCAGTGTAATGCAATGCTAAAAATATAAACATGTATGCAATAAGGTATTGATTCCAAAAGTGATCCCCATAAACAAACTTTCATTAACAGAAAGGTTTGTTACATCAGATGTTGTTTTTCTAAGCCTTACAGATACTGATGAGCCCTAACACCCAACCTCTTAACTTCGTTCAACAACCGAGTCAACTTTTCTTCATGTTCTAATGCCGGATTCATACTCTGACTTAATGGCATTACTTCGTCGGCCAAGTCTGCCACCTGTTGAGCCATTTCACGCGCTTGGGTGGTACAATCTTTATGTCATTGCTTCTTTCTTTTATTTCTCACCTAGCCTCTCTGAAAGGTCAATAGTCATCCTTCAGGTTGTTCTGTTGAAGTCAATGCAGCCAGTCGTTGCATGGGAACAATAGAAAGCTTGACTCGATGTCTGTGAAATGATGGTGTTGGGAGAGGCTTAGTAAAAGCATATGCTACATGTTCGTAAGCAAGTATTTTATTCACTTGCAACCTTCCAGAGCCAACATGTTCTTAAACAAAAAATAAATCCAACTTCACATGTTTGAACTTCGAATGTAACACTAGATTGGTAGAAACAACCACTATACTCATGTTGTCACACCACAACGTAGGAACCCCATCAAAAGTGACATATAACCCAGCCAATAAAGAATGAAGCCATATGATTTCAGCTATAGCACAAGCCATACTCCGGTACTCGGTCTCTGTCGTGGATCGAGCAACCACCTATTTTTTACGTGACCCCCAAGACACATGATTTCCACAAAAGAAAATGCAAAACCCTGTGGTGGATCGACGATCATCAAAGTCAGTGCCCCAATTCGCATCAACAAATCCTGTAATGCTTATACTCTCATGAGGAGAAAACCTCAAACCATATTCAAGTGTCCCTTTTAGATACCTAAAAATCTATTTTACAGCATTCAAACGTGTATCATGAGGTGTTTGCATAAATTGACATACCCTATTGACAGCAAAGGCTATGTTCGGGCGTGTAATCACTATGTATTGAAGTGCACCTACAATACTTCTGAATTCACTAGCATTTTCTACTAGACTACCATCATGCATTGATAGCTTATAGTTTGTAATCATATGTGTGGGAAGACTGTTGGCATTATCAAAACCACATTTCTGCAACAAATCCAACATATACTTTCTTTGACTAAGTAGTATTCCTCCTTTGGAGTCATATTGAACCTCAATCCCCAAGAAATACATGAGAATTCCAAGATCCTTAAAGGAAAAAACAACATTCAGCTTGGTCACTACCTCTTGAATTTCACCGTTATCATTGCATGTGATAATTATGTCATCGACATACACCAGCATGTAAATCAAGGAACTTCCAGTCTTTTTAACAAAAAGAGAATAATCATATTTGCTAACTAAAAACCCATCGGACACCAAATATTGCTTAAGTTTCTCAAACCAGGCCCTTGGAGCCTGTTTTAGACCATAAATGGTTTTTTTAACTTACAAACTAGATGAGCCTTTGAATCTTGTGAACTTTCCTGCTTATAGCTCGGTAGTTGTGTCATATAGACTTCTTCCATTAAATCACCATTCAAAAACGCATTATTGACATCTACTTGTCACAATGTCCAACCTTTTGTGACTGCTAATGACAATATTGTTCTAAAAATAACTAGTTTCATAACTGGACTAAAAACCTCTATAAAATCAATACCAGACTCCTGAAGATAACCCTTAGCAACCAGCCTGGCCTTGTATCTTTCTATTGAACTATCAGAATTTTTCTTGACCTTGAAAATCCATTTACAATTCACAGCTCTCATGTCCTTTGGTAACGGGACCAAATCCCATGTTTTATTATTCACAAGTGCCTCATATTCAGCTTGTGTAGCTGCTTTCCAATGACAACTCTCGAAGGCTTCCCTTATGTTTTTCGGTTTCACCAGATGATTGTACATGAAAAACCTTGGGCTTTCGTATTTTATTCTTACTTCTGGTGGTCATTGAATGCATGTTACCTTTAGGCACAACAAGAGTATCCCTTGTTGTTGTTAGAACTATAAGAACATCTTCTACTGAACCATTATCAGCATTATCTTCTGACAAATGATGTCTATCTATGAACTAGCCATCATCCTCATTTAACACAACTTGAAACTCATCATTCACTCCATTTCCAAAGATAAACTGAGACCTTTCACTAATCTTAGTGGGAAAATAACCCGAATCATGTTGTGAATTATATTGTTGTTCTAAAATATCAGCATCTATTGCTGCCATTGGATCAAATTGATCCGTACATGTAGTAGGTTGTTTTGGACATAAAATTTTTGTCGAAGTTGGTGTCTCCAGATTAAGATTAGGAATCTGCTCACTAGACACACCTCGAGCTAGATCATACTATTGCTTCAAAGGAGGAGTACTTTCAAATGTAACTTCTTGTGTAGGAACAAGTCGATTTGGATTTACTAACAAAGGTAAATGGTGCTGACCATACTCAGGTGAGACATGAGCTGTGTGTTTTTCAATAAAAGGGAACACATCTTCATCAAAGACAACATGCCTAGATATGATAATTTTTCCAAATTCATCCATACACTTATAACCCTTATGTGTGGAGCTATACCCCAAAAAGAAGATGAAGAACTCATTCATATACAACGTGTTTAATAGTTTCAACGTGAATCTCGTACGTACGTAAAGAACTCCTAAGTTCATTTATTTGCCCTTTTAGTGCTGCGTTTTCCAACTTAAGGGTATTGGATTTTTCCTCGCACTGTTGTATACTCGCGTTCAGAATCTTGTTCGCGGCTAGGCTACTTTTTAGCTCATACATGAGAACATTACACCGGCTTTCAGCTTTCTTTAAATTTTGTGACAATAGCCTGGTTCTATTTTCACCTTTCTTACTTCTCTATTTCCAATATTCTAAATCATTCTTCAACTGAATGACATTGTTCTTCCAATCCTCCAAAGTATCGCCCAAACTAGCATTCTTGAGCACGTAGTGAAGCTTTTGATAATTATCCCGCAAACTTTTCAGTTCCTTGCTCAAATCATCTCTTTCTTGCCTGAGCTTGCTTTCTTGAGCATCATTTTTGAGCGAGTGCCCCTCTTCTCGCGTACTTTCATTCTTAGACTTGGATTCTAACTCCACTGAGCGGCCTATTACTGTACTAGGTTGACCCCTTGTTCCGAATTCCCATTTTCCAAGTTCCAAAAAAGCTTGAACTCGTCGCTTGAATGTGATGCAATTCTCAATTGTGTGTCCCTAGACCTCAGGATGAAACTCACAATGAGCATTAATGTCATACCAATCTGGATACAGAGGTTGTAGAGGTGTCAAAAAGATTGGAGTCACCAATCGGGCTTCTAACAATTGAGTATAAAACTCTCCATATGATATGGGTATTGGATCAAAATGTGGACCCTTAACTTTTTTGTGGCCATCAGTCGAGAAGTAGACATCAAGATTCGAACCTTGTCTTAGGTTTTTACTTTCCTTCCATTTTGCATCCCGGGTAATTCTAGTGATCGTTGGTTCATTAGAGAACTTGGGTTCTCTGTCTTCAAAACCCAACAATCTTACATTGATAAGATATTTGCTAGAACTTTCTAAATGATAATTGTATGTGGTGTGAATATTGTGACCTCTCGGACAAGAAGGTTCATCTGGCACAGACTAAACTGGGGTTATGAGATTTATTTCAACAAGCATCGGAAGTAACTCGATGTATTTTATAGGAATTAAAACATGATTCTTACTTCTCGGGATTTTTCTGAATTTGTTACCACTTTCTCAGAGTTGGACTCAAATATACCTCCCATTGGTTTATTAATGCGAATCACAACTGGGTGTACACTCAGATATTTGCTAGAATCGTCTTGTTCAAGATTCATGTTTAGGTTATTGTTCAATTCTTCTTTAGATTTAACAGACTCGTTATTTTTAGCCATAGCTGACATCATGTTCATCATTCGGCCATTTCATTCTTTAACTCTTGTATCTCACGTCGCTCTTCACCGACGTGAGTATCATCTAACACGTCTAACTTGAAGCCTTTGGATGAGCCCTCTCCTATTGTCCCTGGTGTTTCTTTAGAAAATAACCCTGAATTTTCACTATTTCCCATCTGAACACAAAACCTTTTATCCATTATAAAGGATTTCTAATTTGCTGACCACTCGCAGATCAACACCTTTAATGTCATGAAAATGAAAATGAAAATGATATGCAAATGAAAAAGCAAAAACAAAATACAAAAAGAAATAAGTTAGTACATAAAAAATAAATAAATGAAGCAATAAAGCGAAAATTTAAACAAACAAAGCATCAAAAGAAACAACCCTATTTGTTTTCTATCTACAACACCTAGGTTATCCGCATGGCTCTAAAAGGGGTGAGCTTTCTATGTTCTCTATATGCAATTTTGGTACTAAGAAAGTACCCGAATTGTCCTCATTGTCCCCTACTAAGGGTAGCAAGGCCCTCGATCATCACCCATTATAGGCTCATTTCAACCGAGTTCAATTTAGGGGGACCCTTTCGCTATTCCATACGGAGAAACAATATTTCCACGAAAAATATAGGGTAATCGAGCCCGAAAGCACTTACTAGGCCTAGAAGGAGGAACATTATCCCCACGAAAGCACTAGTGTTTTCCCCCACTTAAACGGATGTGTTTATATGCCAGATTTTAAAAGCGTAAACTCGCATTTATAAACAAATATCAACTTAATTGTCACTTTAACTCGCAACTTCCAATATTAAATAAGCGGTAAAATCTTTTAGGTCTCACTCTTTTTTTTGTAAAAACAAAAAATTGTTCCCCAGCGGAGTCGACATGCTGTAGCGACGTTTTGAAATTCGAAGTTCAAGGGTTTCCCACTTTTATTGAAAATATTTTATTAAAAGTGGATTTTTTAAAAAATTGTGTTTTTAAATAAAATAGGAGTCACCACCGGTCATTTGGGTAAGGTAGACCAGACACCGGAAAACACAACCAGAGATTTTTGTGTTCGGGAGTCGGTTATGAGTGGGGAAGGTTTTGCAACCCCACTACTCCCAGAAATCAGTACCAAATTAATTATCGCCTTGTTAATATTGGATTTTGCGAATTAAAGTGGCAAATTAAATTGAAAATTGGTTATATAAGTGAGTATATTTTAAGGGCCCTAATATTCGAGAATGAACGTTCAAACCACCGCCACTACGACTGATACTGGCCTCGTTCATTCCCGAATAAAAGGACACAACATACAATTCATATCTCGGATGCATAATAACATGACATAAATAAATACGATATAAATATAAAGCAAAAACATAAATAAATACTAATATAAAGCATAAATATATTTGAATATATAAACATACGAACTAAATATAAAAAGTAAGAACAAAATTTAAGTTAACTATCATTTCATTAAATTATAAAAATGAAAAGTACAATATAAATAAAAAGGAAGAATATACCTAACTATAAGCTCGAACGAAAAGCTTCAATCGACTCCCACCAAGATCTACGCACCATGACCCAAAACTAACTCGATTGAACATTGAAAGGATTTTCAATCAAATGATGAATCAAACCAACCGGGAAATAATTCCCCAATGAGACTACTGCTCTCAAGCTGGGCGAATAAAGGGCACTGCCCAATTACCCGACCATGGCTCTCCATGGCCTTCCTTCCAAAGGCCTCCCTATTAGGAAACGCTGGTACACCCCATGGCGCAGCGAAAAAATTATTCGGCGTAATCCACCGTTGATCCATGTACAAGGGACAAATTTGGGGTGATGAAGGATGAAACGTTACCTTAATAAATCTGGAATCTAGAAATCCGTAGGGAATTTAGAATAACCAAATCGAATCTGAGTCATCACAATAGCGTTCCGACCTCTACGTAGTCCACCCGAATGAAACGAACAATATTTTTTCTTCTCTAACTATTAGAGAGGTTTTTCAAAAACATGAACAAATGGCTGCTAGATCTTATGCCTTTATATAGCATTTAAAAACCTAATTCTAATTAAATTCGGATTCTTAAATATACAATATATTTAACCGAATATAATTAAATATGTAGAATCTGATTCTACTTTAATTAGGCTTCTTTTAGATATATATATACTTTAATAATATTTGATAATTACAATAACTTATCAAATATTAGCATATATATATAAACGAAATTATCTATAATTACAATAGTTATAACAATTTCGGTTTCTCACTAATTACGTGTACAACATGTTTGTACACATGCTATCTAATCGATATTTGTTCGTTTCAATCATAGGGTGTGACCCTTGTAGGTTCATGTAACGTTAGCAGTAATATCCAGAACAATTCTAATATTACAAGCAACGAGTGGCATCTAGCAATACATCATCGCTACCTAAGTTACATGAAATGGTGGTTCGATTTAACCTTTTTTCCGTGATTAACTTCTGTTATGTATTTTATCATTTTGTCCTCATATCTAGATCGGACACAAGTCATGGATTAGTGACACATGTATAGTTCATCTAATGTTTCTTGATATCTTGAGTAGACTAATATAAATGAATAATTATGATATCCCATATCAATTTATTCGAGTATGGCCATGCATTTTCTAGTCTTACTCAATCAAGTGGCCTATGATATTACTCATATTATGTAGAAGGGACAGATCCTATCTTGATCAACCATATTTCGCTACATGGATTATGACATATCCAATATCAATCTTTATAGAGTAGTCAGTTACAACAAACGTTTGACTGTATCAAAATATGTCACTCACGATGTTGAAATAATGATGATCTCAAGTCTGAGGATCATACATGTAGTTATCACCATAAGCAATATTGTGACTGTCATATAATAATCCAAGAAACATGCTCATAGTGGGCCAATCTAGTATGTTGTTCCCTAACACATACTTATGTATTGATTTTGACATCTTCATGTCAATGAAAACACTTTGTCATCAATCAACTACATATTAATCTTAATACATTATTGTTGTCCAAGCCCACAGTAATTCTTGACTAAGGACATTCAAGAATAACTATATTATTCTAAGGACTTTATAATAATTCAGTTTATTTATAGATACACAGAATAAGACTGAAATAATAATAATAATGGCTTTATTTTAATAAACAATATAAAATAAGTATGTTTTTTACAACCATCTCATGATTGGTCTTTGGGCATACTCCAACAATCTCCTACTAACACTAATAACAATCACTCATGTATCTAATACCAAGAGACTTAGTGTGACGTTCATGCTTATGTTGTATCAGAGGCTTTGTTAGTGGATCGGCGATGTTACCATTTGTTGGTACTCTGCATATTTCTACATCTCATTGATAAATGATTTCACGAATGAGATGGTCACGCCTAAGTATATGTTTGGATCACTGGTGAGATCTGGGTTATTTTGCTTGTGTGATGGCTTCGTTGTTGTCACAACGTAGATCTATGGCATTTGATATGCTAGGCACGACCCCTAGTTCAGATATGAACTTTTTGATCCAAATAGCCTCTTTTACAGTATCTCTTGCTGCAATATACTCAGCTTCTGTTGTAGAATCTGCTATTGTATCTTGCTTTAAACTTTTCCAGCTTACAGCACCTCTATTAAGGCAAAACACAAAACCCGATTGCGATCGAGAATTATCCTTATCAGTTTGGAAGCTTGCGCCTGTATAACATTTTATACTTAGCTCTTCCTCACCTCCATACATAAGGAATGTATCCTTAGTTCTTCTTAAGTACTTAAGGATATTTTTTACTGCAACCCAATGACCTTTACCGGGATCTACTTGGTATCGACTTGTCATACTTAGTGCATATAATACATCCGGACGTGTACATAGCATGGCATACATGATAGATCCAATGGCCGAAGCATATGGAATCTTACTCATGCGCTCTCTCTCTCTCTTGAGGTGTTGAAGGACACATTTCCTTCGAGAGCGAAATACCATGTCTCATAGGTAAGAATCCTCTTTTAGATTATTCCATACTGAATCTTTTCAGTACTTTATCTATGTATGTATTCTAACTTAGACTTAGAAGTCGTCATGATCTATCTCTATAGATCTTGACTCCTAATATGTAGGTTGATTCACCCAAGTTTTTCATAGAAAAACATTTTCCTAACCAAGTCTTTACAGACTGTAAGGTAGGTATGTCATTTTCTATTATTAACATGTCATCCACATACAATACCAAGAATGTAACAGTGCTCCCACTAGTTTTCTTGAAAACACATGGCTTATCTTCATTTTTAATGAAACCAAACTCTTTGATTGCCTCATTAAAATGAAGATTCCAACTTCGAGAAGCTTGCTTCAACCCATAAATGGATCTTTGTAGCTTGCATGCTTTTAGGGCATCTTTTGGATCGACAAAACCCTCAGGTTGTGTCATGTACACATCCTCATCTAATTTTCCATTAAGGAAAGCAATTTTGACATCCATTTTCCAGATTTCATAATCATAATATGCAGTTATTGCAAGCAATATCCGGATAGATTTAAACATAGCAACAGGGGAAAAGGTTTCATCATAGTCTATACCATGAATTTGACGAAATCCCTTAGCCACCAATCGCCCTTTGTATGTTTATATATTGCCATCCATGTCGATTTTCTTTTTTAAAACCCATTTGCACCCTATGGGCTTAATTCCTTTGGGTGGGTCAACCAAAGTCTATACTTGGTTTTCTGACATGGAATCTATCTCAAATTTCATGGCTTCTAGCCATTTCTCAGAGTCTGGGCTCTCCACTACTTCTCGATAAGTCCTAAGCTCATCTTGGTCCATGAGAAGAACATCTGCATGCAATGTGACAAGAAATCCATCTCTCAGTCGCATTGCGTTCTCTCACAGACCTTCGCAGTGGTTGTGTTTCAAGAATGATTGGATGTTCCTCAACTATTTGTGGAACTTGTTGTTGTTCAATCTTTGGTTCAGTGATCTGTGGTTGATCTTGAATTTCCTCAAGTTTAATATTTCTCCCACTTTCTTTTCTGAAAATAAATACTCTTTCGAGGAAGTCTCTCGTTCGAGCAACAAACACTTTGTTATCAAATGGATTGAAGAAATAGTATCCTTTTGTTTCTTTAGGATACCCTACAAAATTACACTTATGAGATTTAGGTTTGAGTTTTGTAGACATCTGATGTTTAACATAAACTTCGCATCCCTAAATTTTCATAAAAGACATACTAGGACGTTTCCCAGTCTACATCTCATATGGTGTCTTTTAACCCGATTTAGATGGAACACGATTTAGTGTGAAAGTAGTTGTTTCTAGCGCGTGTCCCCAAAAATAAGTTGGAAGATTAGCATGACTCATCATTGACCGAACCATGTCTAACAATGTTCGATTTCTTCTTTCAGAGACTCCATTATGTTGTGGAGTACCTGAAGGTGTAAGTTGTGAGACAATCCCACATTCTTTAAGAAGTTCATCAAACTTTAGGCTTAAGTATTCTCTTCCTCGATCTGATCGAAGAGCTTTGATACTCTTTCCTAATTGGTTTTGTACTTCATTCTTAAATTCCTTGAACTTTTCAAGGGCTTCAAATTTATGATGCATTAGGTAAACGTACCCATATCTACTGAAGTCGTCAGTGAAAGTAATGAAGTATCAAAACCCTCATCTGGCTTGTGTATTCATCGGTCCACATACATCACTATGTATTAGACCTAATAAATCACTTGCTCGTTTGCTTTTACCGTCAAACAGTGATTTGGTCATTTTTCCCATTAAGCAAGGTTCACAAATATCTAATTGTTCTAAAACAAAAGAATCCAAAAATCCATCTTTATGAAGTTTTGATATGTGTTTCTCACTTATATGACCCAAGCGACAATGCCAGATATAAGTTTGATTAGAGTCATTTGTTTTTTTATTTTTTCGTATTTATGTTATATATGGAATTGTCTTGATCTAAGATATAAAGTCCTTTGATTAATTGAGTCGTACCATAAAAAACATTATTGAGGGAAAAAGAACAACTATTATTCTTAATAATAATCTCAAAACCAATCTTGTCCAAACAAGAAATTGAAATAATGTTTTTAGTCAAACTAGGTACAAAATAACAATCCTCTAAATCTAAAACAAGTCCACTAGGTAATGACAAAGTATATGTTCCTATGGCTAATGCAGCAACTCTTGCTCAATTTCCAACTCGTAGGTCCACATCTCCTTTTGCCAATTTTTTACTCATTTTTAGTCCCTATACAGAAGTACAAATATGAGAACCACAACTGGTATCTAATACCTAAGAAGTAGATGTTGATATATTAATATCAATAAAATAAATACCTAATCCAGACTGTCCATTTTCTCTTGCCTTCTTGATGTCCTCAAGATAGACAAGGCAGTTTATCTTCCAATGTCCATCATTGTTGTATATGGAAATACTTTCCTTCTTTTGCAACTCCTCATTTGGGTTTCAATGCATCTTTTCCTTTGTTAGGATTTGACTTTGCCTTGGTGTTGGGCTTTCCTTTTCTACTATTTTTTCAGACCATCAGAATAGGTTTGCAACCAACCTTTTTCATGTTGTTCTTAACAGACCAAGCAACTGGGGTAACGATTTGTTAATTTCATTCATATTGAAATTAAGAACAAACTGATTAAAACTATCCGGAAACGATTGCAGGATAACATCAGTAGCTAATTCAACACTTAGAGGGAAACCCAACTTTTCCAGGGTCTGAATATACCCTATCATTTTGAGAACATGAGTTCCCACTGGAGTTCCCTCAACCATCTTACATTGAAACAAAGCCTTAGAGGTCTCATACCTCTCTTGACAAGCTTGCCCCTCATATAATTCCTTGAGATTTTTAACCATCTCATAGGGAACCATGTCCTCATATTGCTTTTGAAACTCAGGGGTCATGGTCGCAAGCATCAAACAACTGACATCTACCATGTCACTTGAGTATTTTTCAAAGGCTTCCAATTCATCTCTAGAGGCATCATCTGCTGGCCTTTTAGGGGCAGGTTCTTCGATGACTGTTAGTTTCCGTTCTTGTTTAAGGACAATCTTCAAATTACAGAACCAGTCAAGGAAGTTCAAGCCATTTAATTTGTCCTTCTCAAGGACAGATCGCAATGATAATGCGTTTGCCATAAATCTACAATGATAAAATATGTTTTATAAGTACATATTTATCATGTTTATAAAGTAATAACATTCCCACTATTAAAAACCCTCAAAATCGAAAAACTTGCTAAAAGTATTTCTAGTGGGTAAGGATCCATATTTCATTTTATTCTAAGTCAGCTTTGGCTTTACTCCTAGAATTCAATTATTTAGGTAAGCAACACTTGCTAATTACATCTCATGTAATTCCTATATTTGATGAACAACTACTTGTCCAAAACAAAGTTCATATAGTCTAATAGAAAGAACAATAATGAACAGTGCACTAGGTAGGTAACTTATGTAAGAGAGGTGGTGTACTGAGCACGCTTAAATACCAAGTCTTCCAAAGAACCAATCCTAGACATGCACTTTCGTATTGTTTTTCAATCACCAAAGTTCTTGAACAATCATTAGTCTTTAGGTTTCTAATCTTATTAGAACAACCTAGTTTAACCAACATTACTACCAGTGAATATCACTTACTTATTCTTCGTGTTTAACCAGGATAGATCTAAGTATTTTGCTTTGGCAAAATCTACATAGTACCGATCGAGGTTTTAACGAGGGCTAATATTGGATGACTAATTTTAATTAAATATGGAGGGTTTTTTTGTTATATTAATCTCGACATTCTATTATGATCTAATCGATTACCATCACGCTAAAAAAAACATACATTGTATCACATACATGTAAAGCAGTAAATATAAATGCAATGGTTATAGCTCTTAAAACTAAGCTGGCCCATCCCAAGCCAATGGGAGAACCAAAATTACTAAAGATAGAACTTGCTTCTCAAGCACCTAATCCACATTTGATCGGCCCATCAGTCTGCTCATTTGGTCCACGCTTTCTCCGTAAATATTACAATTTTTCCGAAACTCATTTTACATACAAGGGAATAAGATGAGAAGAGAATTACAATAGAAGAAAGAAATGCACGACACGCAGGCCGTATTTATATAAAACCAAAGTAAATAGGCTATTTGGGCTATAACCATACATTTTCAAACACTGTTTATATCATCCAAAACATACACATATTTTATCTTGTTAATTAAGATTACCTAAATAGTTCCTACGACCTTTGTTGCCTACGTGGTTTGATAACTTTTATCAACGGATTCGTATTTTTGGGATTTTTCAATCCCTAAGGTTTTTCACTCTAGAACAACCATTATTCCTCTGCCAAAAATGATCTGATATCTTAACCGCATGTTCATCATGTCAACTATTAACATATGATTATCAAAAGATTACCGCAACAAACACATAATTAACACTTAACCATCGATCGTAAAAACTTGTTAAAACATATTAATCGCGACTAGATTTAATTTCTACTTTTCGCACAAACATCACATATTCGTCAAAACAAAAAAAAGTAAAATATGCATCTCATACAAAAACATCATCCAAGTATTTAAGTCTGAATTCGTATCGTACAAGTGACTCTGATACCACTGCTGGGAAACGCCTATACACCCCATGGCGCAGCGGAAAAATTATCTTGCGTAATCCACCAGTGATCCATGTACAAGGGAAAAATTTAGGGTGATGAAGGATGAAACGTTACCTTAATAAATCTGGAATCTGGAATCTGGAAATCCGTAGGGAATTCAAAATAACCAAATAGAATCTGAGTCGTCACAATAGCGTTCCAACCTCTACGCAGTCCACCCGAATGAAACGGACAATATTTTCTCTTCTCTAACTATTAGAGAGGTTTTTCAAAAATAGGAATAAATGGCTACTAGACCTTATGCCTTTATATATCATTTAAAAACCTAATTCTAATTAAATTCGGATTCTTAAATATGCAATATGTTTAACTGAATATAATTAAATATGTAGAATCTGATTCTACTTTAATTAGGTTTCTTTTATATATATATATATATATATATATATATATATATACTTTAATAATATTTGATAATTACAATAACTTATCAAATATTAACATATATATATATAAACGAAATTATCCATAATTACAATAATTATAACAATTTCAGTTTCTCACTCATTACGTGTACAACAAGTTTGTACACATGCTATCTAATTGATATTTGTTCGTTTCAATCATAGGGTGTGACCTTTGTAGGTTCATGTAACGTTAGCAGTAATATCCAGAACAATTCTAATATTACAAGCAACGAGTGGCATCTAGCAATACATCATTGCTACCTAAGTTACATGAAATCATGGTTCGATTTTAACTTTTTTCCGTGATTAACTTCTTTTATGCATTTCATCATTTTGTCCTCATATCTAGATCGGACACAAGTCATGGATTAGTCACACTTGTATAGTTCATCTAATGTTTCTTGATATCTTGAGTAGACTATTATAAACGAATAATTACAATATCTCATATCAATTTATTCGAGCATGGCCATGCATTTTCTAGTCTCACTCAATCAAGTGGCCTATGATATTACTCCTATTATGTATGATGGACAAATTCTATCTTGATCAACCATATTTCACTACATGGATTATGACATATCCAATATCAGTCTTTATAGTGTAGTCAGTTACGACACACGTTTAACCGTATCAAAATATGTCACTCACAATGTTGAAATAATGATGATCTCAAGTCTGAGGATCATACATGTAGTTATCACCATAAGCAATGTTGTGACTGTCACATAATAATCCAAGAAACATGCTCATAGTGGGTCAGTCCAGTATATTGTTCCCTAACACATACTTATGTATTGATTTTGACATCTTCATGTCAATGACAACACTTTGTCATCAATCAACTACATATTAGTCTTAATACATTATTGTTGTCCAAGCCCACAATAATTCTTGACTAAGGACATTCAAGAGTAACTATATTATTCTAAGGACTTTATTATAATTTAGTTTATTTATAGATACACAGAATAAGATTGAAATAATAATAATGGCTTTATTTTAATAAACAAGATAAAATAAGTATGTCTTTTACAACCATCTCATGATTGGTCTTTGGGCATACTCCAACACTCCCCCCCCGCCTTTTATAGGCAAAGTGAGGGGTGGGGGTGACGTGGCTCAATGAGAGTCACGTGCTTTCCCTTCTTTTTTTCTCTTTTTTATTTACTTTTTTTTACTTATATATATATATATATATATCATTTAATAACACTATTAACAATACTGTTATAATATTATACAACCCGGACAAAAATGAATGATTACAACTGTTGCGCGTAATAAATGCTACGCAAATGTGCAAGTATACACGTCGCAAGTTATAGTATAAAAGATATCGTCTCCACAGGGATTGGTGCCACTTCAAGAATCTAGTCTCTTGCAATTGTAAAAAGTAAAAACACAAGTAAAGGATTATAGAAGTTTTAACTAATAACTAATCTAGAAAGCAATTAAGTAAAAGAAAAGATGAATTCAATTGAGAGAGATAGGCTAGGTTATCGTGAGTTGAGGTGTGATAGCCGATTGGATTGTCTTGGTAAAGAGTGCACGGGCAACTCGGTTGCCGTGGCGACTTGCTGTGGGGGTTGCCTTGGCAACTAATTGATGGTTGCTTGGGCGACTAGTTGGGCAACTACTTGGGCGATCGGGCAGCAACTTCAAGGTTCGGCGGAGCGTTCCTCAATGGTTTCTTCTTATCCCTAAGTCGAAACTCTAGCTACTTGTGCATGCCTTGATAATACATCCTGCGTGAATCAAGGGTGAACAACAACCAATCTTGCGCTCCTCTTAGCCGTTGAAATCCTTAACTTATTCCTAAGCCGGATTAATCTTCACCATCATTGGATTGAATAAAGATCATATTCATTCGTTTCTTGAATCTAACTCTCCCGATATTAGATAAATGGATGAAATCACGAAATCCTCTCCCAATTCACTCGCAAACAATAATAAGAACCAAGAATGAATAAACCTTGAAATAGAAAAGTGCAAACTCTTATTACCTAAACAAAAACCAATAGTTTCTCACAACCACAAAACACAATAACCATAGCCAAGTAAATTTAGTTCATGGCTAGGTTCCAAAGAAACACAAGATAAACAATCCCTAGCATGAACCCAATCGAACAAGGAAGAAAAGATGAAGCTTGTCGAAAATCCCTTGCCCTAGATGATTGCCGAAAATTCCCCTTGCTTCCTCTCTTGGAGTTGTCGAAATTCCCTCTTGCTCTCCCCATGGAATTGTCGAAATCTCCTTGATATTTATAGGGCTAGGCCAAAGTCCTTCTTTGAGGAGGAGTTTGAGTTGGAATTAAATTATCTTTAAAGAATATAATTCTTTATTATAATTTTATTCCTATTAGAACTTCTCATATCCTCTTAGAATTTAATTCTTCTTTAATCTCTGTATGGCAATCAAATTCCTTTGGGCTTGGGCCTTGCTCCATGTCATCTTGGGCTTGTAAAATCATGAATTTCGACATCCCTATTGTATTTTGTCTTTGTCGACAAATGCCATGGCAACTGCTCTCGCTCTCCTTCATGCATTGCCACGCAACTAGCTCGGCATTGCTTTGGCAAGTGATCCTGCACATACACACACAAAAGCACACCAAAGCAGCATCTTTTCCATAAAAACTACCAAGTTATGTAATCAAGCTCAACGATGGAAGGAAACATGGATTAATGCATGAATGGCTAACTATGCAACTAATATGAGCCTAAGTCTAATAATAATATGAGTAAAAAGGGTAAGAAAAATAGTACTTTTGAACACTTATCACACCCCCAAACTCGAACTATTGCTTGTCCTCAAGCAATGCAAACTCATAATTACCTGCCAAGACTTCAAATTTTCACAAACTTAGCTTTGAACTTGATTTCAATTCTCCGAACCAAGGCACAAAGTATGATTGGCTTTTTATTTTTCGGAAAACGAGGAGTTACTTGGAATCAAACTATAATGCTTGTGAGTGTGTGCGGAGTTGTGTGCAAGTTGATTTTTCGGATTCTATGCAAACAATAGGTTTTCAAATTACTTCATTGGGTTCTTTTTAACATGTTTTAACTAGAGCCAATTTGGGCACCTCTAGTGTTTTATTTTTAGTTTTCTTAAGTTAATTTAATCGACTAGAGCCGGTTTGGGCACCTCTAGTTAAAAAAAAATTAACGCCTCCTAGAGCCGATTTGGGCACCTCTAGTGATCAATTTTTTTAGCATATGCTAGAGCCAATTTCGGCACCTCTAGCATTCATCCAATTTTTATTTTAATCCCCAATTAGTTAATTATCAACCTAAGTTTACTAGAACTCCTTAAATCAATCAAACCACAACAATGTTTTTCATCAAATTTAGCATCATAGTAAAATTCTAAGTTTTTCATGGTTATCCTAGAATAAAAATTCTATCAATTAAGTGCATTGGTAAAGTCATCATTGAATATTCATCAAATCTAAGCAATTCTTGTTCCAATTAAAGGCATGGCAAGCAATTTATGTATCCTAAATGTAATGCTTAAGATTAATGTAACTAAACATGGTAATTACTAATAACAATCCCCCCCCCAAACTCGAGTGAGGCATTGTCCTCAATGCATGCATAAAAATAACGAAAAAATAACAATAAAAATAAAAATACATACGAGGACTTACTCCGAGAGTTCGTCATCGTAGATGATTAGTTTCCTTCTAGTTGGCGTCTTGACTTTCTTGCTTGAACGCGATGGTTGTTTTCTTGTTGCCAGTGGTGGAATCGATCCTCGTACGGGGTTGTCCTCATCATCCTCTTCATCAATGTCAATGGCTTTTCGTTTGGAGGATTCAATTGGTGCGGTCTTTATTGGTTCAATGGAGGACTCGTCCGAATCTGAAAAATCAAAAAATGATTCCGTAGGAGTTGATTCGGGCATAGGTGCTTTACCTTTGGCTTTTTTAGTGGTTGTCGGGGCATTGTCAGGGTTGGTTGCCGTGGCGTCAGCTTTCTTGGTTGCCGTGGCAAGGATATCGGCGGGAAAGATTGGGAACGACACACGATTATCCGGGTACTTTTCTAGGATGACTTGGGTGATGGCATTGTTGTGCTCCTTCATGTACCGCATGAACATTAGTTGCCGATCTTCAATTTACCTTAGGCGGCTTGCCAATGGGTGCAAAAGTGCTTCAAAGTGTCCCGGGATTAATGGCCGAGTTGCCCTGGCGTTAGGTGCTTGGGCATTAGGGATTGCCGCGGCGGCAGGAGTTGCCGTGGCAATTGGAGGCCTTGAAGAATCTTCCGGTGCCTCTCCCATTAGCTTTCGGATTAGTGCTTGATTCCAACCAGACTTGGGTAGGGCCTTTTCATCGGTGGACTCACTCGGGACATGCATCTCCTTGCAAAGATTAGAAATTAAGCAAGGGAAGAAAAGATAACCCTTATCTTTTGAGTGCATACAAAAATCTCATCACAAATAATTTTTCCAATGTTAATGATGCGATTATGCAAAATAGAATGTATGAGCAAAAGACGTGGTATATCAACGGTAGTATTGTGTGTGGAGGGCATTAAAGAAGTTTTAACAAACTTATTCCATAGTTTTGCCTCGGGTTAAGCCGAAGGCGATTTACCGTGCCCTTGTATTTACCGTCGTTCCAATGAGTTCCCGGTTGAGTGAGTTCTTGAAGCACTTTGTCGAGTTGCTTGGGATTGATTTGGTTAACGAAGGCTTGATGCTCGTCCTTCTCAATGTAAAGTCCGTAAAAGGTGTTGATGCTTTGGGACTTATAAGTATGGCCTTGTCACGAACAAAAACATAAGGATTATCCGGGTTAGGTGAGTGAGCATAGAATTCTCTTACCCATGAGATATTACCCGGTTCCGGTTGATGGCAAAAGATTTGCCACTTTTGATGTGCAATCCTCTTGAAGATGAATGGTTCAAGGCCGAAATCTTGATGAGAGTTGGAGTATTCAAAGCCTTGTTCTTCATGAATCTTCCGGCTTTCAAACTTGGATTGAAATCTTTCTTGAACCGCCGGTGTAGCAAACTTCTTGTATCTTGGTTCTTTGGAGGAACTTGGATGAACTAAAAGTTTAATCTTGGATGCCATGTATGATCTTGGTTGTGAGTAAAAACAAAGAAAAGAAAAGAAACTAAAAAGTTGCAAGATATAAAGTAGGAATAGGTTAAGGGTGATGGGTTTTATAGAAAAGATAGGAGGTTGGATTGGAGAAATCGAAAAAAGGGTTTAGGGTTTGGTAGGAATTTTCGACAAAAGGGTTTTGGTTAGGATGAATTGGAGGCTTTATATAAGCCTTAGATTCAGCCCATTAGTTTCCTTGTTGAAGATGTTTTCCTACTTGGTTTAGAATTCCTTCTTTATCTTGAACTTCATTTCCTACAATTCAAAAACAAATCAAATAAGGATTAAAATTAAAGATAAACTAATAAAGAAAATAAATAAAGATGTGTAATATGATTCTTAGAATTGAAAAAAAAATCTATCCTAAAACTACTAATAATCGGCAAAATAATAAAATAAAATAAAAAAAATCAAAAAAAAATGAAAAATAAATAATTAACTAATCGACAAAAACAAAAATAAAAATAAATAAAAATATCAAAAGGGAGAGCATGCTCATGCATCTCCTAAATTGACCACTTCCTTGTTACGTTCCACATGGGCACCATTGTAGTGCTTCAATCTTTGTCCATTAACTTTGAATTCATGGTTGTCAGAGATGGACTTGATTATCACGGCGCCATGGGAGAATGGTTTGATGACTTCAAATGGTCCCGACCATCTTGATTTCAGCTTTCCCGGGAAAAGTTTTAGCCGAGAATTGAATAGGAGAACTAGTTGCCCTGGCGTGAATTGCCGTGGCAATAGTTTCTTATCATGCCATCGCTTTGTTTTCTCCTTGTAGATTCGTGCATTGTTATAGGCGAGTGCACGAAATTCTTCTATCTCATTGAGATCCATCAAGCGCTTTTGTCCGCACTTCCCAATCCATATTCACGGTCTTGATTGCCCAAGACGCCTTATGCTCGATTTCCACCGGTAGATGACATGTTTTACCATAGACAAGCCGGAAGGGGACATACCTAATGGTGTTTTGAATGCGGTCACGATATGCCCAAAGTCGTCATCTAGTCTTAATGACCAATCCTTCCTTGAGGGATTTACAACTTTCTCGAGTATTCCCTTCAACTCCCGGTTGGAAATTTCGCTTGCCCGTTGGTTTGTGGGTGATATCTTTGTGGCGATCTTGTGTGATATGCCGAGCGTTGCAACATCTTGGCAATTAGTCTGTTGTCAAAATGCTTACCCCGTCGCTGATAATTGCTCTCGGCATCCCAAACCCGTGTAAATATGTTTTTCTGCAGAATCGTTGCACGGTCTTGGAATCGTCGTTGGGAACTGCAGCTGCCTCTACCCATTTAGACACATAGTCGACGGCGAGTAAGATGTAGAGGTTGCGAATGAAGATGGGAAAGGTCCCATAAAATCGATCCCCATACATCGAACAGTTCCACCTCGATGATGTTCGGAGTGGCATCTCATGTCGTCTAGAGATATTGCCCGTCCTCCGCAACGATCACATTGCTTGTAAAAGTCCTCGGGCATCTTTGTACAATGTTGGCCAATACAAACCGGATTGCAAGACTTTGGCACGCGATACGAGTTCCTCCAAAATGTCCTCCATAGGGTGAAGAATGGCATTGCCGAGTACATTCTGTTGCTCTTCTTCGAGGACACATCGGCGTATAACCCGATCTGCACATTGTTTAAACAAAAGAGGCTCGTCCCAAAAGTAATGCTTAGCATCATGGCGGAACCGCTTCTTCCCTTGGTGAGTAATGCCATACGGAAAAATACCACAAACAAGGAAGTTAACTAAATCTGCATACCGGTATTTGCCGGGCATGTCTTTGCCGTAGTGTCTGCTCCCAAAATTACCGAGGCGTGTCGTCAAAAAGACTGCTGCGGCGTCGAGAGTTGCCGGGCGTGTGCATCCATGGTTGCCGAGGCGTCATGGGCTGCCGAGGCGTTGAGGGTTGCCGAGGTAATTAGAATTTGTTCATCCGGGAATGCATCGCATATCTCTAGATCCGCGTCCTTCTCCCTATTGCGTTCCAAACGTGATAAGTGATCGGCCACTTGATTTTCTGTTCCTTTCCTGTCCTTAATTTCAATATCAAATTCTTGTAAAAGTAATATCCAACGAATCAAACGAGGTTTAGCATCCTTTTTAGCAAATAAGTATTTGATTGCCGAATGGTCCGTATGAACAATTACCTTTGTACCAATTAAACAGATCGAACTTGTCAAATGCGAAAACTACAGCTAGTAACTCTTTCTCCGTTGTTGTGTAATTCACTTGAGCATCATTAAGAGTTTTACTAGCGTAGTATATCACATGGAAGGTCTTACTCGTCGTTGGCCTAGGACTGCTCCTACCGCAAATCACTTGCATCACACATGAGCTCAAAAGGTAGCGTCAATCTGTGGAACGACAATGGGTGCCGAGGCAAGCTTTTTCTTTAGGGTTTCGAATGCTTGAGTGCAAGAATCATCAAAATCGAAGACTTTATCCTGTTCAAGCAGATTACACAAAGGTTTAGTGATTTTAGAAAAATTATGAATGAACCTCCTGTAAAAACCTGCATGTCCGAGAAAACTTCGAATTCCCTTAACCGAAATTGGTGGGGGTAATCTCTCGATCACGTTGTTGCGTGTGATAAGTGCTACGCAATTGTGCAAGTATACACGTCGCAAGTAATAAAGTGATATGAGTATCGAGTATCGTCTCCACAGAGATTGGTTTGGGCCACTTTGCTTAAGTTATCAGACTTTGAAAAGTAAAAAACACAATTAAAGGATTGTAGGTGTTTAACTAATAACTAAACTAGAAAGCAATAAAGTAAAAGAAAAGATGAGATCGAATGAGAGAGAGATAGGCCAGGTTATCGTGAGTTGAGGTGTGATAGCCGATTGGATCGTCTTGGTAAAAGAGTGCACGGGCAACTCAGTTGTCGTGGCAACTTGCACAACGGGGTTGCCTTGGCAACTAATCGATGGTTGCCTGGGCAACTAGTTGGGCAACTACTTGGGCGTCTGGGCAGCAACTTCAAGGTTCGGCAGAGCGTTCTTCAATGGTTTCTTCTTATCCCTAAGTCAAAACTCTAGCTACTTGTGCATGCCTTGATAATACATCCCTGCGTGAATCAAGGGTGAACAACAACCAATCTTGCGCTCCTCTTAGCCGTTGAAATCCTTAACTTATTCCTAAGCCGGATTAATCTTCACCATCAATAGATTGAATAAAGACCATACTCATTCGTTTCTTGAATCTAACTCTCCCGATATTAGATAAATGGATGAAATCACGAGATCCTCTCCCAATTCACTCGCAAACAATAATAAGAATCAAGAATGAATAAACCTTGAAATAGAAAAGTACAAACTCTTATTACCTAAACAAAAACCAATAGTTTCTCACAACCACAAAACACAATAACCATAGCCGATCAAGTTAGTTCATGGTTGGGTTCAAAAGATATACAAAGAATAATCCCCAAACCATGAATCTAATAGAAGCAAAGAAGAAGAAGTCGAAATTCCCCTAATGCTCTCTTGTCGAAATTTCCCCCTTGCTCTCTCTTTTGGAGTTGTCGAAATTCCCTTGCTATTTATAGGGTTAGGCCAAAGTCCTTCTTTGAGGAGGAGTTTGATTTGGAATTAAATTATCTTTAAAGAATATAATTCTTTATTATAATTTTATTCCTATTAGAACTTCTCCTATCCTCTTGGAATTTAACTCTTCTTTAATCTCTGCATGGCAATCAAATTCCTTTGGGCTTGGGCCTTGCTCCATGTCATCTTGGGCTTGTAAAGTCATGAATTTCGACATCCATATTGCTTTTGGTCTTTGTCGACAAATGCCATGGCAACTGGCTCGGCGTCTCCTTCATGCACTGCCCTGGCAACTAGCTCGGCATATCCTTCATGCATTGCCCTAGCAACTAGCTCGGCATTGCTTTGGCAAGTGATCCTGCACATACACACACAAAAACACACCAAAGCAGCATCTATTTCCACAAAAATCACCAAGTTATGTAATCAAGCTCAACGATTGAAGGAAACATGGATTAATGCATAAATGGCTAACTATGCAACTAATATGAGCCTAAGTCTAACAATAATATGAGTAAAAAGGGTAAGAAAAAATAGTACTTTTGAACACTTATCACACACCCAAACTCGAACTGTTGCTTGTCCTCAAGCAATGCAAACTCATAATTACCTGCCAAGACTTCAAATTTTCACAAACTTAGCTTTGAACTTGATTTCAATTCTCTGAACCGGGGCACAAAGTATGATTGGCTTTTTATTTTTCGGAAAACTGAGGAGTTACTCGGAATCAAACTATAATGCTTGTGAGTGTGTGCGGAGTTGTGTGCAAGTTGATTTTTCGGATTCTATGCAAACAATATGTTTTCAAATTACTTCATTGTGTTCTTTTTAACATGTTTTAACTAGAGCCAGTTTTGGGCACCTCTAGTGTTTTGTTTTTAGTTTAATTAGGTTAATTTATTCGACTAGAGCCGGTTTCGGGCACCTCTAGTTAAATTTTTTTAACACATCCTAGAGCCAGTTTCGGGCACCTCTAGTGAATTTTTTTAGCACATGCTAGAGCCAATTTCGGGCACCTCTAGCATTCATCCAATTTTTATTCTAATCCCCCAATTTGTTAATTATCAACCTAAGTTTACTAGAACTCCTTAAATCAATCAAACCACAACAGTGTTTCATCAAATTTAGCATCATAGTAAAATTCTAAGTCTTTCCATGGTTATCCTAGAATAAAAATTCTATCAATTAAGTGCATTGGTAAAGTCATCATTGAATATTCATCAAATCTAAGCAATTCTTGTTCCAATTAAAGGCATGGCAAGCAATTTATGTATCCTAAATGTAATGCTTAAGATTAATGTAACTAAACATGGTAATTACTAATAACAATCCCCCCCAAACTCGAGTGAGGCATTGTCCTCAATGCATGCATAAAAATAACGAAAAATAAAAATAAAAATGCATACGAGGACTTACTCTGAGAGTTCGTCATCGTAGATGATTAGTTTCCTTCTAGTCGGTGTCTTAATGCTTGAGCGCGATGGTTGTTTTCTTGTTGCCGGGATGTCTTTAGCTTTGGTTGCTGTGGCATCTTCAGGGTTGGTTGCCGTGGCATCAGCTTGTGCAGCATCGATGTAGGTTGCCGCGCATCTTCTTCATTGATTGTCGGGGCAGGATCTTGGCAAAAATTTCCTTAGCATAGTAGTTGTGAGTCTTGTTGTGAAAAAGAAAACAAAGAAAACCTGAAAACTAAAGATAGTGAAGAAAAAATAAAATATCTCCTAAAAACAAAAATGAAAATAAAAAAAAAAAAAGGAAATACTGAGAGGAGAGCATGCTCATGCATCTCCTAAAGTGACCACTTCTAATGTTACTGCATATCCGAAAAACTTGAGGAGAGTCGTTTCGATATTTCTTATAGTCCATCCGCACTCCATCATCGGGTGACAATATTGCCCAAAAAGAGTTGGGCCAATGTGCTCCCAAATACTCCCTTTGCATTACCATGGTGGATGTGTCTTTCTTCTTTGTTCGCTTGTAGTCCATGTATACTCTCCACCTTGCTACTATTCCCCTGAGGCACAAATATATTAATAGAAAAATTATATCCATTCTCAACCATTCAATTACCTCATTCTTGTCGACTTCTATCATGGTTGGATGTAGCCTCTGTTGTCGTGGCAATTGCTGCTCAAGCCAATTGCCGTGGCAATCAGTTGTCAAATTTTGCTTTAAGTCAAGGGAAGAATCAATTTTCTGAAGAGCTTTATGAATCCAAACACCTTTTTCTTTTGGCCTCTCAAACATCTCTATCAGTAGAGATTTCGATGGCTTCAAATCTACCAACCTCGGTTCCTCAAGACATACCTGCAATGGACGAGGTGAGTTTTTAAAGAATTCAAAAGGTTCAACTATTACCTGATCATATTCCATTGGCAAAGTATGTTGATCTTGCATGTGGTCGTGTAATTGCCGTGGCAATCGTAGATGAGAGCAATCTACAGATTCCTGCTTCAGCATCAACGCTGTAACCTTCTGGGCATCAAGTTCCTCAGAATTTGCTGTAGTATTGTTGTTCTCGGCTTCACCGAGTGTTGTCGCGGCATTGCTCGCTCAGGCTCCTCAATCATTGCCGAGGCAATTTGTTGTTCAAGCTCATCATGTGTTGGGCGCCTCTCATTGGCATCCTCTTGACTTTGAGGTTCTAGTTGTTCCTCACACATCGGAGAGATTTCTTTGTATTGCTCCTTATCCTCTTGCCTTGGGACGCCAAGATCCCTAGGAATGAATTGTTGGTGCATGTTATCCATGACATGTGTGGATCTCCCAATTGATCTTCTCAATCCCCTAAGGTTGCATCCCACCGAGCTATCCTCGTATCCATAGATTTTGATAGTTCTCGAATCTCTTCAATTGATCCGCCAAGTCTAGCCAATGAAGCTAGTAACGCTTCCTCCAAGGGATTGGAATGCTCTTGAAAATGACTACATTGCCATGGCATATCTTCTTGTCGCGCAAAATTGTTATGGTAAAAAAAAAATTGAGCTTTTTGATCATACCATGAAGAATTTTGCTGCTGGTTCCCTCTATGGTCCTCCATGTAGTTATATGCACCGAAAATGTGAGGGCAATTTTCAAACACATGATGTTCTCCACACATAGCACAAGATTTTTCCATGGTATAAGTTCTTTGGGCTTTTCTCGGTTGGTATAGGTAATCATCAAAGGGTGCAAGGAACTCTTGATTGGATTGATTCATATCTTCCAACATCATCTCTCGAATAGATTGGCTTTTATTTCCAACATGTTGATGTTCCTTAACTTGTAAGCGCACCTAATTTTTTTTTTTTTTGATAAAACAAACAAAAAGAAAAGTTAGTAAAACTAAGAGAAGAAAAATGCAATAACAAAAACAACTAACACCAATTGCCAATCCCGCAACGGCGCGCAAAAAAACTTGTTGCGTGTGATAAGTGCTACGCAATTGTGCAAGTATACACGCCGCAAGTAATAAAGTGATATGAGTATCGAGTATCGCCTCCACAGGGATTGGTTTGGGCCACTTTGCTTAAGTTATCGCACCGTGAAAAGTAAAAACACAATTAAAGGATTGTAGGTGTTTAACTAATAACTAAACTAGAAAGCAATAAAGTAAAAGAAAAGATGAGATCGAATGAGAGAGAGATAGGCCAGGTTATCGTGAGTTGAGGTGTGATAGCCGATTGGATCGCCTTGGTAAAAGAGTGCATCGGCAACTCAGTTGCCGTGGCAACTTGCACAACGGGGTTGCCTTGGCAACTAATCGATGGTTGCTCGGGCAACTACTTGGGCAACTACTTGGCGCGGGCAGCAACTTCAAGGTTCGGCAGAGCGTTCTTCAATGGTTTCTTCTTATCCCTAAGTCAAAACTCTAGCTACTTGTGCATGCCTTGATAATACATCCTCGTGAATCAAGGGTGAACAACAACCAATCTTGCGCTCCTCTTAGCCGTTGAAATCCTTAACTTATTCCTAAGCCATATTAATCTTCACCATCGATAGATTGAATAAAGACCATACTCATTCGTTTCTTGAATCTAACTCTCCCGATATTAGATAAATGGATGAAATCACGAGATCCTCTCCCAATTCACTGCAAACAAATAATAAGAATCAAGAATGAATAAACCTTGAAATAGAAAAGTACAAACTCTTATTACCTAAACAAAAACCAATAGTTTCTCACAACCACAAAACACAATAACCATAGCCGATCAAGTTAGTTCATGGTTGGGTTCAAAAGATATACAAAGAATAATCCCCAAACCATGAATCTAATAGAAGCAAAGAAGAAGAAGAAGTCGAAATTCCCCTAATGCTCTCTTGTCGAAATTTCCCCCTTGCTCTCTCTTTTGGAGTTGTCGAAATTCCCTTTCTATTTATAGGGCTAGGCCAAAGTCCTTCTTTGAGGAGGAGTTTGATTTGGAATTAAATTATCTTTAAAGAATATAATTCTTTATTATAATTTTATTCCTATTAGAACTTCTCCTATCCTCTTGAATTTAACTCTTCTTTAATCTCTCTGCATGGCAATCAAATTCCTTTGGGCTTGGGCCTTGCTCCATGTCATCTTGGGCTTGTAAAGTCATGAATTTCGACATCCATATTGCTTTTGGTCTTTGTCGACAAATGCCATGGCAACTGGCTCGCGTCTCCTTCATGCACTGCGCCACGGCAACTAGCTCGGCATATCCTTCATGCATTGCCCTGGCAACTAGCTCGGCATTGCTTTGGCAAGTGATCCTGCACATACACACACAAAAACACACCAAAGCAGCATCTATTTCCACAAAAATCACCAAGTTATGTAATCAAGCTCAACGATTGAAGGAAACATGGATTAATGCATAAATGGCTAACTATGCAACTAATATGAGCCTAAGTCTAACAATAATATGAGTAAAAAGGGTAAGAAAAAATAGTACTTTTGAACACTTATCACACGTCCACCTTGGCTTTGTCTACTTCAATTCCCTTGGATGAAATCTTGTGGCCGAGCACTATTCCTTCATCTACCATAAAGTGGCATTTCTCCCAATTGAGGACTAAATCTGTTTCTTCGCATCTTGCCAACACCCTCTCTAAATTACCGAGACAGCCGTCGAAGTCATTACCAAAAACCGAAAAATCATCCATGAAGATCTCAAGGAAGTCTTCGACCATGTCCGAAAAAGAGCGCCATCATGCATCTTTGGAAGGTTGCGGGGCGTTACATAATCCGAACGGCATCCTTCGGAAGGCATAAGTACCGTATGGGCATGTGAAGGTTGTCTTTTCTTGATCTTCCGGTGCTATGGCAATCTGATTGTAACCTGAATAACCATCAAGAAAACAATAAAAGGGTTTACCCGCAAGACGGTCAAGCATTTGATCAATAAAGGGTAATGGGAAGTGATCTTTCCTAGTGGCTTTGTTTAGCTTTCGATAGTTCATACAAACCCTCCAACCGGTCACATCTGGTTGGGATAAGTTCATTATTTTCATTGCTTACCACTGTTATACCTCCCTTTTTTTACACATTGTACGGACTTACCTACGCATACTATCGGAGATAGGGTATATAATGCCGGCGTCAAGCCATTTGATGATTTCTTTCATTACAACCTCTTTCATTGCATGATTCAGTCTCCTCTGGGCCTCAATTGAAGGTTTGTGATCATCTTCCAACAAGATCTTGTGCATGCACACCGCCGGCTAATTCCCTTCAAGTCGGCAATTATCCACCCTATTGCCTTTTTATGTAGCTTCAACATGTTGATCAACTTCTTTTCCCGCTCAGCTGTAACTTAGAGGAAATAATTACGGTAATGTATTATCGATCCCTAAGTATACATATTTCATTTGCTCGCAATTGTTTCAACTCAAGAATTGGTGGATTTTCGATAGAGGGTTTTTCGATCTTACCTTCCTTACCCGAGTAGTCCAGTGGTTCAAAGTATGTACCGGGTCGATTGACTAGCCAATTTGCCTCTTCCGGTTGTTCCTCATCGACCGGTTCTTCATACTCCTCGGGTTCCTCTTGATCGGCAATGTAGTTGCCGAGGCAACTAAATTCCTCATCGGTTAAACTCTGCCGTGGCATGAAGTAGTTGGCATTCTTCGGATCATCTGCATGCCTTAGTGTTTGGAACACATTTAGTTTTACCTGCTGGTCATTCACCCTCATTGTGAGTTCTCCTTTTCAACATCAATCAAAGTTCTCCCCGCTAGGAACGGTCTCCCAAGAATGATAGGTGCATGCTCATCTCGCTTCACAATCCAAAATAATAAAGTCAGCGGAAAAATGAATTTATCAACTTTTACCAAGATGTCCTCGATTTTTCCTCTCGGATGCACATAGGATCTGGCTCGGCTAGCTGCAGATAATCTGTTGTAGGTCTTGTCTTCCCGATTCCTAGTTTCTGGAAAACCGATTTAGGCATCAAGTTTATGCTGGCCCCTAGGTCGCATAGTGCTTTCCCGACATAGTGATTTCCAATAGAATAGGGTATTGTGAAACTTCCGGGATCCTTCAACTTTGGTGGCATACGATTGTGCAACATTGCCATGCATCCCTCCTGTCGTCGCGGCAATCGTTTCAAACTCTCCTAGCCTTGTTCTTTTGGACACAATGTCTTTAAGGAACTTGGCATAGTTTGGCATTTGTTCAATTGCTTCCACCAATGGCAAGTTGATGTGGACTTGCTTTAGGATATCAAGAAACTTCTTGAATTGGTATTCTTGCTTTTGTCGCTTCAACCTTTGTGGGAATGGTGGTGGAAGTCGGATATCTTCGATTTTTTCATTGGTTTGAAACCTGATTGACGGCATTACCGGGACATCTGGAGTTGCCGATGCGTTATCAACTGGGGTTGCCGAGGCATGCTTATCACAAGATGTCGTGGCGTCGTTGGTTGCCGAGGCATGTTTATTGCCGGTTGCCGCAACAATTCCTGGTTCAGCATCTGAGGCTTTGCCGCTAGGTTCGTCTTGATCTTTTTGTGGAGTTTTGTTTAACGAGCGGGTTTGAATCTCTCTAAGTTGTTGGCCACTTCTGGTGGTGATTGCCTTACATTGCTCATGGCCAGTTCCTCTTGCGACTTCAGTATCGCTAGGTAAACCTCCTTGTGGTCTAGTGTTGATTTTGAGCAAACTGTCGACTTGATTTTCCAATGATTTGATTGCCGCCTCTTGGTTTTGCAATCTCATCTCGGTCCTGTTAATAAAAGCATCAGTTCTTTTTATGAAATTACTATTCTCAGCCATATACGATTCAGTTTTCATCATAAAAGCATTTAGAGAATTTTCCAAAGAACTGGATGTTGTCGGTTGTTGCTGCGGCATCTGTTGCCATGGCATATTCTGCTGGAATCCCGATGCTTGTGCATTCTGATTGTTCTGGTTTAGAGCATTGTTGGGATTACTCCATGAAAAATTCGGGTGCTTCTTCCAAGCTGGATTGTATGTATTTGACATCATGTTGTTGCCCCGATTGTAATTCCCCACATAGAAGCTAGATTCTGGATTCTGCATGCATTCAGAAGAATTATGGTTATCACCACATAACTCATAAAAAGAATCCATTACCTTAACTTCATGTGTGTTGTTTGGTTTTTGCATGTTCTGGACCATCTTGGTTAAAGCGGCCAATTGTGCGAAAAATTGAATCGATGATCCTAGTTCATGTATTGTGGCTTGGCGCCTAACTCCTCCTCTTCTAGTAGATGGGAATTGATAGTCATTCTTGGCCAGCCTGTTTAAAATTTGCATTGCTTCCTCTAGCGACTTATCTAAGAGTATGCCGTTTGCCGAGGCATCTAGCATCATCCTTGTTGGTGTATTCACGGCATTGTAAAACATTGTCACTTGCGTCCACACCGAATCCGTGTAGAGGGCATTTGTGTAGAAGTTCTCTATATCGCTCCCAAGCCTCATACATGGATTCATCATCCGCATGCCGAAAAGAAGTAATGTCGTTCTGAAGCTTATCGATTAAATTTGTAGGATTAAATCTAGCAAGGAAATCACGACAAAGATCAGTCCAAGATGCTATGGATCCGGCAGAATGCTATTCAGCCATGCTTTCGCCTATCCCTCGGTGAATAGGGAATAATCTTAATCGTAAGACATCGGGGTGACTCCGTGTATCTTGAACGAGTTGCAAATCTCGAGGAAAGATTTCAAATGTTGTCGTGCATCTTCGATTCTTTGAGCCGCCAAATTGACCTATTGTGTTGATCATATTAAACATTACCGGTTTCAACTCAAAGTGGTCGGCTTCAATTTCGGGTGCGACAACTCCGGGTTAAGTCCATCAAGATCTTCTTCAAGATAGTCTCGAATAGTTCTGCTTTCGCAAGAATCACTCCTCCTCCCGCTCGAACATCTTGATTAATATTGCCGTCTTGATTTGCCATTGCTTCTCTTATCCTTCGTCTAAGTCTTTGTAAGGTTCGTTCGATTTACGGATCAAAGGGATATTCGGTGAAGTCGGTCTCGCCGTCATATACCAATGCAAAACCAAAGTTTGTTAGCCCTTTGAATTTTAAACAAGAAAAATAAAAAGAATGTGCAAGAAAATAAAAACAAAGTCGCTATTGCCAATCCCGCAACGGCGCCAAAAAACTTGTTGCGCGTAATAAGTGCTACGCAAATGTGCAAGTATACACGCCGCAAGTTATAGTATAAAAGATATCGTCTCCACGAGGATTGGTGCCACTTCAAGAATCTAGTCTCTTGCATCGTAAAAAGTAAAAACACAAGTAAAGGATTATAGAAGTTTTAACTAATAACTAATCTAGAAAGCAATTAAGTAAAAGAAAAGATGAATTCAATTGAGAGAGATAGGCTAGGTTATCGTGAGTTGAGGTGTGATAGCCGATTGGATTGTCTTGGTAAAAGAGTGCACGGGCAACTCGATTCTGTGGTGGCGACTTGCACAACGGGGTTGTCTTGGCAACTAATTGATGGTTGCTTGGGCGACTAGTTGGGCAACTACTTGGGCGACTGGGCAGCAACTTCAAGGTTCGGCAGAGCGTTCTTCAATGGTTTCTTCTTATCCATAAGTCGAAACTCTAGCTACTTGTGCATGCCTTGATAATACATCCTGCGTGAATCAAGGGTGAACAACAACCAATCTTGCGCTCCTCTTAGCTGTTGAAATCCTTAACTTATTCCTAAGCCGGATTAATCTTCACCATCATTGGATTGAATAAAGATCATATTCATTCGTTTCTTGAATCTAACTCTCCCGATATTAGATAAATGGATGAAATCACGAGATCCTCTCCCAATTCACTGCAAAACAATAATAAGAACCAAGAATGAATAAACCTTGAAATAGAAAAGTGCAAACTCTTATTACCTAAACAAAAACCAATAGTTTCTCACAACCACAAAACACAATAACCATAGCCAAGTAAATTTAGTTCATGGCTAGGTTCCAAAGAAACACAAGATAAACAATCCCTAGCATGAACCCAATCGAACAAGGAAGAAAAGATGAAGCTTGTCGAAAATCCCTTGCCCTAGATGCTTGCCGAAATTCCCTTGCTTCCTCTCTTGGAGTTGTCGAAATTCCCTCTTGCTCTCCCCATGGAATTGTCGAAATCTCCTTGATATTTATAGGGCTAGGCCAAAGTCCTTCTTTGAGGAGGAGTTTGAGTTGGAATTAAATTATCTTTAAAGAATATAATTCTTTATTATAATTTTATTCCTATTAGAACTTCTCCTATCCTCTTAGAATTTAATTCTTCTTTAATCTCTGTATGGCAATCAAATTCCTTTGGGCTTGGGCCTTGCTCCATGTCATCTTGGGCTTGTAAAATCATGAATTTCGACATTCCTATTGTATTTTGTCTTTGTCGACAAATGCCATGGCAACTGGCTCGGCGTCTCCTTCATGCATTGCCCTGGCAACTAGCTCGGCATTGCTTTGGCAAGTGATCCTGCACATACACACACAAAAGCACACCAAAGCAGCATCTTTTCCACAAAAACTACCAAGTTATGTAATCAAGCTCAACGATGGAAGGAAACATGGATTAATGCATGAATGGCTAACTATGCAACTAATATGAGCCTAAGTCTAATAATAATATGAGTAAAAATGGTAAGAAAAATAGTACTTTTGAACACTTATCAACAACTATTTGTGAAATAAAGAAAATTATAGAGGGTGAAATCAAGAGCAGATTGTGTGCTATTTAGTGTTCATGATTCATTACTATAGACCTTTGAATTGGAGGAAAACTATGTTATTCTACTCGGGATGTATTTGACAAGAATATGATTAGATTTGTCTATGTTTACAATATATTTTGTTTTCAATTCATTTTATATTCCTACCAAATAAATCAAACAAGGTAATGTAATATTCTTACTACTGTGTCAAGTAATGTTACATTTAAGGAATCCTATTTCTAGAGTTAATCTTACATTCCATAAACCAAACACATTCTTATAGTAAAGCTCTCCAACAACATAATATCAGTAGTAGTCGTCGTCGTCTAAATTCATTCAAATTCAGGTGTACGACAAATGTATGGTTAGATTTTTTTTAGTTTTTCCATGCTTCCTACACAAGGGTTCAAGTGACATAGGTAATAATAGTAGTTAAAGCTACTTAAATAGGTCAAGTTCTGGTTCAAAGGACTTTCCCTATTGAAGGCAACCAAGGCCAATGGGTAAGGAGTCAGTTGACCATATATATGGATCATATAGCTTGGTTTTCTTTAAATGCAAAGGAGATACTTCCCTTCTAATATACTTTTAAGCTAAATATACTGTAAGTTTGAACATAGGTCACCACCAAATATTGCCCATCTTGTTGGCATAGTGAATAGCCTGCAAGGACCATTTTACCAGTCTTGCATAGGACCATCTATGCCTACATTCAACAACTCGTCTAACACCATGAATATTGTGAAGTCCTTGTATAAAAAGCATATGGAGGACCATAGATACTGAGACGGCTTAAAGATTTAGGGGTCTTGAGCAATTTATTAAAATAAAGTCTCCAAGTTCAAAAAATTTAAATGTTTGTTGACTTGTATGTGTGGTAGACGGACTTTTGATAACATTTTATTTTTTCCATGTGTTTTACTACTAATCCATAACTAATCTTTTGTTTTTTTTTCTTGTAAGCATTTAACTTAACTTATTTTCAGTTTTACTTTTTTTGAGAGACCTTGTGCAATAGTTCTTATTGCACCCTGTTCAGAACCATCCATATGTAGATATATGAAATAAATGCACTCACGAGATAAATCTATTTAATAGAGTAGAAAGGCCAATGATATCCACCATGCATATAATAGAGTTAAGGGAGAAATTTGGAACATTAAAGCTTATGTTTCAACAATGGCAGAGTGGCCTCCTTTGTTGTCAAGAAGACACAGAGAAGGAATGTTCACTATTAATTGAGAAATTGACAGCTAAGATTCATGGTGCAGGCACTTCCTTCTTCCTAAAGCTGTCATAAGGAGAATAGATCAATTATGTTGAAGGTTTTTATGGAGAGGGAAAGATGAAAGTGCAAAGCTATGCTACACTAATATGGACACGAATACGGGTATCGAACATAAACAAAAACAAGAAACAGGAATTTTTAAAACTGCAGAGTACGTGTATGGTAAAAATATGGTAAATAAAAAGTCATAAAAAATTATGTGAGCATGACAATATCACACATACTTATATATTAATGATTGAATCATAAGAACAAAATAAAGTTGAAAAAAAAATGGTGAAAGAATAGAAGAAAAAAAAATGGTGAAATAGAGTAATGAAATACTTGTGGGTACCCGAACCGTATCTAATATACCTCTGGTACGAGAATATATTGGATACGTGACACGACATTAAATAAAAATACTCGTGCTTCATAGTTGCAAAGGAGACCCAAGGTGAGTAGGAGTATTGTTTGTAGACCCAAAGCATGTGTTTTGCAGTATATTTGGGCTATAAAATATCAAAGGCTGGTTATGTTCTGAAAGGAAGATCATTAATGCAGATGGAATGGGAGTTCCTTCTAAATGTTCTTGGTATTGGAAGATATTGTTCAAACTAAGAACAATAGTTGTCCAGTTTATTAATCCTCAAACTGGAGAATAGAGCTTTCCTGCACAAAAATATAGGATTGATAAAGCATGGCAGGGACTGACAGTGAGAAATGATAAAGTTCATTGGTGCAGGCTACTCTAGTTTCCGTTTCAAACAGTCGCGGATCTAGAATTTTTATATAGTAAGATCAGAGTAAAGTATGATATAGGAGATTCTCATACCAATACAATAAATATTATTGATTTTATATCCAAACAAGCTAAGTGAGGTCAATTCTAATATTTTCTACGAAAAATTTTATATTAATTTTCAAAAATCCTATTTAACTCCTTAAAAATTTTATATCTCAACAAATTAAATAAGGTTAATTGATCACAAAATTTGAATGTGGCTCCATCACTAATTTCATGTGCCTAAGTTTTCACCGATATCATGATTAGCCATTCACTTATATAATGAATAGGAATCATATGTATTTTTTAGTGACTTAATTTGCTCCACAATCCACACTAAAAAATTATGTTTTTGATTAAGGTTTAAGGCTAATCTTCAGGAATTAAAGATTGTGTGTTTTAAGATTTAAAGTTTATAATTTAAAATTTAGAGTTACGACTTAAAATTTAATTTTTTAATGCTAAAAAATTGAAGAAGCCGAAAAATGAAGATTTTTGTTCTGATATTATATATATGGGTTAAAGAGTAGTAAAAATCCTTGTACTATACTTAAAAGTTCATTTTAATCCTTATACTTTAAAAAAGGAATTCTTTAGTCTTTGTACTAAACTTAAAAGTTCATTTTTAGTCCCTCTACTATAAAAAGGAATATTTTAGTCCTTGTTTGTTTGAAAAGTTAACATTTTCTCTTATATAGAAATGAACATTTTAGTCCTTGTACGTTTGAAAAGTTAACATTTTGGTCCAAAACACTAAAGTTATTGATAGTTGACTTAAATATTTTGGTTTAAACACATTTTAAGTCCTTATCAATTTTGAAATTTAGCAAATTGACCCTCTTGAAAAATAAGAGTAATTTATTTAATGTATATAATAATATATTTTTGAAAGCGAGTAATTTATTGATAAATGAATTAATAGTGTACTTCACTGACTATAAAATATATATTTTTCATCTACATTGATATTAAATAAAGTGTATTAAATAAACTGAATATTTTATAAATATATTAATATATTAACATTTATTAATAATAAAGTGTGCATTTTGATAGTAAGCGAATAATAATGTTTTGAGAGATTAATTTGCTCAAATTTAAAATTGAGAGGGATTTAAAGAGTGTTTAAACTAAAATATTTAAGCTAAATATTAATAATTTTATTGTTCTTGACCAAAATGTTAACTTTCCAAACGTACAAGGACTAAAGTGTTCCTTTACATAGTAGATGGACTAAAATAAACTTTTAAATATAGTACAAAGACTAAAAAATTCCTTTTTATAATAGAGGGATTAAAATGAACTTTAAAATATAGTATAAAGACTTCTACTATACTTTAACCTATATGTTTGTGTCTCAGACTCAGAACTACGAAACTCCAAAAACATTTGTTATTATGTGGATTTTATTAACGGTGATGTTATTTCCGTTCAAACAAAACATGCCCTATAGTACAGGGACTATTTGTATATTTTACCCAAAACCTGATTTTCGAATATTATGGACTACCCCCACTTTTTTTCTTTTTCTTTTTTATGGTCTTTCTACTATACCATCGCTCATCAGAATTTACTGATACACAAAGAAAAAAAGAAAAGGGTGTGCTTTTGATCAGGTGAGTTGAGGAGCATGAAGTTTTGCAAGAGCTTAAGCATATTGATCGAGGAAGCTTTGCCTGATTGGAGGGATAAGTTTTTTCCGTACAAGGATTTGAAGAAGCAGCTGAAGTTGATTTACCCAAAGATGGCAACGACAAGCAGCTTAATAAACTGCCCAGATTGGATTCCACGGACGACGGAGATGGTGGGTTTAAGGAAGAGGAGGGCGAGGTTTCCAAGGAGGTGATGGATTTTGGAAGCTGAGGTGGAGAAATTTAATGCCTTTTTGTTGAAAAAGAAGAGGATTATGTTATCAAATGGAGGGTAAGTTTCACAATTTTCCATTTTTGAATAATTTAATGAGTTATTATATTGTTGGTCAACGAAAGGGTTGACTTTTTTATTGATATGATGTTTATAGAGGATTATGTTGAAGCTTTGTGGTGAATTTAGTGATGGATTTGTTGAAAAATTGAAGTTTGTGAAGTGAAAAATGAATCTTTTCCCTCTTTTACTTGTTACTATTTATTTTATTCTGAATTCTTTTAGCTTTATTTGTAGAATTCTATGCTGAATTGCCTGTTTCATTGTGAAAAAATTGATGAAAGATGAATCTTTTTTTATTGTTATGCTGTTTATAGAGCTTTATATTGAAACTCTTTGGTGAATTTAGTGATGGGTTTGTTGGAATTTTGAAGTTAATGAAGTTCAAAAATTAATCTTTTCCCCTTTTTTTGTTATTATTTTCTTTATTTTGAATTCAGAGAACTTTATTTGTAGAATTCTCTGCTGAATTGCCTGTTTTTTTTTTTTTGTCCACTCGGTTCCCCAACTAATTTGGACCGACCCGCATAGCACATCTTACTTTTGGTTGGCGAGTCTTCCCGCGGAGATTTTCTGGAGTCCTCAAGTTACTTACTTAAGTGATACCAGGCTGTTTAACACTTGGACCAACCCCGTTGGTGAATTTGCCGCTTTTAGTGTGAAAGAAGGATGGGAAACTTATCTGATTTGGTACTTTGTGGTGAATTTACTGATGGTTTTGTTGAAATTTTGAAGTTAAAAAATGAATCATTTCTCTTTTTTGTTACTATTTCCTTTATTCTGAATTCAGAGAGCTTTATTTGTAGAATTCTTTGCTGAACTGCCTGTTTTAGTGTGGAAAAATGATGAAGGATATCTGCTTTCGTACTTTGTGATGAATTTAATGATGGGTTTGTTGAAGTTTTAAAGCTAATGAAGTAAAAGATGAATCTTTCCCTATTTTTTATTTCGTTTTTCTTTTGTTCCGAACTCAGAGAGCTTTATTTGTAGAACTATCTGCTGACTTGCCTTGGGAGATGTAGCATGTTTATTTGCTTTTTCCTTGTGATTTGTAGCAGCTGCAAGATAGAGCGGAAAAGGCCAAAGCATCTGACGGGGAGTTAACAGAAGTGGGGAGAGAGATTGTGGATTTTCATGGAGAGATGGTTCTGTTGGAGAATTACAGTGCCCTTAACTATACAGGTAGTAATATGTTTTCTTAAATCCCGTGTTTTTGATGAATGACCGAAAGCATGGCTAGAACTAACAGACGTTCAAATCTGAACGGTGTCTTATGTTCTTTACAAATTGTGAGAATGTTGTCTGTGGAATTGACAAAGTCTTCTCGGCAATTAGTAGTTTTCATGCTACGCCAATGTTAGCTATGTGCAGTCTTTGATGAATTATGTGGTCTAATACAAGATATGATGTACATTATGAACAGATTACTTGAATCCTGAAAGTAGAAAGTTCTGTTTAAACTGATTAGGTTGTCTGAAAAATTTTGAACCTATATGATGCATACAGGACTAGTGAAGATAATAAAGAAATACGACAAGCGAAGTGGTGCTCTCGTTCGCTTGCCCTTCATTCAAAAGGTCTTGCAACAACCGTTCTACAAGACCGATGTTCTTAACAAGCTTGTGAAGGAGTGTGAGATGGTGCTTGAACGTCTTTTCACCATGAATGAACCACCAGCTTCACCTGAAGCAACCGATGAGAAGCAAACTGACGAGAAAGAATGTCAATCCAATACTTCTAGCAGAAGTAACGAAAGCTCGCTGAAAGTTCCAAAAGAACTTGCAGAAATCAAGGATATGGAGAACATGTATATGAAGCAAATGTTGTCAGCGCTACACGTCTTGAAAGAGGTCCGAAGTGAAAGCTCAACCGTGAGCATGTTCTCACTGCCGCCTTTGCAAAATCACTCATTAGACGATCGGAAGAAAATCACGGTGCTAGAACAGGCAGCCAAATAAGTTTCCCATCGTGTATTTTAAACATATACTGCTGCAAAATACTGACCAAGCTTTGTATCCTAAATCCAATTTCTAATTGGAACTTGTATGACACCTTTTCCTATATACAATTTTAAATACCAGAACATGGGTTTTGATCTTATATGCAAGTTTAAAGTTTCCTCAGTTGTTTGGCTTTATGGCTGTTGTTGTTCTTTTGGTGATGGACTGAAGTGTTTAGTGTCTTGTCTGAGTCGGAGAGTTCGGTTTTGGGTGCTGAGGCGGAAAAGGATACGTAAGTTAGAGAGAGTTGGATGTCTATTTCCATGGTGGTGGGTTTTGCATCGGCTCAACCACGTGGCTTGGCTACCACCATTTTCCTTGGAGATTTCTGTTATAGCTCCCTGGAATGGCTGCATAGCCAAGTTACTAATGAACCCTGGTTGAAGCAAGCTGATCTTTCTCATGTGTTCCTCTCCGGAGACAGTGCTGGCAGGAACATTGTTCATCAGGTTGCTACTAAAGCAACGGCGAACGGAACTTTATGTGTTAAGATTAGGGGGGTATTGCTGATACATCCTTATTTTGGCAGAGAAGAAAGGACAGAAAAAAAGAGTACAGATGGTGCAGCCGGCTATGCGGCAATGAACGCATGTTTTGGAGACTAAACATGCCTGATTGGTCGAACCGTGATTACTACATATGTAACTTCGAGACCAAGACATTTCTGAAGCCGAATGGAGAGAGTTTCCTGTGTGGCGATTTACGTGGCTGGTTTGGATTTCTTGAAGGAAAGGGGAGTGATGTATGCTGAGTTTTTGCAGAGGAAAGAAGTGAAAATGGTGAAACTCGTGGAAACCGAGAACAAGTCTCATGTCTTCCATGTGTTTCACCCTACATCGGAGGCAACTCGGTCGCTCCAGCGACAGATGAGTGAGTTCATGAAGACCAATTAACATCTTTGGCTAGCTAGTTGACCATTTCAGGCAGATTAATGCTGCTTGCTAGCTTCTGAGTATATTAAACTGAAATCCATTATGTATAGAATGGTAATAGCCATAAATAGTGATAGCCTTTGTCTACATCAAAGCATAATAAATGGATATGGTATGGGATCCCAAGAACATACATGCATATACATACATACATACATAGTAAAGGCAATTCTACTGATCATCAGTGCTCAAAAATCCCCCAATGAAGCCAGCACCATTGCAATTTCCACATAACATCTGCTTTTTGCCTCTGCAAAACGATCATATAATACCAGAAACATGTTGAGAGTTGAGTTCAACTGTCTGTTTTATGACAGGTATGTAAAGTAAACCGAACATAAAGGTTTATGTTCTATTACCCGCAAAGCCAACAGGAATCACCGGCTTTAAATTCTCCATTGAAGAAATCAACAGCGTTCACTCCATTTCCTTTGCATTGAGAGCAAACTACTGCACCTGTCAAATTAAAGAAAATAGGTCTAATTATAGTCTTAGTCCCTCTACTATGCTGAATTTTGGGGTTTAATCCCTCTAATTTGGCATAGTTTTATCAATTACTCTTTACAATAGTCAGCTTAGCTTACCATTTCCATTGCAATCACCACATATCACACTATTCGGCTTGGTGTTTCGCTTACTTGGAGTAGCCTATTAGAAAACAGAAGAAACGAGTGAAACCACAAAAACCAAAACTGACCCCAACCCATATCGAAGTCAGTACGTAACATTTATGGAAAGGGTGTTTCTGACCATGGCTTTCACAGTGTGAAGTCTGGCAGTGGAACAATCTGGAAATGCACCATGGTGATGAAAAACCTTGGGGTTGCAAGGAATAGTGGAAGTGAATATTGTACCTGAAATCATGTTGCAGAAGATGTTAAAAGTAAACATCAGTTACATATGTACATGTATGTATCTATGTATGTATGCATGTACATAGAGAGTCGAGATGAAGTACGTGGTTTTTGCATGGATATAAAGGGCGATAAGTGTGGTGCCGATGATGAAGCAGAGGCCATTTGTAGCAGAGAGATGATTAGAGCTGTAGCTGCTATGGTAATGGTTGGATTGGATGGTTGGCAATCAAAGAACAAACATACCGGATTAGATATTTAGGTTGTAACTATGGAACATATGTTTTTTCATAGCCCAACATGTTAGATGTTTGGGTTAGCAAAAGTACAATGGGCTTAGATTGGTCACATGTTTTTATGATATATATCATAAATTAGGGTATATGATATATTTTGTATCATATTATATCATATATCATAGTACCAGGACAAAATTAGGGCATATGGTATATTATAAATGCCACGTGAAATATAATATCAAAATATAAATTAGGAGTGGATATTCGATCTAGTCGAATCAAGTAATTTTGAGTTAGTCGAATTGAACAATTCTATTTTATAACTTAAACTTTATCTGAATTCCTTTTTAGTCGAATCAAGTTTATAAAATTTGAGTCGAATTGTTCGAGTTTCTATTCAAATTTAATTGTAAACATTTATAATGTTATGATATCAATTAGTTTTAATTTAAACAATTTTCTAAAACCATATACAATATATATATATATATAAACCTTGTATTAATATATGGATTTATATCATCTCTCGTATATGTTGACACAAGATTTTTGTTATAACTAAATGAAATTTGATAAGAAATTAGAGACATGTAAAGAATAATGGAGACTAATCCTTAGTTTTGTATTTCACATTCAATTGAATCATATATTTATAGTAAGTGTAGGAATAAATAGTAATGTTGGAGCTTACAAAATCAAAAATAAAATAAAAAATTTATCTCAAGTAGAAGGAATCATTTTTAATATTAAAGAAATAGATTATAATATAGAGTAATTTTTTATATTGTATTTCTCATTCACTTGTAACCCCTTTTTTTTTTGGACAGATAATCATATTTTTAAAATGTAACATTAATTAATGATATAATTGATATGTTTTTATAAAATAAATAGAAATAGGGTTGAATAATTAATTCCCAAATGAAAAATTGAAATTCCTTTAAAGTTTAGCTGTTAAATTTCAAATTAAGTGTTAATTTCAGGCCAAACAAGGTCCTAAAGTTTTATTCCGTGACTCATTTAAGATTTTTTGTTAATTCTCAGCATTAAAGACACGTGTCATCTCCTGAAAATTCTTAAAATTATGTTAAAAATAAATAAAATTACTTAATTTCTAAAAATTCTCTAAGTTTTATAAATTTCACAAAATAATTCCCAAATTCTAAAATCCCTGACTCTTCAAAATTTAAATCTCAACTTGGGTCAATTTTGTCGTCAATTGCCACTTCACCACCCACTACATCAATTGTTGGACTACCACGATTGTTTTTCCACCCCTCCGTCGCCAAAAATTAATCGACTCCGTGTAAATCGCTAAAATTATCAAATAATTCTTTCGAATGATTCGCAACAAACAATGTGAGTTGTTCAGCAAGAGAAAGACGCTTCATTCCATCGTCAGTAACACGACCAACTCTAACAAGAACGGTCAGATTTGATAAAAATTAACAACAATCCATTTATGGTTCACAAAATGAAACTTTAAAACCTTATTTAGCCTGAAAAATAATTTAAGCACATAATGAAGAAAAAAAGGCATAGTTTGAGAACCTATTTGCCTATTAAGTCTTCCTTTAATGATCGATTACCAAAGAAAGAATTGAATAAAACCTACTCACAATTACCAATACATCTACATGTTCATGATAAGCATATTATAGCAAGAACAACCACAATTAAAATTAAAATTAAAATTAAAATTAAAATTAACCCCCTATAAGCAAATTAAGGAGAGAAGTTGAGCTCCAAATCATATCTTATGACATGCAAAACTCTCTAGAAATTGCGGCAAGAAATGTCCTCAAAAAGGATATTATCCCTACAAATTGATTGGCATCAACTCCCAACTGAGTTCTTAGAAAGCCTACAACACTCTTCAAGCAGCTGTCCAAAACCAGCTACTATACAAGTTTGATTCATGGTTCCGGCCCCATCTCCACTTTTGCGGACTGTAAATAACTTCATTATGATGGCACTACCAAAAGGAACAAATTTTCTATACATCAGAAATTTTGGTTACCAAATATAAGCAAACCAAATAGACAAGAGGAAGGGGAATAAATATATATATATATATATATATGGAAGCAGAATAACAGAATGTTCAAGGCAGCTATGCTCTAAAAGTAAGGCCAATCAAAAATTGATGGTACGAAAGAGTACAGCAAAACAAACACTTTTCACAGAGATTAAACCCTGCAGGAATTGATCATTCTCATCTAACGATGCCAAATATTGACGAGAATATTAAAGTAGATGGAAGGAGTAAAACGAATCATACTGTAAGTAGAAGTATCAATCTGCTCCGGAAGCTCCTTTATATCCACCTCAAACCTCTCCTGGACCTGCAATGGATCCAACAAAATCGATTAGAAGTTGACATCATGGGGAAAAATAATGCTAGAAAGTTATAAATCCAAACCTGATTGAGCACATCAGAATCTGAAGCAGATGAAACAAATGTGATTGCAAGACCCTTGGTACCAAACCTACCAGCCCTGCCAACCTGCCAATAAACAAGAAGCAACCGTAGTCAGTTTACATGCAGAAAAGCAGAAGCGAGACTAGACAGGTCATTCACTTTAAACATTAAACAGAGCCTACCCTGTGCAGGTAGGTATCAGCAGAATCAGGCATGTCGTAGTTGAGGACAATGTTAACACGTTCAATGTCAATTCCCCTTCCAACCAAATCCGTGGCCACTAAAATTCTTTTATGCCCCTCCTTGAAATTCTTGTACCGAGTCAACCTACAAATCATCAGTTATTATTAAAACCATGGACAAGATCAGATGCTTCTATTACAAATAAACAGTTCCTAATAGGTAGACATAATACACAACCAAAATCTCAAAATAAGAGACCAAAGTATGGGATTATGGGGAAAATATTACCAAGTAAAAACTAGAAATCAAGTAAAGAAAAGCATTATTTTCTCTTCACATGTGTCCTCTTTCAAGAGGGACAAATATAATAAGAAAATAAGATAACCATATTGCATAATCTAACTCAACTAAATCATGTCATAATAAGATATTTTAAGATATAGACCCTTAATTCAATTACATTTAAAAAAAAGTTCCCTAAAGCCTTTCTAAATTTTAAAATAAAAAAAGACTGATGTAGAGAAACAAATGATGCATGATAAGTACAAACCTTTCTTCCTGGGACATGCCAGAGTGGATGCATATAGAAGGAAAATTACACTCTACAAGTAACTTGTTCAACTCAGCTGCTCGGCTCACACTTTTGACAAAGATAACAACTTGGTTGAAGTCCAATGCATCAAGTAGGTCATTCAACTTGCGGTTTTTCTCCAGCTCACTCAATTTGATGTAGTGCTGCCATTAGAACCATTTTGGCGATCAGGTCCTATGTATATTTAAAAATAAAAAGTTAATGAGGATGAGCTAGCTTCACGAAACACACCTGCACAAGACCATGAAGGGTCAACTTGGCCTCGTCATCCACATAAATTTCCATTGGCTGAAAGGAATAAATGTCATAGTAAATCATATTAGCGAGTTTCCTCAAGCAAATGGAATCCAGTACGAAATGAATTATGGATGCACGTCGCTTGAATTGATCCTGGTCCATCTGGCTTGCCTCCTTGCAGAATCATTACTTAGTCTAAGCAAGAAGTGCTGTACTCCCTTAGAAACAAAGATTCTATTACAAGACCACACTGCACCACAAACAAAAAAATTGTCCAATCCCTCTTATTACCCCAAACCCACGCAGACCCATAGCTTAAAAACAACTAAGAATTTAAGCCGAAGTAAAAACCAGAACACTGAAAACCTATCACTTCACCACTAGCCTTCCCCATCAATCTGCAAAACCCATAAATGACTAGTTGAAGTCACCACATCCAAGCGACACCAGTTGCAAGCATATAGTGATGGACCCACCAGATTAAAATTTTACATAACTGTTGTTGAAATCTGGGAATGAATTAAAAAGATACTTTCTAAATTGAAGTAGTATTGGCCATGGAATATTACATCTTGCATAAATTTCTTGCAAACTGGGCGAATTTCTTTGCTGAGTGTGGCAGAAAACATCATAACTTGCTTATCATGAGGGGTCATCTTGAAGATCTCCTGCACATCTCTCCTCATGTCTGCAGGAGGTAGAATAAATACCAGAGGAAATAGTACAAGTAAAAGAATAATTAAAAAAACTTGACATATTTATATAGCTTCGGGTGAAGAAAACCATACCAAGTGATTCAAGCATCTTGTCACATTCGTCAAGAATGAAATGCCTCACATTCTTCAAAGAAAGCTCCTTGTCTCTTGCTAGAGCCAATATCCTTCCAGGCGTCCCGACAACTATGTGAGGGCATTCATTTTTCAGCAGATCTTTGTGTACTTTAATGTTGACCCCACCGTAGAAGACAGCAACCTTAATATCAGGTAGGTAAGTGCTGAACCTCTCATACTCGTGACAAATCTACAAGTAGGGGATAAACTAAAATGAAATGGCAAATATCATGTTTCAAGGATGAAAACAGAAATTTTATGACCAGAAGGGTTCCAAGAAAATGGGCAGAACATGTTCTAACCTGATAAGCTAACTCCCTTGTGTGGCATAAAACGAGGGCAATAACTTGTCCTGGACTTGGTTCAATCTGCTGTAATGATGACAGCACAAAAACTGCAGTCTTCCCCATCCCCGATTTAGCTTGGCATATAACATCCATACCCAATATAGCTTGGGGAATGCATTCGTGTTGCACTGATGAAGAACCAAAGAAAAGTGCATCGAAGGAATCCATGGTAAGTAAAATTTAACCTCGGTGATCCTGTTAATTTAACGTTATGATAGTTGTATTTTACCTGCAAAAAAAAACATCAAAAATGGTTTAGACCAAACAAGAACACGTGCAAAAGGGACTATACATCTAAATTGGACATGTTTGAACTATATGTGTCTTAACAAAGTATATAAAAGGGAAAAAGAGTAAAATTCTGAAAATTGCCTTCCGAAGGGTGCTCAAATCCAGAGTCAACAATGGCCCGTAGAAGCTCTGGCTTCAAAAGGAAATCTCTGAATCCTGAACTGTGAATCCCAACATAGCCCCTACAAAAGAGAAGATATTTATTACCATCATATACAAAATAAAATCATTCGACACAAAAAAGGTACAATTTTGACGCAATTAATATACATTCTAACTAAAACTCATCCGTTCTCATATGAAAACTAATATAATTTGAATAATAAATGAAAAAAGGGGAATAATATAAAGAACTCAAACTCACTTCTTGCCACCCTCGCCGTTGACTTTAGCAGTAACGGAGTCAAGGGCTTTCTCTTCTTCCTCCTCGTAGTCGAGAAGCTCCTCCTCGTAAGCATCGTTGTCCCTAGTTTCTCCCATTTTTCCTACAAAATCAGAATCCAATAACAAATAACTAGGGTTTTAGCGAAGTATGAGATCCAATAGTTAATCAAAAACAAGGTTTTCATTAAAAAAAACGCAGATTTCAAAGAGAGATCATAGATTTGGGAGATTTACCTGAGAAATTAAGTAGAAGAGGAAGGAATTTGGGGGTTAGGGTTAGGGTTAGGGTTCGAAGAGAGTCTGCAAAGGATAAAGGTTAGCTCTTTTAAAAGTACAGAAATTTAGATTTGAAGAAGGGGTTTCTCTTAGATAGGGTTTTTTGGGGTTCGACGAGTGATTGTCATTGGCAGCGGAATTTTATAGTTTATTTCCCGAAATACCCTTGTTACTTCTCATTATTAACCATCTTAACTGCTGCTCCCTACCAGTTTAGAAAAAATTGGAAAAATTCAGTTCGAAACAAGAATTTTTCGAAACGTTTGGTTAAGGCCAAATCAAGCGAAAAAACATTTGTTTAGAATGATTTTTATTTTTTCGTGCGGTCGGAGATGGGAAGACTGAGTGAGTAATTGTTTTATAAATACTGTGTATTTTTATGGTCTGTAATGAGGTTTCTTTTCTTATTATGGGAACTTGGTAGCCATTTTTTAAAGCATGGCAGGCGGTGTGTGGAGCAAATGGGGGAACATCAACCCTTGAAATAGCAGCACATAAAACATATTTATTATCTTCACTGGAATTCGTTGGTCCTTGCAATTCAAGCTCCGTCCACGTTCACGTATTCGAACACAGATGATTTATTTTTGAAATGAATTGAACTACAAGAGGGCAAACCGATTAGTTTTGAAATAATTAAGGTCATAAAAAGTAATTAAACCGTAAAAATTAAAGAAATTTAGGCTAAATTTACAAATTTTAAAATTGAAATGTCTTAAAAAGTAATTAAACCAGAAAAAATGAGGGGTAAAAGTTTAGTTTTATTAATTTTAGATTACATGGTCCTGAAAAATAATAAACCATAAAATTTTGAGAGGGACGAGAAGGAAGGGACAATGGCTTAATTGCAATGTTTTCGAAATAATTAGGACCTAAAATATAATTAACCCATAAAATTTGGAGAGGGACAAGGAAGGGACCATGTATGTTGATCCAGGGATAGAGCCTAGATCGAACATCGAATATTGAATTTTAAAAATGTAATGGTTTATTAAGCATGTAAACTCAAAATTCAAGAGACAAAGACTCGATTTGTCTAATATTTAAATTTATAAAGATGTAAATTGTTACTAGAAAAAAAAAAGCAGAAACCTAATATTTTTTAGTCTAACCCCTATTTAATTAAATATTTAATAATCCCTTGTAATCTTTAATTTGAATTTTTTTACAATGGTTAAATATCTTTTGGACCAAAATTTATCAAATAGTTTAAATTAGAACAGGAGTTAAGGTCCCTTTAGACTCCAAGGGCGCTCCACCCTTATAGTTAAGGATGGACTGGGCGGTGCTTAGGTATGGTCAGGATATATGATAATGGAAGCATGAGTTTGGGGAAATATCCTTTAAGTCCTTCAAAATGTTTTTTTATTTTAATTTCTCCCCTTCAAAATTTTAAGAAATTTTCATTGGAACTTTAAATTTTTTATTAGACCTCTAAAAATTTTCATAAATCCTTTTAATTATTTAAAAAATTTAATTAGGCCCCTCTAAAACTTATTACCAAGATCCACCCTATGTGTGGTCACATCTTTGAAATTTTCAAATTCTATAATTCATGTATTTTAAATATATTTTATATTGATGATTTAACTTCGTACCTTCAAAAACTTGGAATTTTGTACCTTTAAATTTCAGACAATTTTTTAAAATTTTATACTATTAACTATCAATGCTTAATTATGTATGTATGTATGTACGTACGTATGTATCAGGTTTTGGGGAATATTTTGGCACCCACGGCTAATGCATGGAGCAAATCTAAATCTGCTTATTGTTGGTTATGCTTCATGGAAGTGGATAGTCTCGTCGTCGATGGTCCAGGCCAAATTGATGGCAATGGTGCAACTTTGTGGGACAAGGTTGATCCATTCATCATTTCATCTTCTATATTTTTAGTGAAATTTCGTACAATTTAATAACCGCTTTCTTATACATGATTAAGAAACTGATATATACTCAAAATTTTGTCTCTTCATAGTCGAGAGACAACTTTGAAAATATATCGAGTTTTTATTGGAATTTAAAAAGTTAAATACTGTCTTGTATGATATTTAACCTAGGCAAAGAAAGTAATTGATACATGTGATTTACTGATTTCAATTGTATTCTACTTTCAGTTTCCGACATCCGAGAGGCCAACGGTGAGTATCATCGATCTCGGTGTTCGACTTTCCTCTTCTCCTTCTCCTTCTCCTCAATCCGAACTTTAAAACTTTTCGAACATGATTCGATTGATGATTTTCCAGGCTTTGTTCTTCCATGCCTGTAATAACCTTAGACTAAGTGGACTGACTCATCTAAATAGCCAGAAGAATCACATCACCGTGCAATATAGCCGCCGGGTGTCTATATCGAATCTTCACATCATTGCGCCTTCCGACAGTCCTAACACCGATGGAATCGATATCGCGTTGTCAACCCAACTTCTTATATCCGACACTTCCATAGGAACAGGTTGTTTTTTCATTCCTAATCTTACCGCTTCTCTTTTAATATCTATATATGTCGGTAATACACTATCAATGAGATAGTGATTAGCGACGGTACACACGGTGATGCAGAGAGCCGACCGGATATGGCATTATATGCATTTAGCTATGTCTTCGATTGATTGCAGGTGATGACTGCATTGCTATAAAGGGCGGCTCTTCTAACATCAATATTACTAATGTTACATGCGGACCGGGTCACGGAATCAGGTGTTCGAACACTTCCATTAGTTCTTACCTTATCATGAATTGAATTTCATATAGTTTATGGTAACCTGCTGCAAATACTTGCAGCATTGGAAGTCTAGGAGAAGATGGAGCTGACGAACATGTGGAACAAGTGCACGTTACAAGTTGTACTTTCAACGCGAGTATGAACGGAGCACGAATCAAAACAACCCCGGCAAGTTATTAGCTTGCTTGTCTGAAAAGAAACAACATTTGTATCTGAAATTCATAAAGATTTGGACCCTTTTTGTTTTGACAGGGAGGAACAGGGTTTTCGAGGGACGTTTATTTCGAAGGGATAACACTGATAGCATCTGGAAATCCGATAGTCATAGACCAACACTATTGCAATGGCATGGATCACCATTGCCAAGATCAGGTATAGTTTATATCTTCACGATCCGACCCATCGGAGTTGGAAATCTTTCGACAATAGCTTCTGTTAAATCGATTTAAATGAAGAAGTGATGGTGTTGTTTTCCGATTTTTTCACAGGGAAAGGCTAACTGTTAGTGGTGTGACATTCAGAGGATTTCGAGGAACGAGTTCAGTTATTGAAGCCATTAACTTGGATTGCAGCAAGCAAGGTTGTAGTGGCATCACCATTGATGATGTAAACATAAGGTCGAGTGTCGGACAGGTTCTTCAAGCCGTTTGTAACAATGCTCATGGAACAGCTGCCTCAACTGTACCCGTTGTCTCTTGCATGTTGTCTTGATGTATAATAACGGATTTTCTCACTGAAATGAAATATACTTAATGGTTTCAGAATCGTATTAATTCGTCAATGATCGTCAACCGATTTCTTATACCATTTCATTTCGACCACACTAATGAAGAGAGTGAACGTTCATACGGAAATACACGAACATTTGATGTGGAAATCAACTGCTGCATCCCCGATCCAGGCGATGCTATGTCTGTAACGCGGTCGGTCCAAACTGAAGTATTTGAGAATTTGATATACAATGAATTGGAGATGTCTGCAAGCAAAAAGCATGTCCAAAAAGTCGAATGTAAAAAGAGATTCCAAATGTTCTATCCTCCTTATTGAAAAGAAAAACGCAAAATGCCGTCTGCCGAGAGTCGAACCCGGGTCTATTGCTTGGAAGGCAATTATCCTAACCGTTGGACTACAAACGCTTGTTGCTCGTTTATGCTAAGTAATATATAGATCGTTAATATTTACACGTCAAAATCTTGAACCGGCTTCTAATGTCTGTAGAAACGTCACGTTCAAACTCGCTACAAATTCCAAGTGGCAAAACAATGGTTAAAGTCGTTTGTTCTTCTGACTCTAAACCCTTTCAAGTTTTATTTTTTAATTTAATCCCAAGGACTGAAAAGCTCCTCTTTGTTTGCTCTCCCATGCCTCTTCTTACACAAAAATGTCATGTTTGAATAAATCCACAATCACCCTCACCAGGTAATACCCCCTTCACTCATATACTTTTTTCCCCATTATTGGCTTTCAATGTTTCTCCTTATGTATTCTTTCTAAAGTTTGATTCTTTGCTGTCTCAAAGCTCCCCATTGTTGCCCTTTTATCTTTAAAAATCAACCTTTTTTGTTTTTATTGAAAAAAAATACTTCTTTTGATGAGCTGCTAGCTACTGTGCTTTGTTTTGGCTGCTTGAGCTGTGTAGGACAAACAAAGAAGCAAAAATTATCCAGCAGTAACTTTTAGTTTTTACTTTAGTGTTGTAAAAAATGTGCTCTGAGGATTTGGGGAATTCAGAAATGTTGGTGGGGTTAATCATATTGACCTGCTGCCTTTCATGGACTAGCCTAGTCCATAGTCTTCCTTGCAATGTTTCATTAGCTGAATCTTGTCCTGCTTCACTGTATTATGTTCCGAGAACCATGAAAACGCTCGACGGAACAGCCGCTTTGTTCCGTGTAAACTCGAATGCTGTGAATCGAACCATTGATGGTTTCCTGGTTGCAATAACTTGTAGCTGCCTAGCTCTCCATGGCGAGTTTACTTCGTATCTGGACTATCAAGTCCAACCAGACGATACGTGGGATAGTATTTCATCAAAATTCGGTTCATTTGTTGTGCAAAAACTTGAAGAGACACTGATCCCATCACAAACTGTGACTTTGGACATCCTATGTGGTTGTTCTCAGAATGCATCTACTGTCACATACAAGGTCACACAGGGAGACACACTCTATACGATTTGTTTGCGATTCGGTGCTGATCAAAATAAGACTGCCAAGTTGAATATGATCGAGAATCCAGAGCTTATTCATAATGGACAAGTGATATTTATTCCTGAACCAGGCAAGGAAATGACTTTCTCTTCCATATTTGATCACTTATCTAGGAGCATCTTTTTGGTTCTCTTACCAGCATGATTGCATTATTGATTTTAAAGCTTATAGCTTTCACCTTTTTACGATTTCCGAGCAAAAGTTTCTGGCCGAATGTTTTAAGATTTTCTGTGTTTGGCATTTGTTGACAGAGGGCCTATCAAACCTAACCATGTTTGGCAATAAAGGTATGTGAGAAACTCAATCTTTTTCTCCATTTCTTATGATCATTGATAAATTCATATATGTATCGTATTTCCGGTAGAAGTGAATGTAGTCATTTCGGAATGATGTTTTCACAATTTTCTAATGCCTCTTTTAAGATAGGGCAATAAGTTTGTTCATTTGCATTTTCCATTTGGTAGTACCTTATTATCTGAAGTTCTTTTCCACTTACTTGCAGATTCAAGTGCTCGAAAATCATCGAAATTTCGAATCCACGCCATCGTTGGGGCCGTTTTAGCTGCTTTTGCTATCATTCTGTTTACGGTGATACTTGTTTTTTGGAAGTGCTATAACAAAAAGAGAAATCAACCACCAAAGCCTTATTCAAGAATGATGGATAGCATGCATTCTTCTTTCGATTCGCGCACTTTTCTCACAAGTACTGGCTATCTGAAACTTTTAGATATATCCGTGTCTGTGTGTGTATATAATTTTACCTCCCACTTGATTTTCGAACTATATATTTGTAGAATCTGGAGGAAGCATTGTTTCATTCAGTTATGATAAAGCTATTGAGTTCCCTTTTAACGAAGTTTGTGATGCGACATCTAACTTCAGTTCGTCTTTAAAGATTGGCCAAGGCTCGTACGGATCGGTTTACCTTGGAAAAATACGAGGAAATGTAAGCTAAAGGAATCTCTTTTGAATTTGACATTTCATAGAAGTTGTCTTTCATTAATATCTTTCTCAACTCTATGCATATAGGACGTGGCCGTAAAGCAGATGAAAAAAACAAAATCGAAAGAGTTCTTATCCGAGATAAATATTCTTTGTAAAGTTCATCATTCGAACTGGGTATGAGTTGTTTTATCATGGATCATTTTCATGTGCTTGTTGCTTCTGTTTTGTTTCTTTTATTTTTAAACCCCCTTTTCCCTTTCTCGTGTGAATTTCAGATCAAACTTATCGGGTATGCTGCTGGTGGAGACTCTTTGTTTCTTGTTTACGAATTTGCCGAAAACGGTGCATTAAGCGATCATTTACACGGCTCCGCCCATAGAGGTATGGCTTATGAAGAAACTAGTAATCTTCTTATATTCTTTATATTTTACTTCTCTGAATCATGCTTGGTTTCTAATGAGTATGCTAAGATTAAGATGATCCATAGGTTATAATCCACTCGGTTGGACGATGCGTGTTCGGATTGCTCTCGATGCTGCCAAGGGTCTTGAGTACATACATAAGCACACGAAACCCTATTACGTTCATTGAGATGTGAAGACAAGCAATATCCTTTTAGATTCCAGTTTTCGTGCAAAGGTGAGCCTTAATGTGTTTCGTATAGTTGTCTCCTATGTAAATCCTCTCAAAATTTGGAATTGCTGGATAATAACTTCCCAGCAGATTTCTGATTTTGGGCTAGTAAAACTACTGGACCATTCTCCAGAAGTCGGTGCTGCAGTGTTGAGAATCGTTGGCACATTCGGTTACCTTTCCCCCGAGTATGTTAGTGGTTTGCATTATTCATTAGTAACTATAGTACTTGTATGATTGTTTGAGTTCTAACTCTAATGTCCATTCTTAATTGCAAGGTACATTCGAGACGGACGTGTGACGACAAAGACCGACGTCTATGCCTTTGGAGTTGTTCTAATGGAATTACTCACCGGCCAACCAGCTCTAAGCAGAGATGCAAGCCCCGGAAATAACCGGTCCATTGAACATCGAACGGTGGTGGATTATGTGAGTCTACATCATATGAAGTACTTATGCTTGAATGCTGGATAAAAACGATACGAGCTCGATTTGATAACTCATGATACTCTATTCCAGGTGTTACCGGCATTAAATGATAACGAAAACCTTATGATTAAGCTGGCCAAATGCATAGACCCGAACCTTATTCACTACCAAAAAGACTTTGTTTTACAGGTATAATCCTGCTTTCAACCTTTTGTTTTCCATGCAACTTTGCCTGTTGATTCTGTCCCACTAGAGGTTTAGTTAACCCTACTGTTATGTTGTCTTAACTTATGGTAAAGATGGCATTATTGTCCAAGGACTGCGTGGATGATAACTGGAAACAGAGGCCAGACATGTCGGAAGTCGTGTTCCGCCTTTCACGAATTCTAGTGAGCACTGAGGAATTGGAGAATCAACGTTGCAGTCGAACAGAACCCTGAAAATTGCCGGTCGGAACCCTTTCCGGGACAAGGAAGGAAGTCAGAGGTACCATTCACCATTAGAGAAAGAGGGAAAGAAATAGCAAATCAAATGGAAAGTGTCAAATGAGACTGCAACATCAACATGGTATGGTTACTGAATAGAAAGGTTGGCAGCTGGTTCCAACAAAATTAACAGAAATTTTCTTCTATCATATCTTAGTTGTGAATACAATATGTACATATATTTTTTACAAATTATAAACCTCTTTGGGGAAAAGATAGTACTCATGACCTAAGAGAATATAAGAAAATAAAAATAAGCAGCTTGACTAACCGGCCAAATATACTAGCTCATATGTGCACATATTTTTATAAATTAATTTACGTATTTTAAATATATTTCGCGTTATTTTTCTTGGTATAGTGCATATTTATTTTATGATCCATGTTATCTTCAAGTTTCAAATCCAAATTCTCTTATTAGCACAGTAATATGTATTATCATTGCGTTCTACGCTTGTTGGTATATTCTGCAAACCATATTTGACATAAAAATTAATGATTAAATCTACTGAAAAACCTTAATAATACAATAATGAAAATTTTGAAAACCCAATTTAAAATTTAGATCATAATTTGAAAACAAATAGTATCTCTTGAATTTTAATTTCGTACTCGAACTATGATCCTCGTTCTAAATTGGTTCATAAACTTTTGAATCTTCATTTTCATCCAAACTATGACATTTGTTTTAAATTAGTCCCAAACTATGACCTTTGTTTTAAATTATCGTTTATATTACATCATATTATTACATAATCTACACCAATGTTTACATGACATTTGACAATTTTTTATAACAGTTTTATTAACGTGAGATATGATTAGCATATGCTGATAATTTAGAGATAAAATTAGAATGTTTAAAAGTTTGTGATCAATTTAGCATAAGAGTCATAGTATGGGGATAAAATTGAAACAACCAAAAGTTTAAAGGCTAACATAGAATAAAGTCATAGTTTAAAAATTAAATTAAAACATTTAAAAGTACATAGATTAATTTAGAATTATAGTCATAATTCGAAAATATGCTGTACAACTAACTCAATTTAGAAAGACACAGGCATAATACAAAAAGATGCCCTTAACGTTTGACTGGATTGTTATTTTGGCCCCAATTATTTTGAAGCAATTTAGCCTTTAACGTTTTGTTTTGGGTCAAAATTGTCTCTTTACAGATAAAAATTGTTTGTCAACCAACGATAAATAGCTTAAAATGACATGAAAAACCTACATGGCAGTGCACTCCGCAATAACAGTGTCATATAGGCAAACATGCTAACTTTACAGAATCACACATCATTCAATTTTTTTATAAAACTGTGTAAAATATGAAATATTTTTTTCTGGCATATAATTCTGTCAAGTAATTTTAAATTATTTATCGTCAATTGACTATTAATTTTCATTCACATATGAACTATTTTAAAATAAAATAAAAAATTAATGACTAAATTGTTTTTAAAAAATAAACTAAAATAAATATTCAATCACACATTAAAAATATTTTTTGATATTATACCACAAAGATATTATCAAAGTATGGCAGAAGAAGAAGAAGAAGAAGAATAGGCCCATTACATCAACAGCAAAACAAAACACCCAAGCTAAAGAGATAACACCTTTGGTTACAACCAAAATTTAAAAATCAAATCTTTATTCTTCATCGCTCAGCACTCCCCCATTTCCGATCTCCGATCCCTTCTTCCCGCTTCCCACACCGCCACCACCATTTTTTCCGATCTGGGTATCTCCCGAAACCCCAAAACAAACAATGGGTAAATCCGGGTCTTTGAGCGACGGCATCATAAAGAAGATCCTTCTCTCATACACCTACGTAGCAATCTGGATCTTCCTCAGCTTCACCGTCATCGTCTACAACAAGTACATCCTCGACAAGAAGATGTACAATTGGCCTTTCCCAATCTCCCTAACCATGATCCACATGTCCTTTTGTGCTTCCCTCGCTTTCCTCCTCATCAAAGTCTTCAAAATCGTCGAGCCCGTTTCCATGTCTCGAGACCTTTACCTCTCTTCCGTCGTACCCATCGGCGCTCTTTACTCTCTCAGCCTCTGGCTCTCGAATTCCGCCTACATTTACTTGTCGGTCTCGTTTATCCAGATGCTTAAAGCATTGATGCCCGTCGCCGTTTATTCCATCGGCGTTCTGTTTAAAAAAGAAGGGTTCAAGACCGATACAATGGTGAACATGTTGTCGATCTCATTCGGGGTCGCCATTGCGGCTTACGGCGAAGCCAAGTTCGATACTTGGGGTGTGATTCTGCAGCTGGGAGCTGTTGCTTTCGAGGCTACCAGGTTGGTTATGATCCAGATTTTGCTTACTTCTAAAGGAATCACCTTGAATCCGATTACTTCCTTATATTATGTTGCCCCATGCTGTTTTGTTTTCTTGATGGTCCCATGGATTTTCGTTGAGTACCCGATTTTGAAAGAGATTTCAAGTTTCCATCTCGATTTCGTCGTCTTCGGGACGAATTCATTATGTGCTTTTGCTTTGAATCTAGCTGTGTTCTTACTCGTTGGAAAGACTTCTGCTTTGACAATGAATGTAGCTGGGGTTGTAAAAGACTGGTTGTTGATTGCCTTTTCTTGGTCTGTCATTAAGGATACCGTGACACCCATCAACTTAGTTGGATATGGACTTGCATTTTTGGGTGTTGCTTATTATAATCATTCAAAGTTACAAGCTTTGAAGGCTAAAGAAGCACAAAAAAAGCCTGCTCAAGCTGATGAGGAAGCTGGGAGATTGCTGGAAGAAAGGGAAAGTGAAGGAATTGGCAAGAAGAGTGAATCTCAAGATTAGATCAGATCATGGAAAGAAAAAGGTTGCAAAATAAGGGCTAGAGGGAAGAGCTTGCATTTCAAGGGCAAAAGACTACGGAAGGGATTGGTATGTTGATTTTAGGTCTTCATTCTATAAGCTAGTTATGTTTCTTATTGCACTGATTAGTGTTATGTTAGTAGAGGAAGAAGAAATCTCAAATGCCCTGTATTTTGTTTGTTGTTTTTTTGTCCGTCTCTTGTTTTGGTGTTGTGTAGGTACTCATTTCATTCATGGAGTTTTTAATGCTTATTTATTCATTTTATGCTTCTTTCTTCTCGTGTTGTTTCCTTGTTTTGCTTAGGCAGTGTGATTTTGGCATGTTCCTCTCACAGCTAGATTGATGTGATGCTTTGAGTATGGTTGTCTGATTTTTGGCATGTTCTTCTTACATCTGGAATTGGAGTCTTGGTGAGTAATGAGTGGTAAAAATGATTCCATAAAAGAAACAGAAATGCTTAGGAGAATGTTGTCAATGGTTATGGCATTAGTATATTTTTGGTCTTTCTGCATTAGGTGCCATCTATGAAGCACGAGTGATTCAATCTAAAGCCGTACTATGTATCCGATACATCTTCATACCATATTGAGTACGGTTTGGGTACCTGCAAGTATTTTATCTCCTACCTCTTTGTTCTTTCTACAATGTGTGATGTCGTGCTCACACGATTTATAATTTTATTTTTACGTTTTTCTAAAATTTAAAATATATTTTATATTTACCGTATCTTTATTGTACCAGTACCCTGTATTTTAGAAATTGCCATTTCTCGTTTTCGTACTCATATTCGTATTCGTGCAACATAAGCTGCCATAGTCAATAAGTACATTTTTCTTAAAGTGTGATACTTAGCTGACCTTTGAGGTTGAAGAGATATTTGTTGGCATGGGATTGGTGTTGAGGTTGTTAATTTGACACTAAGTTTTGGGTATGTGGTATATTGGATCTTGGTTACTGATTCTCATACTCGAATGCGAGCGTTAGATACGAGTATGAGATATGATAAATTTTTTAAAAGATTTTTCACTTATTTAGAGGATTCTTGGGCTGATTTCTGAATTCCTAACTTAAATTAGCCCATGCCATGTTAGATATGATCAAGGAAATTAAAATGTGGAAACCCAAATTTAATATTTTTGTGAGGGTCATTGGCCCACTAGTCCATCTGACGTTTCGCCCCGGCTCACGGCGAAAGGATGAGGGCGAAAGGATGAAAGGTAGGTCTTGAGAGCGCGATGTTTAGAGTGTAGGTTAAAAGACTGTAAATTTTAAAATTTGTTTGGAAATTTAAAATGTTAATTTTTTTATATTTTTTTTGACAAATTTTGATAATTACAAAATAAATTTTGATATTTATCAAAATCACGAAAAAATTAACTTAAAAAATAATATTTTAAGTTTTTGGACAAATATCGAATTTTACCTTACTCTAAACTTGTATCCTAAATTTATTGTACGTTAGACTCGTTCAAATTGAATGGTGGATAGACAAAACTTTATTATGAGATAAAATAATACATGGTTTTGTCTAAATTTATTTTTATTCAAGTTTAGATATGTTTCGGTTTCTAATTTAAATTTGTGATAATGTTTGATTCAGGTTATAATTATCGAATATATTATTTATGATCGTATTTGTAATTTTTTTATGAAGAAAAAACATCGTTGTGAGTGAATGATGAGTAGACAAACTTTAATCAAACAAGGGATTCGTATTGAATTTTCTTTATTTAGGGAATGGAGTGAAAAAATAATTACAACCGAAGTGGCTTTTTTTTTTTACTTTTTAGATTCTTTGGAATGGGAAATAAATATTCATTTAATATATTTTTGGTTTGGCTGCTAAAAATGTGACATTTGATTGAATAATTATTTGGCTTATATTTTTTTGAAGTATTTTAATTTTTAACGTTTTATTTTAAGTCAAAATAACTTTTTTGTTGATGAAAAGTCAATTAACGGTTAACGGTTATAACGTGATAAATTTACATGATGATGTATGCTGACATAGTGATATCATACAGATAAAAGTATAAATTTGTATAAAATATAAATTATTTTTTTGACGTGTTATTCTGTCAAATAATTTTAAACTATTTATTGTTAATTGACTAACAGTTTTTATCCACAGATGAGTTATTTTGACGTAAAATAAAACGTAGAGAGTTAAAATGCTTCAAAAAAATAGAATCAAAGTAACTATCCAATCAAATGTTAGGGGCGTTTTTATATTATTCTTTTAATTTAATAGCAAATTTAGCACTCAATAACTTTTCTGTCAATTTAAATCTTTTTATTGGTAGTAGTAAATATTGATTTTATTATATTTCTTATATTAGAATATTTAGATTTTTTTGAATTATAGGTGGTTGGGTCAATTAACACACGTGGGACTACCAATCACCCAACAAGATTTTTGACTGTTGATCGATAAATAGATGGGGTAAATTTTCAGGTTCGAAATTTTTTATTTAAATTTTGCTAAATCAAAAAAAAATTAATTGAATTTTTTTAAATCGAGTTTATGTATCTGATTTTACCTATTTTTTGTAGTTCCTGTAGACCCCGTATGAGGATCTTGATATTTGGGCATGCATTCCGCCTGAAATAATATTGAGCGATGGCGTTTGGATTATGGTAGTTCCGCTCATACACTACGATATAGTCGAGTATTATCTTACCGACCGCATGCTACGACAATTCAAGTGAGCAACAACAAGAAGTCATTTGTTACATGGTTATAAATGTCATGACACAATATAATGTACCTATACCTCGAATTTCCTTTTTCTAATGATAACAACAAAGAATTACCTCAATTCTCTTTCCATTTGATGCTGTGAGAATATCTCCAGGTCTCATACCCGTTCCACTTATCATGTTCTCGCAAGATGCGACAATAAAATGAACCAGCATAAAAGGATAATTTACAAAGTGACAAGCTAGATTCCATGCAGATGTCGGAAAAGCAAATGAACAAGAGAAGAGTATCCATCCTTTCCCCATCCCTTTAAGATATAGCTTCGAAAAGATGCAGAGAGAGACGTGGAAAGGAACGGTAGTGACAATGGTAAAATGACAGCAAGCAAATGATTTACCTCGACTCCAGGAGGTTTGATTTGCCCGAGAGCTTTTGCGGCACCAAGAACTGCTGCAGAACCTCCCATGTCATTTTTCATGATATCAATCGCGGAACCAGGTCCAGTCTTAATATTGTAGCCACCACTAAGAACATTTAAGACAAGTATTCAAAAAGTATATCTTCTTGCTACTTGCTAGAATATGTGTATGTATCTATGAAATTACCTGTCAAAAGCCAATCCTTTTCCAACTAATGCTAACTTGGATTTAATAGGTCCACTCGGGGGTTTGTAGCACAAATGGATGAAATAAGGGGGATTATCAGATGCCGCAGCGACTCCCAGATAAGAGCCCATCTTCAACTCCTTGCACTGCTCAGCAGTCAAGATGTTTGCAGATAGAACATCGCTGTACGAGGAAGCGATTTTCGAAGCCTCTGCCGCTAGTGCAGCTGCATCATAAAAAGACACATTAGATCAAATCATCAAAATATAAGATTTGTCTCATCTTTCTTAAACAAAACCAAATAGCAAGAATAATGCCCATACGAACCGGGGGTAAGTACATTGGCCGGTGAATTCACAAGCTCTCTTCCGAATACTACAGCAGAAGAAACATCTTGAGCATACTTGAGCTTCTTCTCCAGCTCTGGTCCAGTTGTGGTTTCTTCGACTCCGTCTTGTATCTGTTATCTTCATGTATTCCAAGCACCGTCCCTATGAGAAGGCAAACCATTAAACTAAGATCAATCTCAATCTTTCCAATAAGAACATCAATCATAATACTAAGAAATCATAAGGGCATTACCAGATGCTATTGCTGAAGCAATACCGAGCTTCGACTCACTTGAGAGACCTTCTGATGAGGCAAGGACAACGGCGACGCTATTGGCTTGAGCAGTCTTCGCAGCTGCAGCAACAGACTCACCCAGTCCATAAAAAGCAGCAGGTGATGAAGCTGGTTTTCCAAGACCGATCAAACCAACCTTTTTGGAGCCAAGTCCAGGAAGTCTAAGAACTGTTGATTGGCCGGTTTTCCCTGTGAAATCCTCCTCCTCGGAGGCCTCAGCTAAGAGACCACCTAACAGTCCATCTAATTTTTCCAAAATCGAGTTTTCAAACTTGGAGTTTTCATCCTTGGTCATGTCTCTCTCAGTGACACCAACTGCAAGCATGTCCCCTTTCCATTCTCCTACATCGACCTCTTTCGCAACAAAAGCGATCTTTCCGGTATTTTCACGAAAGAGACAACGGCCATTTCAGTATCATATTTTTGGTATTTCACCAAATGAAACACACACAAAGAAACAACCTTTACACATTGAAACCACAAGTAAAGCTAAAGATCTAACTAAGATGATTTATCTTATCATATAAATATCAATCATTGACAAAATTAAGCTAATATTATTTACTCCATTAATTTCAGAATTGAGCTTATAGCCCTCAAAGGTCAAATCTTTACAACAACAAAAAAACCAAAAGCATTTCCTAACAACTAACAAAAAGTTCATTTTTTTCTTGAGAAACATAAATACCCCATTATCAATAGCATCATTAAACCCCAAAACTCTCAATCTAAAACCCATTTTTGCTTAATCCCACCAGAGCAAAACAAAAAGGGGTCACCTTGGGGTGTTCGAGGTTGGCTGGCTGAGTCAAGCCGAGGTTAGTGCTAGCAAGAGAGTGAGCCATAAACTTGGCTCTTCGAGAACACAAAGGAGCAACTGCAAAAGACAATCTGAGCCGAGCTGAAGAGCGTAGCCTGGTGAAAAACAAAGACGAAGTAGAAGAAGCGTGTGAAACAGATGAAGCTAAAGGAAAAGAAGGCAAAGACGCTACAATGATGTGCACCATTTTTTTTCAATGTGGATTGTGTATGTATTTATAATGAAGCCCCCAATCTCAAGAGCTTAAAGCATTGAACTTTAAACCAAAATGGTGCCTTGTCTATCTAAATTCTAATCTATCCTACTTTTTGGAACCTTATATTATAGTTCTGGCCATTCGGGGCTCCTTAACTTTAAACCAAAACACGTTTTAGTTTTATCTTCCTCGTTTTCCTCATGCTGCTTTTCTTTCCTCGTTTTCCTCATGTAATGGCGCTGATGATTGGATTGTGAAGTTAAAGACAACGGAGTTCACTCAATATGATAGAATTACATTTGTGTTATCTAATTATTAAAAATTATATTTAGGTCACTTAATTATTGGTGATGTTACATTTGGGTCACTCAATTATTAAAGGTTATATTTGGATCACTCAATTATGAGTAATGTTACATTTGGGTCACCCTTTATATCTAAAAGGCTTAATAGTCAAAAAGTTTCCCAACCTATACCCTTTGTTCGTGCCTAACGTTTTTTGTCCACTTTGATGCCTAACGTTTTATTTCGTAACTCAGATTAGATTTTTCTGTCAACGGCCGTTAAAAACTTTCTGTTATCCAGTAAAAGCATGCCACGTGGCATATTTTGGTATTTTCAATCATTTTTATTTTTCTAAAAATTTTAAAATATTTAATTTTATAAAAAAACCCAAATTCTTTAATTTCTCTAAAAACCCCAAACCAAAATCCTAGATCCTTAAATTCTTCCCTTTCCACCACCGATTCAACCACCACCAGCCACCCTTGCCTTCGTCATCCCCCACTACTAAAACCCCTCATCATCTCGTTGCCAAAAACCGTCGATTGTTTCGTCGATTAACATCCAAAAATAAAGAAAAAGAGACCGATTGAGCTTCTAATCGACGACTAAAGGGTAGGGGATGTTGAACGGTTAGGTACTCGATGCTTGGGTGGTGGACGGTGAACCGCCGTCGTATGGGGGATGTCGGACGGCGAGAGAGATGTGATTTGAGGGTTTGATTGAAATGAAAGAAATTAAAACTTTGGGAGGGTTTTAAGAAGTTTATATTTTTAAAGAAACTCAAAAAATAAATAAATAGAAAAAATATGGCATGTTTTTACTGGATAACATAAAACTTTTAACCGTCGTTGACGAAAAAACCCAATCCGAATTACGAAATAAAACGTTAGGCACCACCAAAGTGGAGTAAAAAAATGCTAGGCACCAAACTGGAACAAAGGGTATAGGTTGGACACCTTTTTGACTATTAAGCCTATCTAAAAAAAGTGTATCAATTTGGGTATTAGATTAAGCAATGATTTCAAATGAAATACTCTAGTGTTAACAAGGGTAAACAAATGATTTGGAAGAAAAAATGACTAAATTGATATACTTTTTAAATATGAAGGTGACCCAAATGTAATCTTACCCATAATTGAGTGACATAAATGTAACTTTTAATAATTGGGTGACCCAAATATAACTTTATCCATAATTGAGTGATTTTAATATAACTTTTAATAATTAGATGATCTAAATATAATCTTACTTATAATTGAGCGACCTCCGTTGTAGTTTACCCTTTTATGAAATGGAATCTTTCTTTTAGAACAAAAAAAGAACTTTGTTGCCTTATGGATTTAAGAAGATGTTGTACTTTGTTGGGCATTCATTAAACGCGAGTCCAAATAACTTGGTCCTATCTGCCAGCATCGAGCTCCTTGCAGGTGCTGAGTATTATAGTTAGGGGTATAAATGAATTGAATGTTTGATGAAATGTTCGTATATTATTAATTTATGTTCGTTTATTAAGCTAAATAATGATTAGACAAAATTTATATGTTCGTTTAATAAATGAACGAACACGAGCGTAAGTGTATTCAGTTCATTTATTTTCACGAACAAGCTCGTTTATAAGTTCACTTATTTGATCCCTTTTACATTTTAAATATTAGTAGGCTTGTAAATGAACCGAACGAACACGAACGAGAGTATGTTCATGTTTGTTCGTTTAATTTTAACCGAATAAATGAACGAATATGAACAACTAAACAAACATAATTTTGTTTGGGTTCATTCGTTAAGGAACATAGCTTGTTCGCGTTCGTTCGTTAAAACGATAAACGAACGCGAATGAACATTGAGTATTGTTTTTTTAAGAAGTCCGAAGTCTCATACATTGAGTATGCTTTAATTTTTTCGTTTTATTTCATATTTTTAATATATTTTTTAAAAAAAATTAAAAAATAATATTTTTGTTATGAAAAATAATAAACATAAATGGACATATGTGAATAAATTTAAACGAACATAAACAAACGGATTCCGAACATTCATGAACGTAAATGAACGAACGAGCTCTTTGTTTGTATTCGTTCATTTAATTAAACGAACAGAAAATATTGTTTATGTTCGTTCGTTTAATAAATAATCAAACATAAGTGAATTTATCATCGAACAGTTTACGAATATTTCGATGAACGTTCGTTTCGTCTACATCCCTAAAGATTGATGAAAGTAGGGACTAAATTGAAGGGTGAACTTTCGAGTTCAAATTGTGAAATCTGAAGAGCTTAAAGACTAGTGGCGTAATTTTACCATTTTTCTTCAAACGAACATGTAGGCAAACATATGCATGAACATGTTCACGAACGCTAAACGAACCGAACACAAACACCTTAAAAAAACAAATAGACACGAACACCTTCCAAAATAAACAAGCGAACATGAACACAACTTTACTCGTTCATGCTCGGTTCATTTACGCACATCATTATAGCTGATTTACACCCATCTTTGCAAAAACTTATTTTGAGGTATTTTCCAAGTGTTAATAATATGGATATGATTTCTAGCATACCCTTTGCAATGGTTGGTGAAATAGCCGATGCATCCCCATCAGGAGAGTAAGCATATTTAAACTATAATCCTTCAGAATTTGTGATGGACTGTTTCTTTGGGTTCTAAACTATTTGGAACTGTGTAAACAAAGAAAGATAGGGATTTCAAGTTCGAATCTCATATTACATAAATCATATGTGAGTTCTTGCAAATTATTTTTGGTTCAAGTCTTACCAAGTGCATGTCATATCTGGATATATTCATGTTATTAGTCTGATCATACATGTAATGATTGAGTTTTCTAAATCAAGTGACCGGTCTACCTAAACAAAGTGACCAGTAGCAATTTCATTTTCCACGTTTTCCTATATTTTTCTCATTTCTTCAAACCAAAATTGAGTTTTCCAAATGAACCCGAATTTTTTTATCGTCGCAACATAATACAAATGGATGAGAGAGCCTCTATTTATAGTGGAGTCTTCTTACATCTGACAGATTATAATGATTTATATCGACGGCTAAGATCGAAGTCTACCCACCACAAATAATACAAATGTGGAATATTCCCTAAAATACAATATCTATCCATAGAAAATATATTATATGTTCACACAATGTATTCACATAGGTCTAAATGTGAGTCTTTTAGAATGCTCCATGAATCAGGCTAAGTTTGATGGTCCCTTTAAGCCTAAAATCTCTATAAAAATCTTTTAGACCATTATGTGCATGTGTCTCGGTCTCGAACTCGCAGTCAGTGCCATTCTCGTCGCGTCCCTTAAATGAAATTGGACTGGGTGGTCCTGGATTCACTTTTGCGCCTTGGCTTGCTCCCAACTTGCCTTTGTGTCGGGTTGTCCACCCAAAAAGACTGTTTGCCTTGGCCTCTGCCGTCATATAACTTAAAGCAAAAAAAATTATAATCTAAATTCTAATCTATCCTACTTTTTGGTGCCTTGTCTTTCTATCCTACTTTTTGGTACCTTATAGCTGATTTACACCCATCTTTGCAAAAACTTATTTTGAGGTATTTTCCAAGTGCTAATAATATGGATATGATTTCTAGCATACCCTTTGGAATGGTTGGAGAAATAGCCGATACAGCCCCAGCAGGAGAGTAAGCATATTTAAACTGTAATCCTTCAGAATTTGTGATGGACTGTTTCTTTGGGTTATTGGACTATTTGGAACTGTGTAAACAAAGAAAGGTAGGGATTTCAAGTTCGAAACTCATATTACATAAATCATACGTGAGTTCTTGCAAATTATTTTTGGTTCAAGTCTTACCAAGTCCATGTCATATCAGGATATATTCCTGTTATTAGTCTGATCATACATGTAATGATTGATTCTGGTAGTAGATAGTCGGATATACATTGATTGTAACCACACTTATAAATGTAATCGTTGTTAGATTAAAATTAGCAGTTATGAGCATATATTATAATGTATAGTGTTAAAATAAAGTATGACACAAAGTTAAGTGACCAGTTATGTTATACGTGTCATAGGTATATTAAAGTGTCATGGAATTAAAAAGTGCAGATACCATAAGATGTATTTATAATTTGATGAGGGGCAGAATTATAAATACTTAATAGTTGATTTAATAACCCGCCAGAGGTAGTGCTCCTAAGAAAACACTTGTAAAATCAATATCAAAAATTTCAAATTTGAACTTCGATTCAAGAATTTTATTTTATAGATTGATTCAAGTACGCTTTTGTATCTAGTATTTTATTCTCGATGACTTGACTATGTTTTGGTTCTAAAAATTGAAAAAAAGTAGGGAATTGAAATTTGTAAAATCAGTAAACCCCTCACTCTCATCTAATCACAGTTCAACAATACAAATTTATATAGATAACCATCACATAGAAATATGGGTTTCACGTCATATTTTGATTTGTGATTGAAAATTATTACATTGAAATGATTAAGAGTGATAGGCTACCTATAAAAGTTTTGAAAAGAGATCAAATTGCTAAATAAGTCCTTTTTTATTTGAAGTTTTGAAGAATGAAACCTGCCTTTTTTCACCCGACTAGATTATATGCAAGAAAGGGTTTGACATGCTTTTGCTTTTTAAGTTTTTACAAACCTTCTTTCACGTCTTTTAACCCGAACCGATCTATAAAAAAGTGGGACCTAATTGTAAAAAATTGGGGACTAAATTAAAAATAAAGAAAAATAATTTTAAGACTTAATTGTAAAAAATATAAAAATGGGGTATTATTAAAAATGTTCCTAAAAATATAAGAAAAAATTACACTATTAGTTTAAGTCGGGTTGAATCAAATTTTTTTCACCTTAAACTCAACTTTTAATAAATACTAGACCCGACTCACTCAGGTAAGGTGAAATGCCCTTCCCTAGTCCCACCTACCCACTGTATGTTGAAATTCAAGGGCAGGCCTGAAAATCCAATAGAAGTGCTTGGTAAGGAAACTTGATTCCTCCTTTCCCCGTGTTTCTCGGTTGGTGACTCCACTTTCATACATATATACATACACACCCACATAGATACACACATTTGAATTTGCTTAATAGGTAACTATATCTTTTAAATAAAGTATAGAATTTCGAGTATTGTGGATGGAAAAAAAAGAAACAACTTTGAGAGAGCTTGTCTCCAGAAACACAATCCTACCCAACACAACCCAGGGTCTCATTACAAAAAAGATGTTTCAAATTCTGTAAGGTTTGGTATTCATCTATATTGTCTTAGTAGTAGTTTTCTTTCGGAAGCTCAGAAATCCTCCCAACTCTTCATAAGCATGTAAGGCAGTGAATTGTGAAATTGGCAAAAAAAAAAGGGGTTACTTTTAAGGGAAAATATTTCACGGGGCAAACAAAATAATTTCATTAGAGTCTTAGTTTTAAGGTTCAAGGATCTAATTTAAGTTTAGGGGTTAAATTTTAGAGTTTAGGGTTATAATTTATGGTTTAGAAGTTAGAGTTTAAGTTTTGGTAATATGGTTAAGAGTTAGGTTTTAACGTATAAACCTTAAATTCTAACTCTAAATCCTAAATCCTAAACTACTAAACCTAAACCTCTAAACTTTTAACCCTAAATGGAATCTCTATTTTTTTGAACAATGACTACCTATGAGGAAGGAGAAATTTACTGCTAATGAGTATTTAACTCACAATCTAAGAGTGAGAGAGGAGAATGTCAATTGAGAGCTTTTAACCGTCTAGAGATTGTTGACCGAAATTTCTAAATCTTAAAACTAAAGCGTTGTGAAAACTTTTTATTTTTATCGTCAGATATAATTATCCTAATTATAATCTAATTTTACATGTTTTTATGGTTGAACAATACCCTACACCATAAAGGTAAGAAATGATAAAACATCTAATTTTACATGTTTTTATGGTTGAACAATACCCTACACCATAAAGGTAAGAAATGATAAAACCCAACTTAAAAAGTTGAAATATTGATTAGACTAGACCATAGAGAAGATTACTTACCTAATACTAAATTGCTTTCCCCCCTTTCTTTATTAGATGAAGTGCTGTGATTTGGGTAAATTGGACTGGTCAACAAAGATCACCTTCAATTCAACCATTACTCAAACTGGATTCAGCCTTAGATTAGACTTGTAATTACTATAATATAATCATGGAAATAGTGCTTCAACATTTTTGAGTTAAGTTTTTAATTTTCCATTGATTTGTTGGCTGAAAACTCATGTTTTTGTTCAGACAAATTAGTTTAAGGCAGAGCCAGATAAAGCTGTCAATGAAGGGCTCAATTAAGGAAAGGAGTTCCCTACCTCTGCCTGGGCAGTGGGTGCTTGAGATAGGTACACAATTAATAACCATTGTCTTTATGGCAAATGCATCAAGACTAGGGACTCGACCGGTTATTGTAATAGCGATCGTTATATAATAATAGTGGTACAGTTTAAAATTGTTATTTCGAAAAGTAACGGCATTGCATTGTAATTGTCCGTAGTAGTAATAAAACATCGTGAATAAAAACGCAACCGCAACCGCAATATAAATATCTGAACAGAATCCAAAAATTAGGGTTTTTTTTAAGACTAGGACAAGTAAGCTCCATTACAAATACCATGGTCTGCGATAACATGACATGCTATAATACAACCATGGTCATAGATGGTTCCCTAAGTCAATTTCTGTAATTTAATATTTAGCTAATTAAACAAGACCAACAACCGGTTAGTCTAGTAAGACGAGGTCCCTTAAACAATATCAGATATACGAATCCTAAATTTGTAAATAAAACAAATTAAGTTGCGAGAGTCGCCTCATAATAAGCCTTTGTACTACCCTATCTAAATTAGTCATCAAATAAAGTGGACCGATAGTTAAAAGAACATTAAGAAAAACTTCCAAAATATCCCATTGAATTGAGTTATTTGGTACAACAAACCCTCATTTTAAGCCACAAATATACAATAAAGCGGTTACTGTTTAAAGGGGGGAAAAAGATCAAGCCTATTTCTTAGGTCCTCTCTAACCTTCACAAAAGCCAAATCTTTGCTATTATCTCATTGCTTGTGTAGTAAGTAAAAAATATTGTTTGTTATATTCATGTAAATTAGGAATTATTTTATCACCTGAATACAATATTTACTGTTTCTTTTGCTTCTCTTGTGAGCATCTAATGTTTAATAGTACAGATGACATATTTCTGTTTTTTTTCTTCCCGGTTTTATTATGATTAATTTAGACTGACAAGCCTCACATATTTAATTTTAGTGGGTGAGTCTTTTAAATAAAATTTTTTGCATACACAATACCTCAAACTCGAGATCTGCTTAAACAATACCAAATTATTTTCCACTTAAATCATCCGTTAATTTGACATGTCTCTTTTTTAGGTATTGGATGATATAAATATGATATAATGCTGAATTTTAAGAAGAAAATATGAATACTGATAATATCTGGAACGCAGTTGTAATCTTTCCCGTTAGTAATAGTAAGAAGGATCAAACCAGAGATTGGGTGCATAAAGCTTCACCTAAACAAGATTTACTTTGATAGTTGAGTGGTAACCTCAATTCTTACTGTAGACTTGTAAATGAACTGAGTATGAGCTATCAAGACATTGTATATGTTTGTTTAAATTTTTAACATCATGTTCGTATATTTATTTTTGAAGATTTTTGTGTTCGTTTGTTTAACGTTCACAAACATGATCATTTATATGTTCGTTAACATGTTCGTTTATATGTTTGCTGAAATTGTAAAATTACATAAGTAGTCTTAAGTTTCACAATTTAAATTTCAAAGTTCACCCTGCATTCAGTTTAGCCCTTATAAACGAACCAATAAATGAGTTTGTTCGTTTAATAAACAAACTAAATACATCTCTATTCGTGTTTGTTCGTTTATTGAACGAACATAAAAATTTTATTTACCTAAATAAACGAAAATTATATGAGCAGTTCACTAATATTTCGTTAACCGCCCGGTTGATTTACCCCTACAGCTGAGATGTTCATGAAAAAATGTAAGACAAAGGTCCCAAGAAGTAACCGGAAATAGCAGGTAACAAACAGGTCACTGAAATGAGAATACTGTAAATAAAATGCCAATCTTTTACTTTTCTCTCTCTTGCACGCTTTGGCTTCTTTTCTTCACTTCAGTCTATGAATTATAGATAATTGTAATGTAGAGAGATACATCCAATTCTCATAGATCGAACCCATTTTTGTTGTTGTTTCTCTTCGAGCCTCTGATCGAATTTTCTGGGTCACTTTCCTGCATTTTCTCGGGAAAAAGGAAAGAGGAAGAAAGTGTGGAATTGGCAGCAAAAGTGTCAGCTTTTTTCATAAACGAGTGACTGAAACAACACATTCAGAAACAAAAACACTACAAATTCTTTTAAGGTAATTGAAATGAGAAGCTCTTTCTCTCTCGTTTCTCACAATGCAGAATGGAATCTCTGTATTTCCGAGGTTAAATTTGAATTCTTTTTTGTTTTTTTATTAGCTTTAAAGTTTGAATAGCTCCTGTTTCTCGAAAGGGGTTTCATTTTGTTCTCTGTATTTATTTTTAGGGCTTTTGAGCTGATTTTTGAAGATTTTGAGGGAAAATGAAATGTGGGTTTTTTGAAGATTTGAGGGTAGCTTAGAGTGGGTGGTGGAATTGTAAATTTGAGTTAGTTTTTGGGGTGAAAATGGTGAAAAGCTGAGATCTGTTCAAAATATCTTTGCAGTTGTGTTTGAAGTGGTTCAAGCTTTGTGTTCATGAGGAATTAATTATTGGAGTTTGATCATTTTGAGGGTTGTTTAGGCAATGTTGAGAATTGGAGTGAACTAAAGAGCTGATAAAGTGGGAACTTAGGTTTGCTTCGAGTGTTGCTTTGGTAGATTTCTTAGTCTATGTCTGGTGCTCCGAGATTGAGGTCCATGAATACGGCCGATTCCGAGGCAAGGCCCGTGTTGGGACCTGCAGGGAACAAGGCAGGTTCATTGAGTGCAAGAAAACCAACTTCAAAGCCATTAAGAAAGATTGAAAAGTGTCCAGCTGAGGCCACTTTAGCAGAGGAGAAAAATGGCCTTCCATCACCTAAAGTTAATTCTCTTTCCCCAAAATCCCATTCTGTTAGTGTTCCTTCAGTGCTACGCAGCCACGAACAGCTATTACATTCTAATTTATCACTAAATGCCTCGTGTTCCTCGGATGCTTCCACGGATTCATTTCACAGTCGAGCATCTACTGGTGGTAGGTTGATTCGGTCAAATAGTGTTGGAACTAGGAGGAAACCGTACTTGTCAAGTCCAAGAAGTGTTGTTTCTGATGGTGGTTTGGATTTGCCACCCGACGGTTCACATCAGAGGAAGATATGTGCTTGGGTGACACCAAATACAGGTGTGTTGTGGCCTCTAATTCCTCACTGTTTTATGATTATGATTGATTTGTTGTGTTTAACATTTTCTTCCAGTTTCTCTAAGTATTAGGGTAGAGAGAATTCCCTCTACTAAGAACACCTTTTGTATTGTTCGTACCTTTCAAGTCCTTCAATCCGAAAACTGTAGCATTAGGCTAGTTTTGATTAATACAGTCATAGGCATGATGAACGGTCAGCATCTAACCAAATGAATCAACTAGGGTGGCAACTTTGCTCTTATTATGATTGCCAACCTTTACCGGTTTTGTAGGATTTTTTATGATTTAAGTCGAGCGATCGGTTAAATTGCATTGGATTTTTATCTTTCCCACGTCATCTACAATCCATTTACTCAATATCTTTATGTTTCAAACAGTTGTTACCAAGTACACGATAAGGCATTAATAGCATATATGCAAATTGGTTATGCATTCATATGTTCAAGCATCGTGTTTTTGTTGACTTCATTTTGTTTGTTGGGATCAGATCCGCGTTATGTTGCTTTCCATGACGAAGAATGGGGAGTTCCAGTACACGATGACAAGTATGTGATCTCGATATTATTGCCTGCATCTGGTTATCACTGATTAAATGATTACCACTCTGATCATTGAATGAGTAGTTTGCTTGAAATTGTTGCCCATATGTAGGAAATTGTTTGAGCTACTTGTTCTTTCGGGTGCATTGTCTGAACTTACATGGCCGGCTATCCTAAGCAAAAGACACATCTTTAGGTAACTTTTCCCACATAAGTTCGATCTTACTTAAGTTGAATAAGCAAACTCATTTCTGAAATTATATCTCTTGTGCAGGGAAGTTTTCGCGGATTTTGACCCCGTTGCCGTATCAAAACTGAATGAAAAGAAGTTAATAGCACCTGGTAGTATGGCAAGTTCTTTGTTATCGGAGCTAAAGCTGCGTGCAATCGTCGAGAATGCACGTCAAATATCTAAGGTAGATAGATTCTCGTTCTTATTTGCACCATCTTTTAACCTTGGTTAGCAACTTACCAGCTTGATTATCCGGCAAAATCCCAAGTCACCACCTCCATCATGAACCGCTGTCCCTCTTTTGCTGAAGTAAAAGTACCATAATTGCACTATCCATAGGGGCTATGATTATCAACGCAACTAACTTTCTGCAGGTTTTGATGATGCCAGGTTATAGATGAGTTCGGGTCATTCGACAAGTACATCTGGAGCTTTGTTAACCACAAGCCTATCGTTAGCAGATTCAGATATCCTCGTCAGGTTCCGGTTAAAACTCCGAAAGCAGATGTCATAAGCAAAGATTTGGTAAGAAGGGGTTTTCGAAGTGTGGGGCCAACAGTTATCTACTCCTTCATGCAAGTGGTGGGAATAACAAACGACCATCTCACAAGTTGTTTCAGATTCCAGGACTGTATATACACAGCAGAAGGAAAAGAAGCAAATGGGACCAAAGATGTGGCCGGAGAGATAAAAATCAATAACATGATCGAATCAGAATTATCCATAGCTATCGATGAGTTGAGCTTCTCCTAAGAACTATATTGGCTGCCGGAAGATGGCACTCCAGGTTCTACCATCAGTTTTACCTCATTGACTGATTCACTGCTCTTTTGTGTAGTAACTGAGGTGGTTGTGTATAAAATTTCATGAATAACTATGCATCCTGAATTTTCTAGATTGTAGATCTGAAGTAAGCTAAATTTAGCCGATGAATGTGCTGTTTTGATGGGACCTCTATCATGGAAGTCATAAAATGTGATGTACAATTTTCTTGTCCCTTGTATAGTTAGAAAGGTTAGTAATTAGAGATGCTGTTTTAACATGTTAGACCCCCTGCATCAGGAGCTGCAGGCAGCAGGAAACCAGATTTGCCACCGGATCTGTTGCTATCGGATTCTTGACCATTCAATTAATAAGTGGGGGCTGATCGAGTGTGAATCGATTTTAAGTGTTAACCCTGTAAGTTGTTGGGACAGCTAAAACCTACACAGACAACTCAATTTGCTTTAAATGGATGACAATAATGGCTAGCGGCAAAATGTTAGTGTCATAGAAGGACCTTGAGGAAGGACTCCATCCAAAAGGACATGCTTATATTGTACCCAATATTACTAATGATGTAGGGTCCCTCTGTTTCCTTATGTTATTGATATCTTAATGTCTTGATGGATGTTTTGTCTGAAAATGGCTAGAATACTTCCAAACTGTACCTATTTAGGCCTACTAAGCTTTGCACTAGATCTCATGGTAACCGCTAGATTTTTTCTTGCAAATATAAACTATCCTTACAAAGGGATTTGCATTGGCTGTAGCTGTAAGCCTGTAACCCAACAAATATACATGACTAAGCTAAGCTCTCAAATTCCAGCTCATGTAACATAAAAAAGAAAACGAGAAATTCGAACATGGTTCCAACTAAGGTGACAAGAAAAGGGTTGCCAATCAAATCTATATTGTAATGTTTCCACAACTATGATAACCTCGTTCCTACTGGATTGAGAGGGGATACAACAGAGAAGCATACATCAATAATCAAGGAAAACTACAAATAAGAAAATCAAACCTGACCATTCAGTATTTATAGAAGACATGTCTGATATTACCAACACAAAAGCTCCATTTGAGTTCGGCATGGCTTGATTTCAAATCCAATACAAAGAAGCATTCGAGCTGATTCAAATGCCTTCTCACCTCCTAGATCTAGGGCCTCACCAGTTAACTCACCTTCTGTACCTTAGCTTTGCCCTCCATGGGTTTTTTTTGAGTTGTAAGTTGTTCATAGAAGCGGGTGCAGCAGCAGCAACAAGAGGAGCACTTGATTGGCCATGTCGCTTCTAGGGTACAGGCATGTCATGGTCATGAACACCTTTATATGTTATAAGGACGGCATTTAAATTATCAACCGATGTCTCAGTATGCTTACGTACAGGACACCCAGCAGATGTGCATCTATAGTAGTTCCTAGAAAACATTCATCACTATAAAAATAAGAATAAAACCAATAGAATGCAAACAGGCTCAAATATAAGAAGTGAACAGGCACCTTGGATTAAGATTTCCTTTCACCATTTTCTGCCCATATTTTCGCCATCTGTATCCATCACCTGAGATCCCTACATCACCAGCTGCATGCACAACGAATATAGGTTTCTTCCGAGTTTTTAGGACAGAATCAGAACAAATCCTGGTTATCAAAAACAATAAGAAACTATTGAAACCAAACTCGCAGACTGGATGCATGCATGTGCATATATGTATCTATATAATGAAGCAAAAGAAAACAAAGGCAAGCAGAAGCTTACAGGAATGCTTGCCCATTTTTTTGGCTCAGGTTCACTTGTAAGCTCTTCCTTCACTAGCACATTGCCATTCTCATCAGAACCACTTGAACTTGGTCTTTTTCTTTCGGGACTTACGGTTGTTTCTGGTACAGATTCTTTAGAGGATATGGATGGATCAGAATCATTAAGTATTCTGATGGGCTGAGCAGTAACAATATTGTGTGAAGCATGTGCCGAGGATACTTTCTTAAATTCCCTAGCAGAGTTTTTTTTGCCGTGGTGGCTCATGACTATGCATGCCTTTATTAACAATCTCTATTACATGGCCAGTGTGATCAGAGCATTCTATCCTTTTGGCCCGACAATCAGAGAATGAGCATTTGTAATAACTTCGAGAACCTTTAGGACTCTTCACTTGCTTCTGACCATATTTCCGCCAATTGTAACCATCAGATGCAGGTGTCTTCACAATAGGAACAACAGATACCATTTTAAGATTATAAGACTTTTGCCGGTTTGCTTCTGGCGCAGATGCACCATTAACTTTCTGATCTGAAAGGCTTTGTTCTTGTAGAGTTGAAGTGGGAGCAGATGATATACCTTGTGTTACAGAAGTTGGAGAAACGGATGATTGAACTGATTTCGTGTTGAGGCTTCAGCAGTATGGACAGCCAAAGTACTGGAAACTTCCCGCTGGGAGGTGTTAAATTAAACCAAGACAAACTCCATTAAAAGAACAATTCGATCACAGAGAAATTTAAGTATATGTATGTCCTTTTCTCATTTCAGGCATTTTTATGATTTGTTCTATCTAAGAGGAATCCAAATGGTAAGACGAGCAGGTTCAAGAAAAAAAATTAAGGCCATATAGATCATTTGACACCATTGCAACTGTTTTGAAGAACTCATTCAATGATCCAACTAGAAGAACATAAATAATCATTAAAAGAGTACAAATTAACAGAATTTGAAGTTATAGCTGCCAGAGCTCCGACAAGGATTATCAAATGTTCGCAGGAAATGACTCTGCATCCTCCCCATTTATTTACCACTGAAGTTGATATAGGCTTTTATCCTTTTATCCTCTGTTGTTACATTTAAAGTTAAATTCAATCCTTGTGTTTACACACAATAACTCACAAATTTCCAAGAAATTTTCATAAATATTATCGGCAAGAGATTACATTTTATTGGATTCCAAAGATGACAACTTTCAGCAACAAAAGAGCAGACACCGCATCCTATAATTCAACTATACAGAACCATAGGGGTATATCAGCTGGCTACTTGTGCAAGCTAAGATAATCAACAACATTGAGAACATAACTTAATCCTTAATTAACAGTACAAATGAAACATAAATTTAAGGGAACACTACATATTTAGTACCCAACTATATTTGCGCTACTGTTTTGATACCGCAACTATTATTTTTGACAAAATAGTACTTAACATTACGTATTTGTTCTTTTTTTGTACTCGACCGCTAAAAACTAACGGAGATGAAGAAGAAGAAGAAAAATAAGGAATTTACATTATAAATTGAAGAATTTTAGACTAAAATAATAGATTGTATAAGTTTTTGGATTAAAACTATTATTAACCCAAGCCAAGCCAAGTAACCATTTCTCCAGAACAGAATAATATATACCATTTTACCAAAAATAATAGTTGGTCACCAAAACAGTAATACAGACATAATTGGGTACTAAATACGTAGTTTTCTCTTAATTTAATTCTTGTAAACAGATGAACAATAAAAGAATAATCCCAGAAATCGAAAAATAAAAATAAAAAAAACCCAAGTCCTAACCTTAAATTCAGCTCCTTCCTTTGGTTCCGAGGTAGAATTCACCTGTAACCCTGAGAGATCACCATATACCCCCTCAAAACAATACCCACATTTTTCTTAGAATAGAAAAGGAGCTTACTTTAGAAGAACGATCATAATTCGCTAGGGTTTTCAATTGAGAATCTCTCAATCCAGCATCACTCGAAAGCGCCACCCCAGCACCGAGTGAATCAGTGAGTCGAATCGCTCCTTTTCCCTCCTCGTCCTCCAACTTGTCCTCTTCTTCTTCTCCTCCATCGTCTTCTCCTTGAATATCGTCGTTTTGGTGTTCCTCGTGTCGTTTCGTGTGAGGTGCTCGGCTCTCAGTCTCGGCCATGCCCGATTTTTCCTCGGCGAAAGGGGAGAGAGTAAAGTCAGCAAACGGTAGTATTTTTCTCGTCCTCTTTTTTATTTAAAACAATAAGGGTAAATGACACTAGTAGTCACAAAACTGTGAACACATAATGTATTTGATCCCTAACCTTTCAAAAGTTATAAAATAACCATTATTTATATTTATCAAATTATTATAAAATGATAGTAAATCTAAATAAATATATGACAATATCGAATCTAGTTTGTAAGATTTTCGATTCTGAATATGATATTGCACGATTCTTCGACATTGTTCCAAAGACTACGTGAGTACTCTTTTTTTTCTTATGAAAGACTACACATTCCAATTTAATGGAATTACATTCACGGAAATTCAATAATTAAATCAAAAGAGTATTATAAATTCCATGAGTTATCCGTAAAATATTTTTTTTGTTAATATGTATATCCGTCTTACAATTCACATGTTTGAGGTATGAGGCTGCCCTTCTCAATAATGTTGTCTCTAAAGTTTAAATTCACGTCTTCTCCTTGAAAATACAATGTGTCATATTAATGTACCCAATACTTGTTGGTAAATATTTTTAATTTTTAAATGTATTAAAAGTATAAAAACTTAAAACATAATAAATCAAAAATAGTTATCATATTTCAATTTAAAAAAAATAGTTAAATTTTAATTTTTTAATAAAAATTCATATTTCATTAAAATAAAAAAGTACAACAAATTATAATAGTGATGTAGAAAGGTGATCAACAACGTTTATTTTGTAGACTATTTGCTAATAGATCTAAAACTATCGGTAGACTGTGATAAAAAGAGATTTATTCATATGAGAGTCTCGACATTTTTTGATTATAGACGTGCATCGTGATAATTATTATACGAACGTTAAATTGTCACAATAATAAATGAGAACTGTACCATAAGACATATGTAATATGTGTTAAAACATAAAGAAAAATCGTATCACTAAGACAGATGAAACAAAATCTAATAAGGTGCGCGAGAAAAATTCAAAACGAAATAATTTTTTATTGGGAAAAATATATAAAGAAAATAATAGAAAAATAAAAGAAATAAGAAAGATCATCAATTGTAGACAACCAGCACAAATTTGATACTATAAATATTAACTTTCAAACTCAAAACAATTTTTCTAAATACTGAATTTTATTAAAATAAAAAAATAAAATATTAATAATGCAACTAATCAAAGAGATAATTTTGGATACTATATCTACCAAAACACTCAATCATAAAATAAAATGAAAAATAAAACCCAAAGGCGTAAATCGCAATGATAGTCGAACCTAGAGACTTTAGACATAATGGAGTGGCGAGTAAACCAAAGCAAACTTATAAGTTGTTTTGTAAATAAAATTTGAATACATCAACAAACAACCATAAATGGGTCTAGCTACCATAAGAAAACCGACAATACCAAATCAGATATGAACGACATGACGATCTCTACACTATTACAGATATACCGTAAAATTAGATAAGCGAACAACATGTCATAAAAACAAAGAAGACGTACCACAAAAACAGAGTAAAAGTGTGCCATAAAAACAGAGTTAAAATGTGCCTCAAATTCAGACGAATATGCATAATATATGCGGAAATAGAGAAAAACGCTGATCAAAAAAATAATAATAATAAAAATGAACATCCTCAAGCTCAAAGCAAAATTAAAATTATTAGGCTAAACTACAAAATAAGTGTCCAAATTATATTTTTTGTAATAGGTGTTTAAAATATTTTTTTGCTGAAATAAGTGCATAAAATTTTATTTTTTGTTTGTTTTAAAGTCAATTGAAGCACTTGAGCACATATTTCAACAAAAAAATAAAACTTTTAACACCTATTTTAGCTAAAAAAATGGTTAATACTTCAGAAAGCACCTTAGCAATTAAATTACCAGTAATGCCCCTATCGACCTCAGTCTTGTTTTTTGCTAGCTTGAGTCTAGAACTCTACTATCTCATTAAACGCCGAATATCCATATATAATAATAATATTTTTTTATGGAAGATAGTCGGCCCACTTCTAGCCGTTCAAGCGATTATGCCTGCTCTAGCCCTACCATCCACCCCTATCATAATAGAAAGGGGTACTTTCGAGCTGATCCAGAACGGATCAAAGCGACCGTTAGTCGGGCCGATCTCGTGATTGTTGGTCAAGGCGACCGAGAGGACACATACCTCCTCCATATTCCTTAAATGGGCAAGACTCGGCATCGCATGCTAGAAGTAAAAAGTTTCTTGAACAACTACTTATAATTATAATAAAAGTAAAAAGTCGAATTGAGAAGACAAGACCCCTAAGAGCGTCTTGTAAACCAATTATTCGATCCGAGATCCCAAAGAAGGCTGCCGGAGACATCACTAAACCTGGGGATGTCTCTTGCAAAGAAGAATTCGTAGAGATTTTCCCAGAACCCCACCCCAAACCTACCCGACTGATATAATCTAGAATATACTCTCCGCCTTATTAGTAGTAGTAGGCGAATAGTGACCCTATTTGTATGCGCATTCACACGACGGGCACGTTCCAAGATCTCCCGCAACGAGAACCTAACACATGGTTTATTGATAGTAAACTGATTAAATAAAATGAATCATAGGTTGGTTGAATATTGAGTTCCGCTTAGGCTACGTGTTCTGCTCACGCGCTACTAAGCCGCATTACAGGGATCTTAGACGTGTTTCGTCCCCTTTCCTTTCTGGAACACCTTCTACTAGTAGGGGCTAAGCCTGATGCAAATATACCGAAAAAGAAGATATCTATGGTCGATTCTACGAAGAGTAGATTCGCCCCTTATGTTATGGCTCGTCTCGCGCTTAGTCCTCGCGGGATTCGGATAGGGAGCAGCAAGTCTTTTCTCAAAAAACTCGCAGCTTTCTCCCTTTATCTAAAAAAAAAAATAACACAACATAACTCGGGCAATGACAGACTTTTGAAGTGCAAAGATCGATCTTTGATCACCTTGATCAAGAAAGATTGGTTGGAAGTACTTTCTTTTCAAAGTTATTGCATCAACAGAAATCTAGTAAAAAGCACTAATAACAAAGACTTACGCTGTTCTATCAAAGAGCGAATCGCATTCGTTAGCTTTCTTACAGCAGAGATAGGCTCACAAATGGATACGACAAGACCGGTTATTCACTCAAAGAACAACAAATAATTCAATAGCAGCATTCGATGCTTCTTCCTTATTCTATTTGTAAACAACAACCGAGGGGAAGTAAGCATGAAGCCATAACTGCAAAGAACCACAATGGACCAAGGGATTGGCGAAAGAGTCTTGCAACATGCATGTCAGCCCCTTTACAAGCAAGCTAACAAGAATAGAGCAAGTGCCATTCTTTTACCTGAATTACATCCACCCTTGGCCAAGTTGAAGCACTCTGAAGTCATCCTCAGGGAAGGCGAGCAGAAAGGC